>JAZDUA010000557.1:402500-984377 GCA_038098605.1 Gryllus longicercus
CGCGACTGAGTGGAGGGTGAAAGGAGGCGGGGAACGGACGGCGTGGAGCGGTCGGGAAGCTCATGGATAGGACGGCGTGGTACGGTCCGGACGGGCGGCCTCCCGCGACCGCGCACGTCGCAATGGTGCAAGCCACGCATCGTGGAGACGTAATCCCGTGTCCCCGTTGATGTTCTGGGGATGTTTACAATTTCTAATGCTTCCTTTATCCGTCTTGACCACCACCTATCTTCTCTGGCGAGCACCCTGGTCTTGTCGAAGAGGAAATCATGGCCCGTTGCCCAAGAGTGGAGAGCTGCAGCCGAGCGATGTAGCTTCTTAAATTTGAAGTCCCGAATGTGCTCGCGCAGTCTCTCCTCTATGGTTCTTCCTGTCTTCCCGATGTAAGCGTGACCGCAGCCGCATGGGATGGAATATACTCCGGGGGTTTGGAGCGGTGGAAGCTGGTCTTTGAAGCGCATCAATGTTTGGCCGAGTACGAATTCAATAAAGCAACATTATAAACGAGTTGCATACGCAATTTTTTAACTGAATTATGCAATTATAAGATATTTAAGTTTAATTTTTCTAGTGATGTCTCGGGTAAATGACGTATGTGTGAGAAAATGGTGACCTCTACCTCCCCACGATTCTCTCGCTACGCTGAATGGGAGATGCTGCAATCATTCGTGCAGTAAAATTTAATACGTCGTCATCTGTGAGTAAAATGTCCGATTATGAACGATACCTTGCAACAGAAAAGGTCGTTTATAATGTTGGTATACAAAAACACCTTTACAGTAAGATTGTCGTACTCACCGGGCACACCATTTTCACAGATTTGCGTCTGATCGGAGGGAGTGTTTTGATAGCTGGCGGCAAGGTGGTCGTACTTTCGTATTTTGTTGTTGGTGCTGCTGTTGATGTTGAGGTGGTCGAAAAATCGAATCCAATACTCGACCAGTTCTTCCTTGGAAATGATAAACAATCCCTCGTCGGGTCACAAGTGTGAATTCGCACAGGGTAGTATTTACGCCCAAATCCCATAGAGTACGGAATGCCTTGTCTTATACTCGAATAACTTGAGTATAACACATCTACCTAAAAATAATGAAAAATATCAGATATTGTAAATTTGTAGGTAATATTAAATAGTGTTCAGAAGACTGTCTTAAAGCAGAAACTTCATCACTTGTAAGACTCATTAAGCTACGCGCGCATTGAGTCGGCACGGCAAGGACACGATTTTCTTAGAAGTTGATTGTATTGATTTCGTAACCAGGACGTGACGGACGATCCACACCTTTCACCGTTTGCAAAAACTTTGAAGAAACATCTGAACAGTCCACGGAAAGCCCTGCGCCAAATGCTATTTTTTCAAAATCTGTCTAAAGAATAGATTTCATAAGAAAGAAATATTTATCTTAATAATTTTTGTTGTAGGAAGACACCGAAAAAAGTGACCACTTGAAGCAATTTTCAAAATATCAGGGATTTTAACGAAAATGAGACCTGCACCATTCTTGTAAACGTCCTTCACACTAAAAACCAAATTTAATTTCAAAAAATCGAGCCATTTTTTTTAAATTTTGAAACTCTTCTAGGAGTTTCGTGTAAAGTTCTCCCAAAATTGAAATATCGGTTTAAAAGTGAAAAAGCCGCGACATCAGCCAGATCTTACGAGGAATAATTTGGAGAAAATCGGATAACCTGTTTAGCTGCTAGCGTTGTTCACAGATAAGACGGACAGACAGACAGACAGACAGATGTTTCGCCGTCATTCGATTTTTCGGTATCATGAACGCACAAAACGGATTATGGCTACACCATGTGTTTGAGGAATTTATTTCTTTATATAGCAACTGAACTTTTCTCTTTTTTCATTTCCAAGCCCAGCAATAATAGTTTTTCGCTTAAAATTCGTCTTTCCCCGCAGCATTACAGAATTCTGTGGTCACGGGGTAAAAGTTATTAAGACAAACATTTTAGTTGTTGTTATCTATTGTTTCAAAAGATATTTTAAGACAAACATTTTATGTCTTCAGTACTAGAATACTACAATACTGTACTGTAATTTACTGTTACAATACTGCATTGTACTGTTACTACTTCAATACTGTAATTTTGGAATGTTAACTTTTGTTATTTTTTTGCAAAATGTCAAAAATCCAGAATGTTTGTCGGAAATGAGTCTAGCACCATTATTTTACTGTGATAAATAGGAAAAGAAAATTTAAATAAAAAAGGAGACCCGACTTTTAGCATATAATAGTTAAATTTTTAAAAAAAATTGTTTACAGTTCTCACAAATTACGCAAAAACTACTATTTTAATCAAAAATATGTTATTTCAAAATCTACCATTCAAAAACATATTAAAAAATAAAAAAATCTCTAACTTTAATATAGTGGTTGTAGAAAGGAACCGAAAAAAAAATTCAATGTTCACAATTTTCCAAAAATCATCGGCATCCTTTTAAATGTTCTTTGTGCAATCCGAACACAAAGTTTAATCAAAACATTTGTAATATTTTTTTAGAAAATTTGAAAATGTTGTTGAGACATCCCCTAACCCAAAATAACAAAATATTCGTTCAAACTCAGAAAGCCTTGAGTTTCGGCCTATAAATCGGGCATGGAGTATCAATTTTGGAGAAAATCTGCTAAACAGTTTATGAGCTAGGGTTGCCCACAGACGGACGTCTTCAAACAATTTTTCAGTATCAAGGTCTCAAAACATGGATTCTGACTACACTAGCGTTAGAGGAAGTAATTTACTACACAAAGGAACACGATTTATCCAGGGTCAAGTAATAAGGGATTTTTTGTCGAAAACTTGCCGTTCCGTCAATACTTTGTATTCTTACGAAACAAGGTGAGAGAGTTAAAAAAATTCATTCATTCATGAAGTTTCCACTTAGAATTTTTCTTGTAAGTCTGCAATGTTATTTTCTTGCTTTGCTCTGGGAAAAGAAAAAGGATGGTAATCGTATCCAGGTTACGCGACGTTTTCGACAGGAAAACATTGCCGAGCGTATTATTATTTAATTCAACTTTGTGCTCGGAAAGAGCTGAAGAGGTTTAAAAGAATGGTGTTAGTGTCATTTTCGTTGAAATCCCTGATATTGTGAAAGTTTCATAAGTTTAAAATATTTTCGTCTTCCTAAAACTACAATATTGAAAACAACGACTTTCTATTTTATAAAATCTGTTTTCAAAGAATATGTCGAATCTTGAAATGATGACATTAGGAATTTGTTGAAAATATAAGTATTGTTTGCGTATTTTTGCATGAAATATAGAGAACTTTCAACTCTTTATTTTATCAAAATAGACTCTATATGTTTTCTTTAAATTTTCTCTTAATATGTATCAAAGAACTACATAAAATTTGTTCTAGTCCCATTTTCAGCAAACTCAGTATTTTTGAAAATTGTAAAAAGTTAAAAAACTTCAAATAGGAATATCGATATTTTTATCTTAAATGAAATCAGGTGTGAAAAGCAGACATTTAAAAATGTTTTACGGTATTTCGACAAACGAGATACTTTTGCGTAATTTCTTCCTCTGGTCTCTTTAAAGAACGGCGAAGCAATGCTAGAGTTACAAATAATGTGAAAAAGTATGTACTGTTGCAGCACTAGTTTTGATGTCAAATCTGTATATGTAGCTACTCACGTAAAGAGCGTAGTCCGCCCACTTCTCCCAAGGCTGCACTGCAATGTGGTCACCAATGATATGGCACATAAAGTTGCCAATATGAAAATGTGGACACGGCACATCCGGATAATGTATATACTAAGAGGCAAAACAGGAATTAAGTATTATCTTTGCAGCCGTACATTTTCAAGGGTATTACACTTTCAATAGTCGCCACTCGTTTAAGGCTCTCACACCGGCGCGGAAAGTTCCGCGCTAGTGGCGGCGACGGAATCCGCGGGACCGTTCACCCCCTGCGTTTGGTGAGTTTTCCTCGTCCGATAATGAAAACGCGCTCGCTTTTATTCCAGCACTAGATAGAAAATACCAATATTCTTAGTACGTTTTCTGACCACATGCGGTACAGTTTCTTTTACCTTTTTATTTGCGATTTCCCATCAGATTTAATCTCCTTAGAAAACGAGGAAAAATCACTAATCCGCAAAAAGGTGCTCTCCCACGCCGACAAGCACATAAACGAGCACGTTTCACTTGCCCCTAGCGTATACATATTAATATATATATATATACATATATATATATATATATATATGTATATATGTATGTATGTATATATGTATGTATGTATGTGTGTGTATATGTAGTGGTGGTCCCCAGAGTTTAACTACGCGCGCGTTTAGTTAGCGCAAAGTTTTCTTTGGAAGGAACCTACGCACGAAAGAGCCAAGTGCGAGTGAACGGAAGGGGCGAGTCGCAGGGTGAGGATGACGAGGGAAATCATAATCCAACCGCATTGACTTTCAAACAGTGGTGAAGATGGTGAAAAGCAACGCTAACTTGTAAGTGGAATCAAGTGAAGTGAAAAAGAACAGACATCGAACAAACTGCAGTTTTGTGGGACGTAATTAGAGGGAGGCACGTGGTCGCGCGTTTGTAGAGACATATGCGAGTGAGAGAAATGCCATGATATATCTGCGGAGCTTTCCAAGAACAGTTTGTAAATTACGTAATGAAAATCATTCGGAGATACAGTGTTAGCAATGCCCTTGGAGAGATTGATGTGTGCATGTATCCCAATGTGAGATAAGAGCGTCAACGCCTTCATAGAAACATAAGCAGTTGCCTATGAAACAATTATTGTACTCTGGCGTGCACCTGTTCGTCCAAACAAATCAACGGCCATGAATAAATCCAGGGCTCCAAAAGTTTGAAAATCGCATTGGGATACATATGGATTGTGTGAAAAATGTGTGGGTTTCCCAGCGGAATTTCTGGAGCGTAGTCGAAACTTCATTCGCAGCATTTCGTTGGGCATTATCATTCAACAGAATGATGCCGTCTGTTAACATTGTTGGGCGTTTGGACTTCATAACTAAATTGTTGCAAAGTGACCACTGATCCTCCGCACCCTACAGACGTGCTGGCGCGGATGTCACCTGACTCTGTCACAAAACGCACTATTCGTTGCGACTTTTTCCCGGTCACCGTTGTAATATCGGACGCGCGCAGACTCGCCGACCTCACTTTTTATTTTACTGGGCCTCATAGTGTTTGTATATAAAAATAGGGAACTTAAGATTAATTTGAACAACTATAGATTTAACATACGACTTACAATTTCTGAAGCTTTTTTATGTATCATTATCGTATGACATGATAAGGCATCACGCATCCAGGCTGGTTGGTTCTGAGTATAATTGGACCTGAAACGCCTGGTATAGTGTGTAAATAGGCAGTTCGGTCCTGACCATTTCGGAGCTATTACTAAATAATAAATGAAGCCTGGTCCCCACGACATCAATGCAAAGTTGTACACACCTTGCTTCTCGTAGCCCCATTCTGTAATCAAATATAAAGCATGTAAATTATTTATATACTATTTGACTAAAATAATAATTCTCTTGACAATGTTTAGAATATTAAGTTTTCTTATCAATAATCAAATGCTGAATAACTATAAGTTGAACTCATTTGTTATCTATTTTTGCTTATTATTATTATTGGTATTATTACTATTTTAAGATGAAAGTTTGAACTATCTACAGCTTCGTACAGCGTGCCCATTGCAGTGTTAAAGTCACCCTTGTCGAAATATTGGGAAAACGAATTGAAGAAATTAATTTTCTCGATAACCAAGTATTCAGCGTCTTCCGTTCTCCATACCTACGTAAACACTACACAAAAGCAAAAGAATTAACACTATCTTTAAAAAACTGTTTTACATCCTATAAAAATAATAACATGCATTATTGTGGGTATTTTCACACGTTAAAGAATAACGAACGAATTTGATCCCGACACCATTAAAACTACATCCTATTTGAAGCTATATTTTCCGTAAACACATCCCCTGTTGCATACTGTAATGAAATAGTATTTTCTGAGTTCATCCTTATTGAATGCACATTCTATTACCAATAAGGGCAACTATTTTCAGCTCATCTCCTCTCTCTATTTCAGAATTTTGATCTATTTTAAACCTTTCTAATCTTTGTCTTCCTTGTTTGAAAAAGTTTACACTTTACACAATTTATAACAACATCACCATCCACAACCATCGTAGCTGAATCGTTCAGGATATTCATTTGCTCTTTATTGGATAGCGATTTATTTTTTAGTTTACTGACTATTCTGAGGATTTCACTGGAAAACGTTTAGGAAATAAACACCGTTTCAAACAATTTTTGCGGAGCATACGATGTTGAATTTTGTGGTTTCAGTCCTTTGTGAGATCAGCCTCAATTCTATAAAAGTGTTTGAGGCAGATTGCTACTTTTACCGGATTACTTACTTCATTCACTTACGTCATTTCTCTTAAAAAATATTCTCTGCAAATCATCGCCCATTTTACCCTATCCCATTACTTCCTTAATTTTTTTGTATTTTCGGAAGTAGACATGGAGATAACGTTATACGTTATGATTCTTAGAAAAAAAGTAAAGCGTACGTTCTTTTTTACACTTAGTTCTATTTCCTCGTATGATCCCAGAAATTCTATTCGGTGAAATGTTTACTTTTCTCTTTTTAAAAGGAAAGCATGGAAATAAAAGCTTGAAAAACGCGACTGACATTGCCCCAACAAAAAAATTTATTGATCTGAATAAATTTAAATGTTCCCTGGTGTTATTTACACATGTAGCAAGAATGGATGGACGGATGAAGAATGCATCACACGTCTTAAACACTTTAAGAACCTTACTTCACCAGCTGCCCAGGACCCAGTGATGCTGATCGTGGACAACCTTGGGTGTCACATTACTTTAGCCGTCTATAATTATTGTAATACTGTGTGAAATTCTAATGTGTTCATTTTGCTTCATTTCTTTAGCAACTCCCATTACTCGCATGAGAGGATAATAAGAGTCAAATGCCAATTTTTGGAAATTCGTTGTTTGAGAGGGTTTTAGTGAAGTTATGTTTATTTTTTTTGTTGTACAAAAATAGGCTTTATAACTAATCTAAATATATAACTAGTGGTGCTAAAACAGCCCGTGCTTTGTTGCCTTCAGTAAAGATTACGTAATACTATTTATACCACAATTTAACTCCCAATTAACACATCTGTTATCATTTTTTGTAAACCTCATTTGAAATCTTAAAACATTTGGAGCGAAAATTAAACAGTTTCAAGCGATTGTTTTTTATTCAAAGCTTTAAATGAAAATATATTTCTGGCATTAAACTCATTGTGTAAGGTTTGCAGTGTATGCACGATCATGTCGGGTGAGTTTTTACTTTCTCGCACTTACTAACGTAAGAAGAGAAAGCATTGTAATTGCGCCGGAAAACGGTGCAGAGAATATGCAGGTCTCATTTTCGTTGACATCCCCAATTTTTACAAAATTGAAGGAAGCGGAAATCTTAAAACTTCAAAACTGGAGATAGAGGTTTCTGTCTCAGATGAAGTCTGTTATACAAACTTAGCTTTTCAATAAAGGTCATGAACAATTTTTTTGATGAACGAGTAGTTTTTGCATATTTTGCGATTGAAATTTACAACAGAAACGCCTCAAAAACGCTCCAAATGTTTTCTTTAAATTTTCTTCACTTACGTAATAAGAGACAAAAAAAACTATGGTGGTAGTCATATTTTCGGGTATTGCTCGTTCTTTTTTATAATTTAAAAAACACATTTTCAACTACAAAATTGAAGACAAAGATGTTTGTCTCATACAACGTATATTGTACAAAATGAGCTTTTAAAAAAAAAAGTCGTGTACAATTTTTTGAAAAAAACACTTCTCTTCCTTTATAATTTTAAATGTCGTCCTTTAAGTAAATTTTTTACATTTGTGGTCATTTATTTTATCACATAACTAACATCTGCTACGTTGTGTCGTTTGTTTAATTTAGAATGCAAACATAAATCTCCTATTCCGAACGCTGACACACCCATGCATGATAGTGTCTCTGTGTAGCGGCGGTGGAGTCCATCATGCTCTGGGCGCCTTCGCCCTGTTGGCGCTCCTCCGCCGGAGGCCAGTGGGAGGGAGCTGCGTCCTGTCTCGTTTGGACTCATTCGTAAATAAGATAATATATCTAACATGCAAATTATACCGTAATAATAATTATAATAATATTAATGGTACAATAAAGATCAACGGAAAAATCTAAGACTAATAATAATGGTATAATAATTTATAATATAAAAATGAATCGCAAAATGTGTTGGTAACCGCATAACTCAACAACGCCTGGACCAATTAGGGCAATTCTTTTTTTAAAATGTTCGTTGAAGTCCAAGGATGGTTTTTAAGTCGAGAAAAATACGAATAATTGCCGGAAAACCCCTAAAAACAGCCTTTTTCTTTTTCCCATACAAAGTCAATTTGAGCTTTATCACTCTAGCTATCTCTATCTATCTCTCACTATCTCACACTAGCTATCTCTCACTCAGCTAAAGCACTCATTGTTGTAGGTATGTTCGTAACGTCAAAGAGTCAATGTGCTCTTTATTACCGTTATACAAAGTTCAAATTCAATCATATCTATCAAAACAGTGTGCGTGTGTGCGTTGGAGCACAGAATACATGGTTGGAGGATTTAATGTCGCGTTCCGAAACTATTATAATATAGATATGCCTCCTATTAGACGAAGCAATTTAGGTAGAAGAAACCGAAATGCTACAAAGCAAGCTAATTATCGATCTAATCATGCTGCACAAGAACGTGACGACCGAAATGAACGTGAAAGAAATCGGATATCACGAACGCGTGAAGCGCGAGCGCTACATTCAACTAATAATCGCGCAAGTTTGAATCGAGCTGCTTTCAGTTACGATGTGTCAATTGACTACAGTAACTACCAATGTGTTGTTATTGGTTCTATGAACTCCGTTTGCTCATATTGTAAGGCATTGAAATTTAAAAACGAAGCTAATGGATTGTGTTGCGCAAATGGTAAAGTGAAATTGATACCAATGGAACCACCACCAGAGCCATTGTACTCATTGGTTTCACGAATAGGAACAGATTCCATACACTTTTTGACAAATATCCAACAATATAACAATTGCTTTCAAATGACTTCATTTGGGTCAACAAACGTAGTTCGGGAAAATTTTATGCCAACTTTCAAGGTATGTATTATAGCAGTTAAACATAATTATTTTATGTTCTGTCACCTAAGTTAAGATGTGTTACTAATCTTCAATGTCTTAATCATTAAGATCATAATCATCACTTAGTCCCCATATTATTTGGTGATTCAGTTTTAGCGACACTTTTATTATTTTGAAACCCAATATATTTGATGATAGATATTAGTTACAACTAATTAGGAGACAGATATAATTTTAAAGAACAAATATTATTTAAGTTTGATAACTGACAATCCATAAATTTATACCCCACATTGCTTATTTATTTTATTTTATTTTATAGTGTTTGGTACAAACATAACATTTTTTAAATTTACAGATACAAGGCCAAATATATCACAGAGCAGGTTCACTGTTACCAGTGTCAGATAGCAACTACAAATTCCTGCAAATTTATTTTATGGGCAATTCATCACAAGAAACTAATCTGCGTTGTGCACATAACAATTTAGTAAAGAGGTCTATTGTAGAACAATTACAAACTTTATTTCATGAACACAATCAATTGATTATATTGTTTAAAACTGCCCTGGATCTGATGCCATCAGATAATCACAAAATTGTAATCAGAGCTGATAAAACACCTGCGGGTCAACATGCAAGACGTTTTAATGCACCAACTATTGATGAAGTTGCTATCGTTGTAGTTGGAGAAAACTTGGAATCCCGTGATATTGTTTTACATCGTCGGAATGATCAGTTACAACGTATAAAGGAAACACTCCGCTCATATGATGCACTGCAATATCCCATTATATTTTGGCAAGGTGAAGATGGCTATGATTTCTCAATAAAAATGATAAATCCCATTACAGGTAATTAAAATATTAGTTAATATCTCAGTCACTATATTATGTATTTTAATTTTATATTTCAATGTTATTAAAACAAAATCTATTTACAGGTTCTGAAACTAACAAAAAAGTCAGTTCAATGAACTATTATTCATACCGCCTAATGATTTGGGAAAATGAAGACAATCACATATTGAAATGTCGGCGATTATATCACAAATATATTGTTGACATGTATGTTAAAATTGAAACGGAGAGATTAACATTCATCAGGTTGAATCAGACCAAACTCCGATCTGAAGAGTATATTCACCTTCGAGATGCGATTAATACTGATGGAAATGCACAGAATGTTGGTCGGATGACTATTCTTCCAGCAACATACATCGGAAGCCCTCGACATATGCACGAATATGCTCAAGATGCCATATCGTATGTTCGTCATTATGGTACAGCAGATTTGTTCATCATATTTACATGCAATCCGCACTGGATAGAAATCAAGCAGGAGTTATTCCCTGGGCAGTCACCCATTGATCATCATGATATTACAGCCAGAGTCTTTAGACAAAAATTGAAATCTTTAATGGATTTCATCGTAAAACATTATGTGTTTGGTGAGACACGCTGCTGGATGTATTCTGTGGAGTGGCAGAAACGAGGATTGCCACATGCACACATTTTGATTTGGTTGGTTGAAAAGATAAGGCCAAACGAAGTTGATGTCGTGATATCAGCTGAAATCCCTGATGTACAAGTAGATCCTGGATTGCATGAGGTAGTTATCAAAAATATGATACATGGTCCCTGTGGAACTCTTAATCAAAATTCACCATGTATGATGGATGGTAAATGTTCAAAACGATATCCACGGACATTAATATTGGAAACAATTTCTGGTAATGACGGTTATCCACTGTATCGTCGACGATCGACAGCAGACAATGGAAGATCAACAATTGTCAAATTAAATCAACAAGATATTGAAATAGATAATCGTTGGATTGTTCCATATTCACCCATTTTATCAAAGACCTTCAAAGCACACATCAACGTTGAATCTTGCAATTCAGTGAAATCTATTAAATACATTTGCAAATATGTAACCAAAGGGAGTGATATGGCTGTGGTTGGAATTGGTGAAGAGAATTCCAATGATGAAGTTACCCAATACCAAATGGGCCGCTATGTTAGTAGTAATGAAGCAGTATGGCGAATATTTTCTTTTCCTATTCATGAGAGACACCCTTCCGTTGTTCACTTAGCTGTGCATTTAGAAAATGGACAAAGAGTGTATTTTACAGCACAGAACGCAGTACAAAGAGCTGCTCAGCCCCATCTACTACATTAACCAGTTTTTTTTGAGACATGACAAAACGATGACTTTGCACAAACATTGCTATATTCTGAAATGCCAAAATATTATACTTGGAATCAATCCTCAAGGAGATTTATACGACGGAAACAAGGAAAACAAGTTCCAGGATACCCAGATGTGTATTCCACCGATGCCATTAGTCGAATTTATTCAGTACATCCAAGCAATGATGAATGTTTTTATTTACGACTGCTATTAGTCAATGTACGTGGCCCAACATCATTCCAACATTTACGAACTGTTGATGGTGAATTGTGTGGATCTTACAGAGAAGCCTGTCAACGTTTGCAATTGCTAGAAAATGACACTCATCGGGATCAAACTCTCAATGATGCTGTAATATCATCAAACGCTCATCAAATACGAACATTGTTTTCTATAATCATATCTACATGCTTCCCATCAAACCCAATTGATTTGTGGATCAAGTACAAAGATTATATGTGTGATGATATTTTGTATCAAATACGAAATAGAATGGGAAATCCAAATATACAAATCAGTGAAGAAATTTACAATGAAGCATTGATTTCAATTGAGGACATGTGCTTGATGATGTCAAACAAACTATTAATTCAATTAGGCCTGGCCGCGCCCAATCGTCCAATGCATGATGCTTTTAACCAAGAGTTGAATCGAGAAAAACTGTATGATCTCAACACTTTGAAAGAATTAATTCAAACAAATCTTGCACTGTTGAATGAACAACAGAAGTACGTATTTGATACTCTTATGAAAGTAACAAATGATAAAACTGGAGGGATTTACTTCTTCGATGCACCTGGTGGTACAGGAAAAACTTTCTTGATTTCATTAATATTATCAACGATTCGCTCACAAAATAAAATTGCACTTGCACTCGCTTCGTCGGGAATCGCAGCAACTTTGCTTGACGGTGGTCGAACAGCACATTCAGCATTAAAATTGCCATTAAATATGCAAAGCAATGAAACTCCGACCTGCAACATTTCGAAGAACTCTGCAATGGCAAAGGTCTTGCAGCAATGTAAATTAATTGTTTGGGATGAATGCACGATGGCACATAAAAAATCTTTGGAGGCTTTAGACAGAACCTTAAAAGATCTACGGAGCAATCATAACCAATTTGGTGGTGCAATGATTTTATTAGCAGGAGATTTTCGTCAAACATTGCCAGTGATTCCACGATCAACACCAGCTGATGAACTCAATGCATGTCTAAAGTCCTCCAATTTGTGTAAACATGTCAGAGTACTTTATTTAAGCAAGAATATGCGTGTCGAGTTGCAAAATGATCAATCTGGAAAAATATTCTCTAAACAACTCATTGACATTGGTAATGGCAAATTTCCTATAGACATGTTGACTGGCTGCATTAACTTTCCTCAAAGTTTTTGTCAGTTAACTCGATCAAAAGATGAACTTATTCAGAAGGTGTTTCCAGATGTTTCTCAAAATTACAGAAACCATGATTGGTTGAGCGAACGAGCTATATTGGCTGCAAAAAACATAGATGTAAATGAATTAAATTTAAAAATTCAAGAACAAATTACAGGCGAATCGAGGATATATAAATCATTTGATTTGGCTACTAACCAAGATGATGTAGTGAACTATCCACCAGAATTTTTAAACTCGCTGGATTTACCAGGATTGCCACCTCACAATCTTCAATTAAAGGTTGGATCAGTAGTTACAATGTTGCGAAATATCAACCAACCACGTCTTTGCAACGGCACACGGTTAGCGATAAAAAAATTACTAAACAACGTGATAGAAGCAACTATACTGAAAGGAAAGTATAAAGGAGAAGACGTTCTCATACCGCCCTTCCCAATGATTCCGACTGATGTGCCGTTTAACTTTAAACGACTACAGTTTCCAGTTCGGCTTGCTTTTGCTATGACCATAAACAAGTCCCAGGGGCAATCATTAAGTGTTTGTGGTATTAATCTGGAAAACCTATGTTTCTCACATGGTCAATTGTATGTTGCCTGTTCCCGTGTTGGAAAACCATCAGATTTGTTTGTCTATGCGCCAGGTAATCAAACAAAAAACATTGTATATCACAAAGCACTACAATGAAAATAAAACTGTTTTTTGTTAATAATTATGATTCACATTATTAACAATAAAGCGATTACTTACTTTTAAATGCTTATATATGTTTTATTTAATTATATTTCTTATTCACAACGCCCTATCACCAGGGTGACGGTTCTGTTCAGGAGATTTTTTGCCCAGACTATAAAATATGTAGGAACAAAAAACTGTCACATTACAAATCTTTTGGACAGAACGAAGTCTGTAGGGTCCGCTAGTAATAATATAAATACTGACAATTCATAAAACATTAAATTTCCATAAAAATGAATTTTATAACCTAAGTCCGCTCTGAATGTTTGTTCAATTAAGACAACACTGCACTGGCACTACACTGCACGACACTTCACTTCACAATACATCACTTATGCTTCGCTCAATAACCTACTAATCTTAGTTAAGTCCCTAATTTATAGTAATGCCTTAAATTAATTTCCTTAACTGTTGAACGCTTGGAGGAAAGGGTTCAAAGGGTTTTGCAGGCAATCTATTACATTCTTTTATCGTTCGATTTGTGAAAGAAATTTTTCAGGCATCCGATTTCTTCGGTCTTAAATTTAGTTTATGCCTGTGACCCCGTCTACTGATGTATGTAGGAATACCTAGCCGCCGATTAATTTCTTTCCAAATATCTCCCACTTATCTCGCAAATACATATTTTTGAACGTAATATGGACCCTCAATCTACTAGAGAATATCTCGCTCTAACCGCCATAAGGTTCTTCTGAGCTGAAACTACGCACTCGGCAGAATGGAAGTCTTATTATTCATGTTCCAAGGGTAGTTAAGATGTGATCTGGTAAAGAGGAGATACATACATTTTTATCCGAAGTTTGTATGTGTCACAAATATATATGACTTACGTAAAGTGTTTGAACTCTTACTTGGTAAATATTACAGATGTATTATCTAGACGTGCCCGTCCGGATTCCATTAACGCATTTTAATTTTGGGAACACTAGATGAAGCCTTGTGACATTTCCAACGTTTTCTAGAAAATGGCTGATATTTTTCGCTTGAATTTTTTTCTCGGATAGAAGAATATCTATTTGTAAGTTGGGTATAGTTCCAAATTTCACAAAAATCTGATATTTAAAAAATTGTAAAATCTTTATATTTAAATTGTGTCTGCTCGTCCTTTTTGTCCCTTGTGCCGTTTTGTCCCCTTGTGCCATATAGTCGCATTGTCGAATTGGACCCCATCGTCTAATTTTCCCCTTTTTGTCCCTTTCTTCCAAGTTTGTTCAGTTTTTTCCCTTACCCTTTTTGTCCTCCTCCCTTGCTTTGTCCCCCTTCCGTCATTTTGGTCCTTCCGCGCACTGCCATTGTTATTTAAAAACGGTACCAAGACGCTGCCCCAACAACCCTTGCTACCGAACATCGAGAGCGATGACAATTCTAAACTCTTCAAAGCGTTAATGGAATAACTAGAAATGACAAAAAACATTGTACGTACCTCATTATTAGTCTTTAAGGTCTCAGCCGGGAGGTTCACTGCTTAGCTCCGCTATTGCCCTGCATCGTAGTTAACATTGCGATAGTGTTAGGTTAGCGGACCGTAACGGTTAGCATACCCAAGTTGTCGGGTTCTAACCCGATCGAAGCCGTGGTTTTTAAGGGCGAAAAAATCCTTTGTAAGCCTTCCTTCGGAGGGGAAGTAAAGCCGGCTGTCCATGTTAGTAGATTTACTTGCGTGTAAAAGATCCTCAAGCCTAAATGACGCCTTTGAGCTAAATTGAAATCGCCTGTTTCTCGCCCAAGAAATACCTCCTTTCTCTGTTAGTGAAAGGAGCATAGCGAAATTTGCGTGGTCAGACGGAAGAGCAGGTCTCATGGTCTGAGTCTCACCACGTAAAATAAGGCATCAATTCAATTCCACATTCCGGCCTCGCCCTGATATACTAATTTAGAGGACTTGTTTCATACATTACTAATTTTGAATGCAGTTTTCTAAATGATTCAAGACTTTTACTTTGAGAAATGATAAACAAACCTGCTCAAGCGGAAAACCACCGCCCGTTTCTTCTAAACAGTCCCAGTGCTGCCACTTTGTTAATTCGAAAAAGGTAAGATATTGTATACTTACGTCCTCTGACACCATATTCCCACAACCATGATGGTGCTGAAATTGAAAACCTCTGTATATCATAACTAAGTTGCCAGAAGTACTCATACGTTGTCGTCGTCATCTGCAACACAAACAAATCAGTAAGATTACATAATGACAGACTTTCTCGTACTAACTACTTCCCACACTCTTCGGTATTTAAAAGACTACCAGGGCCTTCCGCGGGACTTGCCGATCGGCTAGAGGCGGTGGAGAGTACCTCTGAGAGACTCCGAACAGGGCCTTCACCTGTCGCGGCCCTGTACCCCTAAAAGTTTGCTCATTGTATTCCTTAACCCTGCCTGTCTGTTTGCTCCATTGTTCAGGTCTTCCCAGGTTTGGAATGCCTCCAATGCCTCAAACACAACTAGCATGTCTTCCATGTTCTTTGCCCCGAGCTCCTGCCTCATGACTCGCTGCCCAAACACCCGACCGCACTAAAGTGAAAATGTTACGGTTTGCAATGTAATAATTTGATAAAACCAATAATACAGCTAAAACTAATCTTTGTCCTTCTAATATTTAATCTACGTGACTGAAGCACTTGAAACTATTTTTATTTTTCGCACTTCGTAAAAACAAAGGCATGTAATCGTGCGGTAGAAAACGGCGAACTTTCGGCTGGAAAACTCTTTGTAGCCGGGCCCTGGTAACGAAAAAGTTGACCAATCCTCTTGCTATATATCAAATTACTTCATCTAACACGTGGTGTAGCAAAAATCCTTGTTTTGTGGTTCTTTAACACCAAAAAAGAACTCAAGACTTCATCTAACAAACTCTCGGATTTTTTGAAATTGCAAAATTAGAAAATTTAAGATTTTTGCCTTCAACAAAATGTGTTCTAAAAAACCATACCTTAGAAAAGGTCATGTGCAATTTTTTGTAAAACAAGAATTTGTATCGTAATTTGTACCATAAATGTATGCAATTAAAAAGTTCTCAAAAATCGATCCAATTTTCTTTTCACAGATTGCACAAGAAACGATTAAAAGAGTCGTGGAAGTCTCATTTTCATTGAACTCCCCGTATTTTCAAAAATTGCAAAATCTTAACATCTGAAAAATTGGAGATGGACATTTCCTCCTGAACAAAATCAGCTCTTTAAAAAAAGTTATGTAATATTATTTTTGATATATAGTGGTTTTCGCAAAATATAGCGTGTACACGGTGTTCATTAAGTGCTATAACAGTTTTGTTAATTTATTGCACAAAAAATATAAACCATACTGCTTTTGTATGTAATTCACATAAAAGGGGAACTGCAAGAGGTATTTTTATGTTGCACCAAATTGTAATTGTTCCTGGTTGAGATGCACATTCTCTAATGCTATGCTGAATTTTATAGCTATCTGTATACAACAAATAAGGTTTTCTGCGAAAATTAACAAATAATGTCTGGTATTTAGTTTTTTGCTGTGTCAGGTTATGAGTTTGTGTTTTTTAATGATTTTGTATAAGAATGAGCTGAAATGATGCGAAAAATCGATATCGAAATTTCAACGAGAAGTGACGTTTGGTTTTGTTTTTTGAAAAAATCATTCTACAAAATTCGATGGTACTACATAAAGCCCATTGGACATTTCCAAAATTTTCTCTAAAATGGTTCCAAATTTTTCCTTAAAAGTCTTATAAATATAGAGTGAAATATATGGATAAATATGACATAAGCCTAATTTTTATTGCTAACACTGAAATTTTGCAAATCCGAAAAGTTGATGAAATATGTCATGACCTTTTTTTTCATTTTAGTAGTTTTTGCGCTCTTTGGAGTCTTATAGGCCACTTTAAAACATTAAAAAGATGTTCTGAAAAACGGTTCTCATTTTTTCTTTGAATGTATTCTAGGGATAGTGATAGTTGCACTGTATCAAGGCGTAAACGCTATTTTGCTGTGTTATTTTATTACACAATTGAATTTTTATCTCTTTTTGTGGTTGTTCATATAAGCTCCAACGACATTTTCTTGAAAATAGCTTATTTTTCAATGAAAATGTAATACATATTGAACGAGATTTTAACCATACAATATTCATAGTCATATTTCAATTCTACTATTGGCAAATGGACGGCAGCTGAGGAGAGAGTTAGGAGAAACCAAAAAATAAACTAGACTGAGATGAAATGGAAATTAACTAGTACAAAACGTCTGTGCAGTTCCATAGCACCTCTAGCTACTGCCTCGCACCGTGGTTACGCAGCGGAGACGAGGAATTGCAAAGCAACTGCAGCAAACGGCCAAGAGACTCCGAGACGGCCGAGACTCAAAGACTCGTACTATCTGGTAGCAAGAACGCTATGTGCAGTCAGAATTCACGTGTCCTTTATACCGAAAAATTTGTTTACGGCACGTCTGTCCGTTCGTCTGTCTACCTGTAGCAGCTAAACAGTATGCAGAATGTTCATTAAAAAAGAAATTTCCTTCCGATCTGACTGATGTTCCGTGCGAGGTCTGCTACTCGCAGCCAATAACCAATTAGATCGTGAAAAAAAGCTACAAATATTTCGCACGGGCAAAGGAAGACAGTGTTGACGTTCAAAAACAAATGCCGGCACCCCTGCGTTGGACAACGCCGGAGAAAACAAAACGCCAGTTTTTTAAATCCTCTTCGAAGCCGGATCTTGGCACGAGACCCCCTCTCCTCCCCCACACACCCAGCACGATTAATTTGAGAATTTCCAATATTAAAAAAATTCAAAACATCACTTCTCCTAAATGAAACGAACTATCAAGACCCCCAAAAACTACCAAATCCTTTTTGGTTGGAAGATATGCAATATTTAAAATCAAAAAACATCTTTATAAAACAAAAGGGAATACGGCCCTTCTAGATAAGAAGAAATAGCAGTATGCTTACCTCACGCATTAGTCTCTTGGCGCCAGCATGGAGCTTCGCAACTTCAGTAATGTTATTGTCCCGTGCAAATACACCTAGCAAAGAAAAAGAAAGAAAGCAATGAGATGTTAAAGATACAGCACTCTCTTTTCTCGTAGGAGGGAATTCTAGTCCACTAGAAAGTAACAGGCGCGAGCTAGTAGCACAGAAGCTCGCAATACCCACTCCACTCACGAGCGGTTCACAAGCATGTCTGCTCTGGAATTGAGAGGGAATTCTCTATCCCCGAGGGCGCACGGTCAGCGAAGAAGAGAGCAGCATTCTTGCAAAAGAAGAAAAGTATGTGGATAAAGTAAGTGGAATGCCCGTCGACCATAGACGAGTACTTGCACGACACTTGTCAAAATATTTGAAATACTTTTGTTGACAGCTTGTAAGCTTTACGTATTGTTTACCCTAATCTGATGGAAACACGCACAGTTCTTCCTTCCCAACTGAGTAATATACGTAGTGTAAAGATAGTTAGGTATTACAGCGGAAAATCGATCTCCAGATTTCAACGGAAATACACTTTTGTGGTTCACTGACACCAAAAAGTGTTGTTTTTTATAATCGTTCGTCTATTCATCTATGAACAACACTAGCGCATAAATTATTCAAAGAGTTTTTCTCAAAACGGATATTCGTCAGTCGTTCTAGCACGACTCTGCGACATTGAAAAAATTCCTTCAATTTTGGGTGTACTTTGTATGAAGCCCCTGGAACATGTTAGAAATTTTACATAAATCACTCCAATTTTCACTCCAATCATAACAATTTCATCAAGGAGCTGATAAATAAAGTAACAGTAACTTTGTAGCAGACTTCAAAGACAATAAAATAAGTCAGTGCCAACGCACACTTTCGCAACTTCATTAAATACCTCTTAGCGACAAACAGAAGTTTCCATTAATTCAAGGACCCATCAAATAGAAAATTTTCTGTTGTCTAAAAAAATCTGCACCAATCCATAACAAAAAAAGAAATCTTTTAAGATCTTAAATTACGACACCCATCAACTACTAAAAGACTGCATAAACAATATCCCAACACCGGTAGTTGCGGCTGAGTTTAATGGTAATGAACACATAGACTTAATTCTTACAATCACTCAAATTTGCCATCATCGTGTGACTACTGAAAGACGTCGGAAACCGAAAGGTCCCATCCAATGCCAACGGTGCTGAGACTACGGGCACATGAAAAAAACTGCAACCATGATATTAATTGTGCATACTGTTCTGATAACATTATTCAGTGTTGTGTCTACAAAAAATGTAACTACAGAATAATGAGCACTATACTAACTTGATTCAATTGCTTACCTTCAGCAACAACACGTTATGGCAGTTCACAAAAAGAACCCTAAAGAAAAAAGCTCAATCCCTTCTTAAAACACAAGCTCAGGTAAAGTCTTATTATCGACACAGAAGGCAGAGGCCCTAGCCCTGGCATTTTGAGAAAACTTTGTGTGAGAACATGAGTGCCCATCCCTTACATAATAAAATGCTACATACCACAAAATTAAACTTCTTCAGTCCGTATCATAAAATTGATTATCCGTCTCCCCCTGAAATTTCAAAAATTATTAACAATATTCCCAATAAAAAAGGTCCACGGCACGACAATAATAACATAGCTTTCAAAATAGGCCATAGATTACTTAAAAACATATCCAATTCATGTTTCAGAATAGGATATTTCCCTCATAATTGGAAACACGCAACCATCATCCCCACAACAAGGCCAAACAAAATCACTATATCCCTGACAGTTACCGACCAATCAGTTTATTACGTACTTTGTCCAAAATATTCGAAGAAAAATCATATTAAAAAGACTGAAAAACCACCTTCAAGCATCCAACTCCATCCTCAAGGCACAGTTCAGTTTTACGGAAAAACTCTTTACACAACATCAATTACTAAGAATCTCAGAGATCATTTATTCTGCTTTTCAAAAAAACATCATACCATTGCTATAATTCTTGATATCGCGCAAGCATTTGACCGAACATGGCACCAAGCTCTCGTATATAAACTCATTCTATTAGGCACCCACAGTAATTAAAGTCGAAATTAATAAATTTCTTAAACAATAGATCCTTCTCAGTCATAGTCAACAACCATTTATCAGAATGCAGGACTTCCACAGGACGCCGTTATCACCACTCTATTCAACCTTTATGTTGCCACCCACACTTAATAAAATTTCAATTGCAAACAATTTGCCGACGACACGGCCGTACAGACCTCCGCGAAAATCATTTGAAGCCATTTAAAGTACTTTAACTCACAAATACAACAGTGTTTACAAATTGAGATCATTAAAAAAACTACATCTGTTAATTTTTGAAATAACAAAACAATCTTCAATTTTGTCGTTGTAGGAAGACGCCAAATAAAATTCATACTTTTGAAATTTTCAAAAGTTCTGAGTTAACAGTGAAAATCGGACATATGCCTCTTTTATACCTGTTTATTACTCTATTCTTACAAGAAATTTAAAGAAAACATTTGGAGCTGTTTTCAGGAAAATTTTGAAAATTTCCAGTGCTTCATGTAAAATACCCCAAATTTTAAAGAATGTTTTTCAAAATCTCAAAGCTTCGACTCGAGCCAGATGGAGAGGGGTTTCTTCAATTTGGGAAACACCCTACGCGTGGTTCAGGCGCTAGCAGTGTTCACAGACGGACGTTTGGCCGTCAATTGGTTTTTCGGGATCAAGGACCCACGAAATATGGATTCTGGCTACACCACGTGTTAGAGATTTTTTCTTAATTTAGCAACTGAATTTATTAACGTTTTTGTTATCAGGATCCGACAATGATATTTTTCTGCTTAAAATTCGCCGTTTTTTCGCGCAACTTTTCATAACTTTCCCTATACTAAGTATATTAATCCGTATATACGTATCTATACTGTGACCACCCGTTTTTTCTATGTCAAGGAAAAACGTGGCCCATTCCTCTTCCCATACCAGAGAGAAACGTAAATTCGAAAGACGCCCGCCTGGTGTCGCAAAGTTAACAAAAGGGTATGCAAGTGTTGCAAATAGACGATACGACTTCAGGCCCTAGCGAAAACGTTCTTTTACCACGAAGCAAGCAAACGTACAAGTCGTGTTCAGTAACATCGCAAGTCGAAACTGTGCTGCAACTACGGAATACTCCCGGACGAACTACTGAAACTCTTCGCAGACATTCAGAAGAGGTAAATGAACTTATTGAACTCTAAATTTGAACGTGTAAGGAAGCGTGCGTAATGTAAAATCCAACGTAACGATTCGAAAGCAGACAGCACGTGCGTAAAACATACAAGTGTAATTTACACGTGATTGTTTTTTCTTTCAGATTCTTTATATGGTAATAGAACAGCTATTCGACAACATTACTTTGGTTGATTTCACTTCCCTTTTGTGCGTCAAGTAGTTGGGAGAGAAAATATTTGGCTACGCGAGGCAGCGAGGAGCAGTGGCGATGGGAGCCGAGGCGTTTTGGAAGTTACGGGGCCAACGCAAGGAGCAACAATCCTGGAGATTGAATGTATTCGTATCTGAAGTATTGTCACTGCGGTCGAAATCTACTGAGAAAGATCCAGTGAGGTTTTCACTATTATCTGAACCCAAGTTAGTGCCTTGTAATGCACTAATCAGATTAGAAAGGTCTTGTAACTATTTAAAAGTCAGTTCAGATTAATGAATCAATCAATCTTTCTTAATTTGGAAATGAAATCCAAGTAATGAAAAGTTGCTTATATGATAAAACTTTTTGATTTACTGATGAGTAAATACAATCACAAGGTGCAACACAAAGTTAAACACCTAGTCAGTAAAGTTGTAGTTGTGTGGAACAATTGAGATTGTAATTCAGTTTAAGGAGAGATGTGCTGTTTGTAAAGAAAACATTCACCTTAATATTGTTTGAATCGAACTTGAAAATTTAGAAAAAGTTACTATTTGAAAAAAATTTATAAGCAAAAAAAGAGATTTCTTACTTTGTTGTATCATTGCAAATGTCAGAAGTTAACTTAGTCATTGTGAGTATGTACAGTAAATATGTGAACATGTAAGGATGTTTTTTCTTCCAGGAATGCTTTAATTTAAATGTTCTGTGAATATTCGTTTGTAAATGTGAGAGGAGTTGAAAGAGATTACATATATTTTGTTTAAAAGCAAACTGGTTTATTTTGAATGATTGTGAGAATCCTATGAGTGCAGAGAAACCACAGCCTTGACACCCTCAGAAGGATTTTATTAAACATATGGTCAACAGCCCCAACTGACTGACCTAGCTTATTGAAGGGTGAAGTTACCCCTCACCCCGAAGGTTGGTCGTAATACGTGGAAGTAAAAAGCTGAATTAAACAAATTTAGACATTAACCTACCCAAACCACGTAAATAACTGAAAAAGGTTTCTTTTAATAAGTAACACAGATAAAAATTATGTATTTGCAACAAAAATCCTTAAAACCTGTTCTGAATGTATTTATATTTTAGATTCCAATTTATTCACGGACTAGTTTTTGTGTACTTAAAACTATGGTGGCAGCCCATCAATGTTCGATACATCATTCGATTTGTAAATGCTCAGATGACTTCAAAGAAAGGTACTTAAATTCTGAGAGCAATTTTCTCAATACCTCATTTCCCGAAAGAAGTGGAACTGAGCTGGATCTTTTGTGCGGGAACAACGAAAAATATTTCTGACGTTCTATGACCAGAAACAAACGGAATGTCGGAACCTTCCTTAATATTAATGTACGTCCAGTGACACGAAGTTCGAAAAATGATTCTGTCTTCTTTCCTCGCGTGTTTTTCTACTGTGGTTTGGTATTAACTTTTCCATTCAATTTAGAACTATGATGAATATAAATTTATCATAAGTTAATTATGCCGTAACAATTACAATAATTGTTAAAATGCACTTGTGCTGGAATACTTTTTACACTCACTGTCAGTTTATCATGAATAAGATCAAATTATTTTATGCAATTATATTTTTCAGGTGTAAATGATGACATGGATTATTAGAGATGGTCATGAGATGATTTTGCAAATAAAGGAAACATTAAAAACAACGCGTTCTAATACTGAAAAGGTTTTTAATTTTTTCGGTATTACCTGCATTCTGAAATTCATGAAAAATAGTCAAAGTTTTTGGAGTGTCAAAACATTTGGCTACTAAAACAATCGAGTGAGTGAAACGAAATGCATTCTGCACGCCTGCACTGCACTGCACAAGGGGCGAACCGTATCACCACAGGCAATTGATCAAGTCAGTTCATTTCATTAGGACTCAGAAATCAGTTGACACTTGTCTGCAAACAGCATTACCCGAGCACAGACAAACCCCCCTCCCAGTCAGAGACACCCGGAGCCACCTTTGCCGGGGTTTGTTGGAGAACCGATGTAGAGATATATACCTTCGAATGCCGACGAAGAGTTTTCGAAGGTTCTCGCCGCTGCGCCCCATGCGAGCAGAGCCACCCAGGACAGCATCCAAACGGCCCGCCCTGCCTTCTGCCTCCTGCTCAGCCACTGCATGGCCTGACAAGCACATTCAACACCTTAGGGCGGGTCGAGCGGTTAGCGAATTGGTTAGAACAAGACTGCCAATGATGGGTTCTACTATTACCGGAATATTCACTGAAATGAAGCGAAATTTGTAGTTATGCTGAAATACGGGCAGTGCGCTCTCAAGTGTGTAATGGTGTCCTATAACAACATATATTGTAATTGTGTAAGAATGCTTATTATAATTAATTTTTTTTATTTCAGATAACCCAATACAATTCATCGTATGACGTCCTTGGTACTAAGCAACGCAGGCCAGAGCTGGAATTCGGCACTTACACGTGAACACTTACGTAGAATTCCTCTAATACCGAACCACAGATAATACGCTAATTAAAGACTACTGATGTCGCAACGAACAAGATGAAACATGTTAGCGTGGTGCAGTGTGAGAAAGTGAATGGTAAGTGCCGTCGCCGTTCATTAAAACTGTGCCTCGAGGTATATCGTCATCCATACAGGTTCAAGATATCGCCGTCATCAGATCCGATCGAACGAGCTGGCAAATACAGCGTTGGCTCCTGCTTGAAGCAATTTTCACTACTGGCTACCATGTTTTCTGATGGCAAAACAAACCACAGTAGTTGCGGGTTCTTGCTTAAAAGTAACACATGACTTGAGCGATTTTTGGTGTGTTATTTGTAGGTGTGCGACATTAAAGTGCTACCCCTTGTTCGGCACATAATTGCACGAAAAGAAACGACAAAAATATTGCAAGCACCACGCACGATAATTTACTTTAATTTTCAGTATATAATGTAAAATTATATTAATTTATATGAATACTGAATCATAGATTTGTCTGTTACTAACTTTAGTACAGATTTTGAATTGACATTATGTAATGACTGTAAAGTATGACTGGTAATGGTGAAGCGTATTACATTAAAATGTTTCAAACAGTTTTGACAAGTTCGTTAAAATATTTATGTTAATTCTTTAAATTTATCTAGACTAAACTCAACCGGTTTTAAATATTATGTCTCTTCTAAAGCGTTCATTCGGATGTTGCTCACACATAACATGGCGATTGTCCTGTCAAAAATCTTCAAATAATGCGGGCACATCGCCAATATATGGGTTTATATTGTTCTACCTCTTTGGATCAGACAGTGCCGATACAGGGCATTCCCTGACCACCGGCTGGGGTGACACCACCTGCATTCTCAAGGCCTGCTCACTGGCATTATTAATGCAATTATTATTATTATTATTATTATTATTATTATTATTATTATTATTATTATTATTATTATTATTATTATTATTATTATTATTATTATTATATTGTATTATTATTATATTATTATTGTATAATTTGCATGTTAGCGGTAGTATTTTATTTATGTAATTAGCTGCCACCGGGTTATGCCCATTTGCAGTTCAAATAAATTTATCTTTATCTTATCTTTTATTAATGTATTAATTGTATCATATAAAAATGGTAAATTTTAACCTTTATTTAATACTCTTAAATTATTGAATTAAAAGCTGAAATCTGTTCAGTAGAGATTGAAATTATGTTTGTTACAACTTAATCGTCTAGTACAAGGAAATGAAGTCGATTTAAATATATGTTGGTCTTATTTAATTCTTTTGAAAATTACGTGCTAAATTCGTCGGAATCTTTATAGATTTGTCTCATTGCTATATTATCTATTGTATAAATTTAAAACATTGCGAGAAATACTTTTTTGTATTAATACAATTATATTATACAAAGGGAAAACTGCCATGTAACTTTTCGAAAAAGCAACAAATAAACCCCAACATTGCTTCATAACACTATATTTCCGATTCCACTAACCTCAGACTACGAGTCAAATATTTAAACACAATCTTTTTTCTATCGATCAGGTATTGTAAACCACCATATAAATGGCAAACTATTTTAGGTTAGTTTACATCTTTTCGAATAACCGAGAAATTCTCATTAGAAGAACACTACATTCATCTAATTTCGTAATATTCATCATCAAAAGTAATACAAACTACCCGATGAATGCTTTATATCAAGCATGTATTGAGGATTCACATTCCACCCTAAAATATCATTCCCTTATTCACAATGACCAAATTTTCCCGTAATGTAATATGTCCAATTGAGTTAAAAATTAGTATCGGCTGTGTTTTAGTTAAGACCCTATATCTTGATCGAAAACACTCTGGGCATCGAAATGTTACCAAAAATAATTTTACGCTGGTTTGTATTTTTTTTTTTTTGTTCCGAAAGCTGTGCAAAAACATTATCTACCGTCGCGCGCCGTATTTTTATTAGTATAAAACTAAAGCTAATACATTTACTACAAATACTACAACCCAGCACTTCATCACACACACAAAAGACCTCTACAGTTCAAGAAAATAATTTTGAGCATCAATTTATAGTTCAAAAAATCGGAAAAATCTCACCCATTCTCCGTAAGAATCATTCCGTGCTGACGTATTTCAAGCAATATAAAACCTAAAAAAACTATTTGTTAAGCGTTTACACAATTCGATATTTAATCAAATTGGATGAGATCAAGATAGTACCTTAATTTTTTTATATAAGGATATTTTCCACAGAGTGTAGGCTAAAGTTCTTTATAATGAGTGCGTACTTCGGAAAATAGTGTTGAGACCAACTTTTGTAATGTGGTGGCTATTCTAACATAAGGGATACGATGCACTAGGCCCTAGTGTTCTTTTTATGTCTGAGAGTCTTGTGTTGATCGTAGACTTTTTGTTTGTGTTTGTTTGTTTTACTATTTATTTGTCCGTGAGATTAAAGTCGTATATTCAGAGAAGACTTACCTTAGACAAAGTATCTTTACTATAAAAACCACAATACGCGTTAAGGTACTTGTTCTTGTAATCCTCGATCAGCAATTTTAGATTGCGTACTGCTTAAACAGCCAAAGAGCTAAAGCAATCAACATTGGTCGTGTCTCCTAGTAACATCGGCGAACGTAAGTACTGGAGTCGGCCGTGCTTCCGGACTAACCAGCGCCCTCTGGAATATTCCAGAGGGTACTGTATTCCATATGCCTGGTTGCTTCAGTTGCATGGAGCAATGCCACCTAGACACTAATATAAGGCCTGTCGACTGACGCTGTGACGTCACATGGGTAGTGGAATAAGAATAAATTCAGATAACAATAATATAAGACATATATTGAAAAGTTACAAACAAGTTACAATAATTTGCTAAAATTTAAACCCTCCGGCAACCTTTTCTTTCCCAGTAACCCTGCTTTACCGCCGAAAAAAGCTACGCGGGATGCGCGCTGTCGGACTTCCGACCCATGACTATCGCCATCATATCGCCTGTCGCCAAAATTAAAACAGGTCGCCGTCCGGCGGACCGCGTGCCTACAGCACCCGAGATCGTCTGGCCCTTACACTCCGGACATCTCCCCGCACTTACTCGTCCTCCGCTCTCCGATGTAAACTGAGTACGAACGCGGGCGCAGATGGGGCCTTCACCCCCACCACACAAGTTTCCGAGGTAGGCTCGCCTGCTGTCGGCAAGCGAGGGCTCGCTAGCTAGCTTCCTAAGAGTTTACAGCCTAAGGGTATTTTTGGCTTGCCACGCTGTCTGCGTCAGCTGCCAGAGCGCAAAACCAGGAAGTTCACGGCTCAACCCTTTCCTCCCCTGCAACGCGCTTTCACCGACCTAACGGTTCTGGCCCTCGTGTTAACGACGCCACAGTAGTCATCGCGACAAACGAATCTTTCGCCACTTGCTGTCAGTTAACGTTTACTTACCTTCTTGACCGCCTTAGTAACGATATTTAGTTAATTTTTAACTAAAAAGAGATGAACGATTTTAAATTTCAAGTATAGCCATATTTAAAATTATTGTGCATCTCAAGTTGCGTACTAAATGTGGCAACTAAATGATCCTACATGCATAACACCGTTTTCCATATTAGGAAAATTAATTTCTTGGTTATCTTGATTTAACCAGTAGTTTTTAAGCACTTCAAGATATACCTATTGTCAAAAGAAAAAAGTATTTTTCTGTGGAATCCGCATGGATATTCACAATCTCTTTCTAGTTTTGGAGGATCGGAAAACAATGACACGGCTTTTCGGCTCACATGATTGTTGTCAGAAATCTCTGCAATCACTTCAAAACCAATATTTTCAAGTCCTACAATAATGGTTTTGATATAATGATTTTGCAACTCACCTGTCAGTTTTCTGACCAGATATTTATAAACTACATATTTATATGATAAAATAATACTAGTTTCCATGAACACACAAGCTGTTGATTAATTTTCTTCTTCATTAATGACAGTTCCGACTATACTTCCTCCTTTACGAATAATCTAAATTTGTATTCAACAATATTTCATCTATTAAGTGTACCACAGTCTTGTCCTTTCCATTCGGCAAACTGAATTTCTTTCCCATGTACTACTACGCATACTCTGGAGTTTTTTCCACTTTCGGGGTCGAAAACAATTTCAGAGTAGAAGTGCACGGCAACTCCACGTAACCCGAACTTGCAGCGTTTTTACAGTTTGTTACAAGTACTCTATATCAAAGTTGCTCTGCTACAAATATGTTCTGTCCGCATAAATTTAATACATAGATATTATTACACCATAAAACGGATAAAAACACTGTTCTCATGTAATTCTACACACGGCATTAGAAGTTCACACTGACTCACACGCAGACTACACTTTTGCCCAAATGTAATATTATCACTACAAGTAGTGACGTCAGAAGCAATATGGCCGCCTGCCAATAGGCCTGATGTTTTAGGTGGCGTTGCATGGAGCTATGAACGTGGAGAAATTAGAATATGAGAGGGGAGGATTTTGTAGATGTGGCACCATCTACAAAAAGGTGCACGGGTGAAATCCCGCTCTGCAGTCTGTTGCCAAAATGGATACTTCTTGAGTGTTGAACCAGCTAGCTCAGGTGCACGAAACACAACCTACTTTTTGGACATCCGATGGAGATAATAACCTCCCTGATATCACGTACACCGCTATCTGCGCGATATTTTAAAAAAACAATCATTTGAGCAGGGGGAAAATTAATTGGCAACAATGAAAAAGCAAACTTGGCTTTCTGCTTAGCATTTCTAAAATATTTTATGAAAACAATCTTACTTGATCATACAGGAAAATAGTATAAACGATAGTAGTGGAAACTTTATAGACTATATCGAATATTTTGCGACAGTCAGAAACTGCACTCTCCAGCGGTCTGAGCTGTGAACAAGAGCACCCGCTGGATTTACGAGTGCGAGGGAGTTTTTTGGAAGC
This sequence comes from Gryllus longicercus, assembly GCA_038098605.1. Taxonomy (NCBI): domain Eukaryota; kingdom Metazoa; phylum Arthropoda; class Insecta; order Orthoptera; family Gryllidae; genus Gryllus; species Gryllus longicercus. Next base: position 431,818 of record JAZDUA010000557.1, read on the forward strand.
AAATAAAAGAGTGTTCGTTGTTGATATTTTCTTAATGTTTGTCAGGCGTACTTTTTATTATTTACGACACGTTCGTTTTTGTATAAACGGCACTGCGATTGTCGCGTCCACGAATGCAGAAATTACAAATTATCTGTTTATGATTCTGTAATATTTGTCAAAACTGACTTATTCAACTGTGGGAACATATTTTCATGCAATACTGATATTAATAATTGCAACACATGTTGTAGAAATCACGAACATCAAGTGTCTGTATCAACAGCTCACTACCAAAAATCCATATACAATGCATGTACGTTACTTTACAACCCATTGCCTGATGACATTAAACAATTGAAGTTGATCCTATACTGATAATCAAAAAGAAAAATAATGTTTATTTTAGCAAAACAGTGATATGAAATGAATTAGTTTACATTTGTTTAAAACAAGCCTTAATATCCTTGTAACAAATAATGCACTTTAGCTTCCAGGTCAATGATCCTCGATCACGTGTTTATTCAATTTCCCTGATACATGGAACAAATGCTGAGATGGCTCCTTGTTTTACTTCTGGACGTAAATGTAGCTTCAGTATGATTTTGTTGAAGTCTCCTTTGCTTGCAACGGTAGGAGTAGAGTTAAGAGCGAGTTACTATTTTGTTAGCAATGTAGAAAAATCATATTTGAAATTCGTTTACCGATGCAAATAAGTTTTCTACATATCGGGGCGAAAATGTCTAGTTTTTTTTCAAATATTGATAATCTCGCGCTTTTTAAATTTTTTTCTCATCCTTCAACTATTTATAGTGAAAATGATGGGAAGAGATTCTGGAACTCAACAAAGCGTGCGCAGACGATTTCTCCCCAAAGCATCACATAGAGTTTTTACTGTTTTCTAGACTAAATAAATCTAAATCTAAAGGAGAGTTGAGCGCATCGTGGAGTAATCCTCCGTTAACTTTTAATTGGAGTAATCTAATCAAGTAAGTCAAGTAATAAGCAAGTGTAGTCAAGTAAAAGAATTGCCAATAGTTAGCTGCCAATAGCCCTGCGTCATCTGCCCATCGGTCAGAATTGGGAAAAAAGAAGGAGAGGGGGAAGGGGACGTTTATGTTGGAGCAGCAATAAACGATAAGAGCAGAGCTGCGAGCGAAGCAACGAGAACGTCCACATGGAAACAAATGGAAGTGCTCATGTTCTCGTGTTCAGCGCGCTGATCACGAGATCAGCGCTGCGACAAGCAATAAGAGCGGCGAAAACCCTTTGGTAGGTTTTCGCTGCTAGTATCGTTTCGCGCTGTTCACAGCTGACACACTTCAGGTGTTGTAAGTGTCGAATAAAATGATTGCTGAAAAATTTATCATTAGTGTTTTGTTAGGAGTCAATTGTGGGACAAAAGGGACATAAATCACCGCAATATGTTCGTTTTAGACAAATTGTGCGCCGCCTAAATTAGTACAACACGTAAGGTTTAGAAGTTATGTTACATTCGTTTTTCAATGAACAACAAAAACACAAATAATTATGGTATGTCTGTCATGTTTATTGTTGTATTGTGTTGTGGAAAACTAAATGTTAACTTAAGTAAAGCACATAGTCTAGCGATAATGCGATATCGTGATAATGTATTATTCTGAGTCATTTTCAACTACCCACTCCATCTGTTAATGAATTTGTAATTTGCATCCACAACACCTTATAAAACTAGAAAAGAATTTCTTGTAGTTGTGAGACATTCACCCAGATTCATTGGGATGATTTATTCTTATGTGCTTGCTATCCATGGCACCTTCACAATGTGGATGCAGTTCAAGGAGGCATAATTTATAACCGAAATTTTAAAATGAATTTATTTTTTAAGTGTTATTAAACAATTGTGGATGTTTTATCAGTGAATAAATTGAAGAACAATAGAAGAAAAATGAAATGACAGAAACAGATTATTTAATTAGAAAATTTATTGAAAGATAATTATTTACATTATTGGTTTTGATAGTACAAATAATATCACATTTCCTTGAACAACATTTGAATTTCACGTTTGTAATTAAATCAAAATTGAAGCGATTGGGATCAGATTGTCCCATGCCACTATTTGGCAAAATTTGAGGTGTTACACCGTATACAACCCTCAGCCTTCCTGTTTATTACTGTTTAAGATTTCAACTTACATCGTAACCAAAAGTCCCTAAGCGAATTAAGGAAGTATGATGGGTGATTTACATAAGGTTGGTATGGAAGGGACGAGTTAGTTTGGCCGAATATCCTGTAGATGTCTCTGGCAGATTCGGAGCGGCGCTGCTTCGCGATGCTTCGACATGAACACACAAGCGCTGCAATTACGTAACAATTCTACGGAAATCGATCCCGGAACCTTAGTGGAGAAAGACAAGCAACTAAGCCACTGAGCCACCAGCGCATTCTTCAGCGATTTTTTCCACAAGGGTATGAAATTCAATTTAACACAATACATACATACATACATACATACACACACACACCTTTGCCCTTTCAGTACTGCAGGTTTGACCTGCTTAAGGTTAGTGTATAGTTTAGTATAACCGTTGTGAAGCCGTTGGGAAGGAAATTCATCCGTTTGTCTAGCGCTCCTGGTGGCCAGCAAGAGACGTGTATCTTTAAGGCTATAAGAGATAATCTCTTTAAGGCTATAAGACCACTGCCTAGTAATTCATGTTTTAATGCTTAAAATGCTTTAATGCTTAATACTTTTAAAGCAACACGTAGGCATGTGCATTACATCTGAAAATTTGTGGTGTGTACATATAAAACGCTTATTCCAAGTTAATCATAAAATACAAATTTATTGCTGTCAAAGAGAGGATAAAATCTACATTTCCTCCGAAGGAATAAAGCAAGGGATCATCTCAGCATTTGTTCTGTGAACCAAGGAAAACTGCGTGAAAAACCTTATTGAGATAGGGGTCCTACACCTAGTAGTTAAGGTGGTTAGAGAGAGATCAGTGTCACGCTTTTTCATTGTATTAATCGAAAGATGAGAGGTTCTTCTATGTTCTGGCAAAGTTTGAATCGATTTTAACGTCTAGTTTTCGCGTAATGACAAAAAATTGTCGTAAAGTTTGCTGTTTTAATATGGGCTCTTATGGTGACCTGACATGAAATATTAAAATTGTGAGAAAATTAACTGTTGAACATGTTTTTAAAAACTCGTTTGGTAGCTAGCATCTCGAAGAACCAATGTGCGTAATTTAAAGAAAATCTGCCGTTTCATATGAGAGAATTTAAGAAAATTATAAGCCAAAATCACTCCAAAGGGAGAGGTCACCGCGATTTCTAGAGGATCGAGACTGAGACGCACAACTCTGCAACACCGCGCGCGCAACGCGCCTCATTCAAATCGAGTGACAAGACAAACGTCAAGGAACTTTGTAGGAAAGAAATGAGTACTTGGGCAGTAGAGAAGAAATTCGCGCGGCTTTTTAAGAACTAATTTCTCTTCGCTTCTAGTTTACAAATTTCATATTTGGTTTCTTATTGTTCCATTCAATTTATTTTTAATATCAAACGTTGTTCAGTAAAATATTTGATTAATGATTATTTAGATAAAAACATTTTATGAAGATTTATTTTAAAAAATCCGGGCATGGGGATGGGAGATTCAAGCGTAATTTGGCTACGAGGAAGTAACTAAAAAGACTATTTCTTTCTTAATTGAATGCCCACTTAGTTGCTCTACAGATTGAGGTGCTGATCTATGCTAAAGATTGTTGCTTTGAGTCCTGTGTAAGCAACTGTGGTGCAAAAGGCAATGACAATCCACTGTGTATCTCCATGATAATAAAGATAATATAAATAATATTCTAATAATTGAATAAATAATCATTGTTCAGGAACAAAAAACTGACATACGGCACATACAAAATAATAGTACTGTTAAATAATGTAATTATTTGTTAATTAATGTTGTGTTAAATAAAAACTGTAAAATAATAGTACAAAATAATAGAATGTTTAAAAATTTCTATAAACTTTCAAGATTACCCATTTTCTCATAGAGTGCGTGAGAGAGTAAAGTGAGTCATTGGGAATATTAATTGAATTAAGATTTTCATTCAGCTCGTTCTAAACATTTATCTCTCAAATTCCAGCTTTTCTGAATATCTGGTTACTATCAAACGCAATGTTCTCCAGGAGTGAGGATATTCTAATTGCTACGAACTCTTGCAGTAATCGGGAAGATGCTACAGTACACCGACCTAAATATTCAAAAATGGTAGCACTGCTATAGATCAAATAATAATAGATGCAAATAACTATTGTTTTTTCTGTTGCTACATATAATACGGGTTTTAGTGACTACACTGCCCAGATTCTAACACTTCAAACACAAACAAAAATCACAAAACAGACAATTTACAAAGAAATCTGTAACTTTTTCCCAGGAAACATAATAAAATTTCAAAACTTACTCAGATTCGAAAACAGGAATGAAGTATATAAGGTTCCTGATAGAAACGATAAGTTTAATTCATTCATAAATATATACTTAAGACATTTCAATTCCATTTTCCTCAAAGCTCAAAAATATCCAAAATAAGTTGAGCCAACCATGATCCTTGAGGAGCCAACCACGATCCTTGTGGAGCCAACCCCGATCCTTGTCGAGCCAACCACGATCCTTGTTAATCCTACCAATATCATTTATAAAACAATTTAAGCCATTATTTTGAATATTTTGACTCGTTTGACATTTTTGAGTCTTTTGTTTCTTCTGACTTTTGACTATTTTCTTTCTTTTGACTCTTTTGACTCTTTTGGCTCTTTTGACTCTTTTGACTCTTTTGGCTCTTTTGACTCTTTTGACTCTTTTGCTCTTTTGACTCTTTTGACTCTTTTGACTCTTTTGACTCTTTTGCTCTTTTGCTCTTTTGACTCTTTTGACTCTTGACTCTTTTGACTCTTTTGACTCTTTTGACTCTTTTGGCTCTTTTGACTCTTTTGACTCTTTTGGCTCTTTTGGCTCTTTTGGCTCTTTTGCTCTTTTGACTCTTTTGACTCTTTTGACTCTTTTGACTCTTTTGACTCTTTTGACTCTTTTGACTCTTTTGACTCTTTTGACTCTTTTGACTCTTTTGACTCTTTTGACTCTTTTGACTCTTTTGACTCTTTTGACTCTTTTGACTCTTTTGACTCTTTTGCTCTTTTGACTCTTTTGCTCTTTTGACTCTTTTGACTCTTGGGACTCTTGGGACTCTTGGGACTCTTGGGACTCTGGCGACTCTCGCGACTCTTGCGACTCTTTTTGGACCCTTTGGACTCATCAGACCCTTTCGACTACTTTGACGATATAATATTTTGACTATTTTAATTATCAAGTTTAGTTTACGCCAAGGTAATCGATCAAGATTCGTTCCAGCAAGTCGATAAATAAGAGAATTGCCCCTACTAAACGATCAAGTGAGTAATCGACACAAGTTGATCAAGTAAGAAATCTGCCCAGGAAGTCGATAACGTAGATTATCGACCCAGAACGTCGATAAAGTGGGGGGATAGACCCAGCAAGTCGATAAGATTAGGGATCAACTCAGAGAAGCGATCAAATTGGGACGATCCAGCAAATCGATCGAGTGAGGGATCGACCCAATAAGTCGATCAAGTTGGAGATCCACCCAGTAATCGATCAAGAAAGGGATCGACCCAGCAAGTCGAAGAAGTGGGGGATCGTCCCAGCAAGTCGATCAAGTAGGGGATCCAACTAGCAAGTCGATCAAATGAGGGATAGACCCAGCACGTCGATCAAATAGGGGATCGACCCAGTAGTCATCAACTAGGGGATCGACCCAGCAAGTCATTAAGTAGGGAATCGACCCAGCAAGTCATTAAGTAGGGGATCGACCCAGCAATTCATCAAGTAGGGGATCGACCCAGCAAGTCATCAAGTAGGGGATCGACCCAGCAAGTCATCAAGTAGGGGATCGACCCAGCAAGTCATTAAGTAGGGAATCGACCCAGCAAGTCATTAAGTAGGGGATCGACCCAGCAATTCATCAAGTAGGGGATCAACCCAGCAAGTCATCAAGTAGGGGATCGACCCAGCAAGTCATCAAGTAGGGGATCGACCCAGCAATTCATCAAGTAGGGGATCGACCCAGCAAGTCATCAAGTAGGGGATCGACCCAGCAAGTCATCAAGTAGGGGATCGACCCAGCAAGTCATTAAGTAGGGGATCGACCCAGCAATTCATCAAGTAGGGGATCGACCCAGCAAGTCATCAAGTAGGGGATCGACCCAGCAAGTCATCAAGTAGGGGATCGACCCAGCAAGTCATCAAGTAGGGGATCGACCCAGCAAGTCATCAAGTAGGGGATCGACCCAGCAAGTCATTAAGTAGGGGATCGACCCAGCAATTCATCAAGTAGGGGATCGACCCAGCAAGTCATCAAGTAGGGGATCGACCCAGCAAGTCATCAAGTAGGGGATCGACCCAGCAAGTCATCAAGTAGGGGATCGACCCAGCAAGCCATCAAGTAGGGGATCGACCCAGCAAGTCATCACGTAGGGGATTGACCCAGCAAGTCGATCAAATAGGGGATCGACCCAGCAAGTCGATCAAGTGAGAAATCGACCCAGCAAGTCGATCAAGTGGGGGATCAACCAAGCGTGTCGATCAAGTAGGGGATCGACCGAGCAAGTCGATCAAGTGGGGGATCCACCCAGCAAGTCGATCAAGTGGGGGATTGACCCAACAAGTCGATCAAGTGGGGGATTGACCCATTAAGTCGATCAAGTGAGGGATCGACCCAGCATGTCGATCAAGTGAGGGATCGACCCAGCAAGTCGATCAAGGGGGGGATCAACCAAGCGTGTCGATCAAGTAGGGGATCGACCCTGGAAGTAGGTAAGAGATCGATCCAGCAAGTCGATCCAGTGGGGGATCGACCCCGCAAGTCGATCAAGTAGGGGATCGACTCAGCAAGTCATAAAGTAGGGGATCAACTCAGCAAGTCGATCAAATGAGGGGGCGACCCAGCAAGTCGATCAAGTGGGTGATCGACCCCGCATGTCGATCAAGTAGGTTATCGACCTAGTAAGTCGATCTAGTAGGGGATCGTCCCAGAGAGTCGATCATGTAGGGGATCGACCCAGCAAGTCATTAAGTAGGGGATCGATCCAACAATTCGATCATGTGGGGGAACGACCCAGCAAGTCGATCAAGTAAAGGAATCCGTTAAATAAGTCGATTTGACTATCCTGAGCATTTTAATTATTTTAACTGCTTTGACTATTTTGACCATTTTTCCCATTTTGATCATTTCGACAGTTTTGACCACTTCAACCATTTTGACTTTTTTATTTACTAAATTTCATACAATCTAGCGTGAGATTTTTAGCGCTGTAGTTTCAATAGTTTTGGATATTGAGACCTTTAAATTGACTCTAATTTTCGAGCTTGCAAGCTGCGAAAATACAAGCCTTTCATTTTAAGGTTCCTAGAGGCCATATAACTCATCCGTATATGACAAATGACATTTTCTATAACAACAAGACTTTAGAAACACATCCGTGTCTTTAGAATAGATTTATGTGAAATAGTTTGTGAAATATGCTGGTTTAATGTTTGTGTTAAAAAATGTAAAGTTTCATCGATCGACGAAATTTTCCTATTTTAAATATCTCACGGATTTTTCTGAAAACCACGGACCTAGCACCAAGTTTTATGGCTAATACACTGGTGTTACGCATCTTTCGATTAGAAGCTTAGTTTTTTAGAAAAACGAAAAGTATCTCCATAAACGTAAATTTCTTCCGAAAAGCAGTGTAGAAATTTTCCATTTGAAGCAAATTTTGATAAAAGGAGAAATTTCATTTAAAACTCAAATTAAACATAAAGTACATACAAACTCGTGTGCGAATAATAGCGTTGTAGCTTGAATAGTTTAGGAGATAGAGCCATTTGAATTTGACTATTATTTAGACGTTATTTGACAAGACATTGTTTTCTTCTAGATACATTTCTGCTCAGCCAGATTTCACTTTTTTAAAACTTTTTCTGTCCTCATCGATTTAGTCTTAGACAAACTTTACTCTGTTTAAAGACATTGTTTTTTAGAATGATTGCTCTTCAGACTAATTTAACTTTTAAAAATCTTCCTTTCTGTCCAGATTGATTCCGTTTTAGACAGGTTTTACCGTGTTTAAAGACATTGTTTTCTTCTAGATCGTTTTCTGCTCAGACTAAAGCTTTTAAAAAACTGCCTTTCTGTACAGATCGATTCCGTGTAAGATAGGTTTAATTGTGTTTAAAGACATTGTTATCTTCTGTATCTTCTGTTTTCTGTTTAGATTGATTTCACATTTAAAAAACTGCTTTTCTGCCCTGATCGACTCCGTCTTAGACAGTTTATGGCGATACTTTTGCGATTTTATAAAAACTAAGCCTCTAACCGAAAAATGGGTATCACCAGTTAATTTCACATAAAATTTCGTGCCAGGTCCGTGGTTTTCAGAAAAATCTGTGACATATCTATAATCGGAAAATTTCGTCACATAATTAAACACCTAAATTAAACCAGTATATTTTAGAAACTATGTAACATAACTCAATTCTAAAGACAGGGATGTGTTTCTAAATTCTTCATGTCAAAATGTGTCATTTGTCATAAACGGATGAGAACTGTTGCCTCTAGTAACCCTAAATAGAAAGCCTTGTATTTTCGCTTGTTGCAAACTCTGAAAATAATAGTCAATTTCAAATGGCTCTATCTCCTCAACTATTCAAGCTACAGGGCTGAAATTCGTACACGAGTTTGTATGTAGTTTTCTATTTATTGTGAGTTTTAAATTATGCTTCTCTTTTGATAATAACTAGCTTGAAGATGCAATATTTATAACAGCGATTTTGGACATTCAGTTTTTAACTCAAAAAGGAAACTCGCATATTTTACATACTACGCCACAAAAATAAATTCTACAACCTCTCATGTGTTTTAAAAGTCATATATTTTATGAAAATGTTATCGCTTGTCATCAACGGATGAGAAATGTGCCATCAAAGAACCTTGAATTTAAAAACCCCTGTAGTTCGAAAACTCAACACTCTAAAAATAACAATCAAATTCACAAGGCATTATCTCCTAAACAATTCAAACTATAACGCTGAAACTTACACACCAGATCGTATGTACTCTGCTCTTTAATTTATGTCTTAAATTATGCTTCTCATTCAATAATACTGGCTTGAAAATCCAATATTTCTAACTGCGATTTTGAACCTTCCTTTTTTTAACTCAAAAAAGAAACTCGCATATTTCACAAACTATGCAACAAAAATCAATTCTGGAAACACTCACGTGTTTCAAAATTCATGTATTTTATAAAAATATTATCGTTTGTCATCAACGGATGAAAAATGTGCCCTCTAAGAATCTTGAATATGTATTTCAAATTCTCAACGTTCTAAAAATAATAGCCAATTTCAAAAGGCTCTATCTCCTAAATTATTCGAGCCAAAACGCTTAAAATTACACACCAGATTGTATGTACTCTACGCTTTTGATTAAGTCATAAAATATGCTTTTCTTTTGAGAATAACCAGCTTGAAAATGCTATATTTAACTGCGAATTTGAACCTTCAGTTTTTAACTCAAAAAGGAAACTCGCATATATCACAAACTGTACAAAAAAAAATCAATTCTAGATATACACGTATTTCAAAATTCATGTATTTTATGAAAATATCATCGTTTTTCATATCCGGATAAGAAAATTTCCCTCTAAGATCCTTGAATTGAAACACCAGTATTTCGAATTCTCAACGTTCTAAAAATGGTATATTTTCACGTAATGAGGCGGGTATTCGGAACATTTAGTGGTAGCCGAAACCGTTATTGACATGTATTTCCGATACTATTTTTTTCTACGGGAGGCTGGTTTACTCCTTTAATTTTTCGTACCTTGTTCTACTTATCAGATTTTACAATCCTTTTTGTCATTTTGGTGGATTTCTTAAATTAGATGTAAGCGAGGCAGCGCGAAGATCTGCCTACCCAGACTCAAGCCTCTTTTCAACGAGGCATTATCGATAATACTATTCATTAAATGTTATATTCTTAAATTGATATTTTAATATACAATTTTCATAAAATATTTTTTTAATCCTTTTTCTTGTTTTGGTTAATTTCTTAAAATTAAATGTAAGCGAGGCAGCGCAAAGATCTGCTTACCCAGAGACGATCCTCATCTTAACGAGGCATTATCGCTAATACTATTCACAAAATGTTATATTCTTTAAATGATATTTCAATTTACCATTGTCGTAATAACATGTTTAAAAAAATCATTATCCTTGTGTTTGTGGTTTTCTTAAAATTAGTTGTAAGGAGGCAGCGCGAATATCTGTCAACCCAGAGACGAGCCTCTACTTAACGAGGCATTATCGAATAAACTATTCACTAAATGTTATATACTTCAAATGTTATTTCAATGTACAATGGTCGTAATAACATTTTTTTTAAAAACCTTATCGTGTATTGCTAATTTTATTAAAATTTGTTGTAAGCGTGGCCACGAGAAGATCTGCCTTTCCAAAGACAAGCATCTTCTTAACGAGGTTTTATCGCTTATACTATTCACTAAATGTGTTTTTCATTAAATTATACTCCAATTTACACTTGTAATAACATTTTTAAACATCCTTTTCTTTGTTTTGCTGGATTTCTTAATCGCTTAATATATTACCAAAATGATATATTTTTCAAATAATATTTCAATATACAATTGTGAAAATAACATTTTTCAAACAATCCTTTTCCTTTTTAAGCTGGATTTCTTAAAATTAGATATATGCGAGGCAGCGCGAACATCTGCCAACCCAGACACGAGCTTCTCCTTAACAAGGCATTATCGCTTTGTTATATTTTTCAAATGATATTTATATTTACAATTGTCGTAATTACTTTTTTTAAATCCTTTTTCATGTGTTGGATTTGATAAAATTAGATGTAAGCGAGCCAGTGTGAAGAGTTGCCTACCCACAGACGAGCCTCTTAACGGGGCATTATCTCTTAATACATTACCAAAATGATATATTTTTCAAATAATATTTCAATATACAATTGTCAAAATAACATTTTTCAAACAATCCTTTTCCTTGTTATGCTGGATTTCTTAAAATTAGTTCTAAGTGAGGCAGCGCAAATATCTGTGTTCCCAGAAACAAGCCTCTTCTAAACGAGGCATTGTCGCTTATACTATTCACTAAATATTATATTCTATAAAATATATTTCAGTTTAGAATTGTCGTAATAACATTTCCCAAAAAACCCTTGTTCTTGTTTTGCTGGATTTCTTAAAATTAGATGTAGTGGATTGGCAGTGCGATCATCTGCCTACCCAGAGACAACCCTCTTCTTAACTAGGCCTTGCCGGTTATAGTATTCCCTAACTTGTATATTTTTAAATGATATTTCAATGTACAATTGTCAAAATAACAGTTTTCAAAATATTACTTTTTCTTGTTTTGCTTGTTTTCCTTAAAATACAAGTAAGGGAGGCAGCGGGACTATCTGCCTATCAGGAGACGAGCCTCTTCTTAACGAGACATTATCGCATATACTCTTAACTAATTGTTATATTCTATAAATCATATTTCAATTTACAATTGTCAAAATAACAATTTTGCTTCTCTTTTAATAAAAACCTGTTTGAAAATGCAATTTTTGTAACTGAGATTTAGAACCATCATTTTTTAAGACAAAAAAGAAACTCACATATTTCAGAAACGATGCAACAAAAATCAATTCTGGAACACTGACGTGTTTTAAAATTTACGTATTTTATGAAAAAGTCATCCTTTGCGATATGCGGATGAGAAATGTGCATTGTAAGTACCTTGCATTGAAACCGTTTTCTGTAAAAACTAGGTCAAAATTCCGCATTTTCAGAAAGGCTCAAGTGCCATTTTCTGAAAAACGCTCATAATTTTTTATTCAAATTTTCGTAGGGATGTTAAATTAAACTCTTTATGATGTCATACAATCCATTTTGCTGTATTCCTTCGGTTTTAAAAAAATTACACAAATGTATACAAAGATTACACAAAGATACTATTTTGAAAGGTCTCTCACGGCGTCAATATGCACATTTCCAGCAAATTGTAAAACAATATTGTATTTGTGAGTAGATGTGTTTCAAGTGACTTCTAATAAAGATTTTCAAAAACTTAAAAATTGTCTGTAAAAAAGAGCTTTAAATTTTAAATTTAGGAGCGCTTAAATGCTATTTCCTTTAAAACTCGCCAACAAATTGCCATTTAGGTCGAGTTTTTACGGTTTTTATAATGTTTTATAATTCCGTTCTAGTATTAATAAACCAATAAGTAAGAAAATTTAAAAATAATGACAGCTGGCGATAGGTGGCAGCTGGCATGAGTGTGTGGCATGTCAGAATATCCAAGTGTGACCAAAGGAAATAGAAAACTAATATGAGAAAGTCTATGCCATTCTGTATCACCACTAGTTCTAGTCTGATCGCCAAAAAATGTCCCGGACAGTAGATGTCAATGACGTATCCAAAAGTTTTAGAGACCACGTGCCCACCTCCTTTTATATAGAAGAAGTTAATGATTTTTTTTCTCTACATATTACCGTCCTCAAACAATAACTATCATTGTCGTATTTCAGCATCCAACTCTGTTGGTGGTTCATAAAATGTATATTTCATCCTAAAATTGTTGTACCACCTGTATTTTCTTCACTTGTATTGAACATGTCATCATCTATTCTAAAAAAGGGTCCATGCAAGCTAAAATATAAGGTACCTCAAAATAATTTAATATTTAGGTCTAAAAATGAGGTAAATAATTCAAATATTGAGTTTACTTCTTTCTTGCCTCGGCATAACATTCAAGCTTATATTCTGAATTGCAAAGTGTGGCCATACTAAGGTTCTGTATTGTATTTCTATTTTTTATTAATTTACTGGCATGAATATTGAATAATATTCTTTAACCTCATAAATTAATTCTGACACTTAAACTATGTGTTCTACACCCTTTTAACTGCCCAGAACTTATTCAATATTCAATTTTGGATTGTACTGTGCCATCTGTTTAATTTTCGAGTTGTTCTTTATATTTTCTTTTGAATTTTAGGTGTGTTTTTATTAAACTAATATATCACCTATTTAATTATTTATTGTAATCAAAATATAAGCTCTGTGTAATTTCTGGCTCGTTGAAACTAATCAATAATCATCGCTGAATCATTCTGCAACCGGGATTTGATTTGCAACATTGTCTATTTGCCTGTTTGGAATCAGGATTGAATATTTTTCTCTGCAATGGTTCTGTGGGTCTAGTACGGCCATTGACACCTAGTGAGCAGGGTTGTTGCTGTCAATATCGATGTTTCGTATTTTTCATTTATCATTCTCTAATTCACTCATGGCCACAGAGGGCATTGGGTGTGAAAATAATCGCTGCAGCAATTAGACTGCTGCGGAAGGATGCTTGCTTGCGATATTTCTATAAATACGAGCGAAAAAACTTCGCTCAACGCTGTCATGGCATTGCAGGCCCGTAGTCTTAAAGCTACGTTAAATTGATAGAAAAGTACTATTTCTTATAAACACCACTAGCTTTGTTATTTTTTTGTTCTCGCCGTGGCTCACTGCCATGTTAATATTAAATCTGTACCTGATAATTAAATGAGATTTTATTGTAAATAGAAGATCGATTTTAGGTTATTTGCACCAACTTATTTGCTATCTCTTTTTAAGGGGATTCGCTAACGCGTTCTGCCTGTGTATTAATTTTGTATTTGTTCCAGATTTGTGAGACATTCCCACGTTTGAAAGGGCTCTGTCTTTAATTGTTGTATAACACTAATATTGGAATTTGTATTTGTTTGCTTCATCTGCTGCCTGGAGGCCGGGGCCATTGCTCTACATGTTTCAGGCCTGGCAGGCGTATGTGCTGGAAGTCTGGTGTTTCCGCAGCGTAGCCGCAACTTTCACATACTGATCCATGTGGCGTGCATCCCGTGTTTCGCTGATCACGCTTCGAATCGGCCCGGGAGGCACAGGTGGTGTCTCAGCTCAGAAAGCTCTGCGGCACGCATAAATTTGCCAGGTCGTGAGTGGCCCGTGCCAAGGAAACACCGTGGGGTAAAAGGCGAACGCAAAGGTTGTATTAGTGGTAGCGAAATCCTTGCAGATAAATATCTTAAATATTATGAGTGTAAATTAGTCTTCTATATTTCAATTATTGCGAGAACTGGTGCTATGTTAGCCCGGCCATTTACAAAGTTGTGTTCGTCAATTAATTGACACATTAATTCTGTGGAGCATTTAATTATGTTTAATTATTTTCCGAAAGTTCGCTAAATAGCGACTTTGTCAAATTTGTATATTTACGACTTCGGCGCTCTTAGACTCTGTTTAATATTATATATTATATTGGTTTGATCTAATACTAATTCGTTAGCTCTTTATTTTTGTGTGCTAGAAAATTTTTGCTATTTGAGTAACTCTGTATATTTGCTGAATTTTGTGTACGGCGAGAGTGCCGTCTAATCCAATTGTTCACTTTCAGGACAGCGGGGAATATTGTGGTTTATATTTTATTGTGTATGCACCCTGTCTGACAAATAAATTGTAATATTGTATTGAAAGTTTGGTTACGTGTCCATGCAACGGAACCTATGCGTTCCTAGATGACCCATTGACCCGATACCTGTTTTCCTATATTATATAGGTATTATTTCGGAAACGATCCACGCTCGAATCACGGAAGTGTATACATATGTTGGCCTGTGCTTGGCCAGAGACTAGAGTTGCCACCTATTGACACATACTCGCCCGGAGATTTTCATGAGCGGGAGGGGGGAGGCGTTATATATGTTTTATTTAAAATTTACACATATTTTTTAATTTTAAAATCATAACTTTAATTTATTAGTTTAGACACAATCAAATAAATTAAATTTCCGTAGTCAACAATCTATAAACCAAATAATAAATGACTACATTAAAAATAGAATCTCTATATTACTTTTCTGTAATATTTATTTTTAAAAACTAACATTTCTTCCAAGTATATTTCTTAATTGAAACGGCTTTCATTAATAAGCATACTTGCTTCTTATTGTTTATGAATTTGTGAAATTCGACGCAAGACATGCGTGTAGCCTTGAATTTATATTTTGGAAAGAGTTTTTGATACTACTTGTTACAAATATGTTCGTTAATATTTGTATTTACTATTCTCGCAGCTTCTACTAGATTAAACAAATTTCTAATAACTTTTGTCGTATTCAAGAACTGTGTCTATAGATAGCCAGTAGAACATGTAGAAATATGTAAATTCATTTAATATTTTTATTTGTAATTTATAAAAAAGAGAAAACACCAACAATTTTTTTTATTTCTACGAATCTCATTAAGTAAAACAATATTTAATAAAAATAAAAAAATTAAAATACAGAAAATGCGGGCAAATTCTTGAAATCTAAGAATCAGAAACATTTGAACGCGTAGCACATTCAATATTGGGCATGACCCGGAGCCCGGAGATTGGTCACGAAACCCGAAGTCTCCGGGTGAAACCCGAAGATGTGGCAACTTTACCAGAGGCTCGCGTTGCGGTCATTTCTTTGCCTTTTGAGGCTGGCGACCACGAAATAGTTTATTATATACTTAAATTCACGTTCGAACCACAACAATCATCGCACATGAAGTAGAATAGTGATACAACAAAAAATGGCGTTATTTTTATTTCTACTCAAAACTAGAACATTCATGAAATTATCGACATACTAATGTATTGCTGTGTTGTGCAATGTTTCCTACGTAACTATCTTGTTCAATTAATCTTACTAATCGCATATTGTTGGTTGAAATTTGTTTTGTTCAAGGGTAGTAGTTACTCAAAATTGCCCAATTTTTATTATTTATTTCCTACTTGTTCAATTGCATTCCAGGGAGTTGAATATATATCTACAGAACGTAAAGACAAGATGCCAGCATTTAATTGACATGTAAATTGCCCATTTTTCAATTATCACTTTCCTATGTGACGTACGTTATCATCAACCACTGATGATAGAAGTTACCAAATATTCCAATGAATACTCCAACAACCGCCATTAAGAGAAGCCGCAGTTTTGGTAAAAGAAAACACCAGCAATTTACAGGCCAAGCCCACAAGGACATCTTCCGCGGATGTATTATTCCTTCCTCATTAAGTAATGGCCGTCTGGAAATACCTTGGCTACGTCAGTATTATAAATACACAGTTAAACGATTTCGATCAGTTCTCTGAGTTGGCTGTTGATCAGTTGGCTGTTGTGGACTCTTTATTACACAGTGAAGTTTTAATTGCACGTATACCTTTATGGTGATAATCAACGACTTTTCATGTAAATAATGAGCATACTCACTTAACTAAATGAAAAATATATTTATTTTTTGGGGGGAAATCAGTACTAAATTCTCCAATTCATTTGATGTGACTGGTTGTCCCAGCTTGACACACATCTTGGGACACATCTATCATCGTAGGATTATCAAATTGTCAGGACCTCACCAGAAAATAAATGGGACTTAAAACGAAATTAACTTGAAAAAAACTTACTTGGGGCTTAAACTTTTTTATCGAATTTAATCGTTTAATGTCATCTGTCCAGATGTAGTAAAATAATTAACATGTATTGTGTGTACATGTATTGTTGTAGTGAGCTGTTGATACTGCAAAATACATAATGTATACTACACATCCAGGACAAAGGTGTAACCACCAAGTAACCCGATGTGCAATGATACAGAACCGAAATGGGCCCAGGCGTGCCGTTCTGGGAGATTCAAGAATTAGTTACTGCTTGTAACGAATGGATTGGCAATTACGTAACGCGGGAAACCCTACTAGGCCTCGTCGACGCAGACAATGGCAGATTTATGGCAGACAAGGAAATGGGGCAAAATCGACAAGGTAGTTTCGACTCAAAATAATAAGGAAGTAAATAGTACGAGTAAGTATGTTTCTTTTTAACACCATTAATTTTCTTTTGCAGAAATAAATTACTATCTCGTTACAGCTAGTCCTAATAGTTACGTTCTTTGCACTAGAAGTAGGAGATACACTTCCCACAAATGTTTTTCAAACGGATAGATCAGAAATATATTATGATAAATAGGCTGATCCACCTGTTTAGTAATATTAAATCTTATATTCCTTTTCAATCATCCGATTTATAAATCATAAAATAAATTGAGCATTCTTGCGGTTATCTTGGTAACCGCCCTGCTGTTCACTCTGGAAAAGCGGTAGCCAATCGCTGCACCGCCTCCTGTTCTGCCCAGCACTCGAACCCGCCCAACGCTCGCTCATTTCGTGTCGGGTTGTGGAGAGGTTACGAGTATTTGTGATTGTTCTCGAAGTCACTGATGTTATATTCTTTCTTAGTGTTCGTAGTTACTGGAACAAATACGTGTGACGTGTAAATAGGCTATCCAGAGCAATTCGAAGCCGATTAATATTTGTGCAAAGTGGGTGTGAAAGAAGATTTAAATAGAAAATTCATATTTTCAAATATTTCTGTGAAGTATCGCGTGAAAAGTGAGTAGCATTGATGCAGGTCTTTGTTAAGTGATTTTACGAATCGCAGGAATACAGTGTTGTGAAGTGATGGGTGAGCTCTGAAGAATTGTGGAAACCGTGCTTGGTGCGCAAGTGTTAGGGCTCAAATGAGCCGGTGCGTTGCTAAGAAATGCGTGTGTAGGAAACGTGCTTGTTAATCAAAAGAAATGTGTGGTGACGTACTTTTGTGCTTGCGTAGCTGGATTTCACATCACCGTGGTCTTGATCTTCACGACTCCATCTCTTCTCGTCGTTACTAAATTTCCCTTGTTCCGGCCAGGTGCTTAGAAAAACGTTTAAAATCGGGAAAGCGTAGTTGCACTCGTTTTAAGGTCGTATAGAGACTAAGCAAACTTAAAGAGGAGTTTCTTTTCATAGTCGTATGTGCAAACTCTAATGGAAAATGTAATTGGATAAAATCTGTACGCAAATCAATAGGACCAACATTGTGCTTGTTAAAACAGTGAAATTATCAATCGTTTAAAACATTAAAATTATAACATTATCCTAGTTTTTCTTTATTTTGAATTATAAAATATTTGGCAGTTTAGTTTGAAAGAATTTTAATTCCCTGAAAATCATTGATCAGACTACAAGCATCTCAAATACGAACCAGGAGTGTAGTAAATAGAATTGATTCAACATGTTAGGGTTTTAGAAAATCAGTCAATGACTAGGTTTAATTAGAACATTTGCGTATTGTTTTCAATCGCTCAGAATTATGAGCAGGTATAACGGTCTACAGTTCAGTTAGAGTAGGGTAAAGTAGATTCCAATCCACAGGGCAGGGTAGAATACCGCCCCTGGCAGAAGAGGAGCAACGCTTTGGCCTGACGCCGGTGGAGACTGGAATCGGTGAGTGTGGTGGGTCGTTTCCCGTCGTATGTCCTGTGCCCTTCGCAGCACCCGCGGCAGCCTAAAGGCGAGGCCGTTTGCGTTCCTTCTCCCGACTGCACGACGGATGACGCAGGTCTAGTCACACACACACACACACAGACGTACTACGATAAAGAGAAATGAGGGGGTAAATATAAACATGAAAATAAACGGCGTAGAATATATGCTGAGTGGAAACTAATTTCCTTACATGCATACATTTGTAGTTGGGGAGGGATAATTCTTCCTCGTGCAGTCATTGGCCCCGCTCAGATAATGTTAGATGGGGGTATTTGTCCGCCTTTAGTTGAATATATTTCTGGGTTACTGCAGTCTCGTTTACTGAAATGTACTCATTTTATCAAAACATGTGAGTAAATTTAAATGTACATTTGTTATTGAAGGTTATCCTTAAGGTAAAGTGTTTAAAGTTTAATTTCAATGTTCACTAATATTAATTTTTAATAATTTAAATAAAAGATCAAGAATATTTGAGGTAATTTTTGCATGCATTTTATTTACATTTAAATATAAATGATTGTTCTACAAATGTTGCTTGGAATATAATATGATTACCTAGTTCAATATTAGGATGGGAAAATTTAGGAAAGAAACTGCAGAGCCTGTAATACGGCAATCTGTAATACGATAGTCTGTAATGACGGTTTGCTTAGCCGTATTGTGGGATCCACTCCTGTGCTGGATTACCGATATTGTACATGGCATGCATTCCGTAATAGAGAAATTCGGGGACCTTGTCTGGATGGGAAACTTATTGAGCTGTGAGAGGTCATTACACCTCGCAATTTGCATTGATGTGAATGGCAGGTGACCTCCCTCTGGACTGTAGATTAGGTTGTGATTCAGCAGGGAAGGCCACATGCCCAACTGTTGGTTTAGAAGGGACACGCCTACAAGGCTCACAAGGAAGGGTGGGTAGGTAAAGAGCTAGCGATGTGTTCCAATTCGATTTTGTTCTCAACTTGCTTTCAAATGTTTACGACGTTCCTGTACATAATTTTTGCAATGTCCAAAATCGGAAAATTTCCTCGATCCATTAAGCGTGACACTTTATCACACAAGAAAGTAGCATATCTCACAAACTAAGTGACATAAATCAATTCTAGAACTGCAAATGTGTTTTTTAGTTCTTGCAGTTGTAAAAACTGTCGTCATTTGTCATATACGGATGAGAAATATTGCCTCTATGAACCTGAAATTAAAGGCCTTGTATTTTCGCATTTAGCAAGTTCTGGAAGTAATAGTCAAATTCAAATGGCTCTATCTGCTAAAATTATCAAGCTACAGCGCTGATATTCGCACAAGAGATTGTATGTACCATGTTCTATAACTTGAGTCTTAAACGCAGTTTTTCCTTTAATCAGAACCTGCTTGAAATGGTATTTTCTACACTGCTGTTCGGAAGAAATTGATGTTTATGACGATACTATTGCTATTTTCTAAGAAACTAAGCTTCAAATCGAAAAATGAGTATCACCAGTGAATTTGATATGAAATTTCGTGCTAGGTCCTAGGTTTAAAAAAAATCCGTGAAAGGCCGAAAATCGGAAAATTTCGACAAAACTTTACATTTTTTAACACAAGATATAAACCTGCATATTTTAAAAACTATCCAATACAATTATATTCTAGAAACCCAGACGTGTTACAAAAATCATGTAGCTTAAGACAATGTCATCAATATTCATGTTTGAGTAAGAAATAAGCCCTGTCGAAAAATTAAATTAAAAGTATCGTATTTTCCTATTCTAAACGAATTCAAAATAATAGTTATATTCAATAGACCGTATCTACTAAACTAATCAAGCTACAGCACTGAAATTTGCGCAAGAGACAATATGTAAACTACTCTTTAATTTGATTCTTATCTGAAGTTACCTAGGTAATACGAACCTGCATGAAAATGCAACACCCAGCACAGTTATTTGGGCGATATTTACGTTTGTGGCGTACATTGATGCAACGAAAATATCGTATTTCCTAATTTTTCACTAAATATCTGAATTTAGGTTCAATTTTTTCACTTGTATTTCCGAAACTAATAGTCGGATTGAAGTCTGGTTTGCTCCATTGAATTTCTCGTCGAGAGTTGTACTCACACACGTGATTACAGAGAGAAGCTACGAAATTAGGTTTTTTCCAAATTTTCCACTAAATATCTCTATTAGGTTTAATTTTTTTGATTTTATTTATTTAAGGTCGCTTTTCAACAACTGGGTCATAAGCGACCACGTGAATCAATTTATAATTTTCACGAGAATACACATTTTTAACAGTAATTATATAATTACATACATATCATACAAGCATATAAATGGTCAAAATGTATTAATAATGTAGGTACTTACATATTTGGGATGGGTACACATATTTATTTACATTACACAAGTTTTGATATTAACTACATGTCAAGGATTATTGTATATGAGATATAGGTAAAGGAGGGGTTTTATATTAAGGTGTCAATTTTTGATATTTTTAAAAGTTGTCAGACTTTTATACATTATTCTGGTGAGGAGAAGGAAATATATAGAGAATCTTTTAAGTTTAAGGACTGTCTTATATGGGCTAGTTCAGGGCACTCCAAAATAATATGGAATGTAGATACTAGGGATCCATATTTAGGACAGGGATCTGGGTCAGCTTTTGTTATTAGGTGAATGTGTGAGAGATTAAAGTGGCCAATACGTAGTCTGGTAATTTGGACTTGTTGGAATCTGGTGAGTTGGAGCTTCGGGAGGGCGGGTTCAATAACGGATTTCCTTACGAGGTGAAGTTTAGAGAAGGTAGTCAGCCATTTTTCATTCCATTGTTTTTTAACCATATTGTTAATATATAGTTTAATATTGGAGAGAACTCTCTTCACACTCTTGTCCGTTGTTGGTAATGAAGTTGTTTCTTTAGCCGCTTTATCTGCCTTTTCATTCCCTTCTATACCTTTATGTGCTGGAACCCAAACAATAGAGATAGAGGTTCCGTTGTTTTCTTGTGTAAATAACAGATCTTGGATTCTTATAAGTATCGGAATTTTAGAAAACCTGTTGACTATTGCATTTAAGGTAGCCATAGTCTGAGTGAATTACTATTTTGCGGGTTTCTCCATTTTGGAGACTAATTCAATGGCTTTCAGGTTGGCCCAGGCTTCGCAAGAGAAGCTAGAAAAGTATTCTGGTAACCTGAATTTAAAGGTATTGAGCGGGGTTGTAGATACAATTGCACAACCAACTTTGTTTTCATATTTTGATCCACCTGTATACACTTTTTTAAAATCATGATAGTCTTCAACAAAGAGAATTCAGATGCGATGAAACTCTTTTAGGAGAGATTAAGGATTTTGGAATCTGTGTAGTCATTGTATTAACGTCAGGTTTAAAGGATTGCCATGGATGGATGGGGTGAATCCTTCTCTTTAAAATGTGAGGAGTTTCCATGTTAAATTCATCTTGATGAATTGGGATTGTTTTTCTAAGTTGTTTTGGATGTTTCACTTGGATTGAATGGTAATTTGTTTTATAAGGGCTGAAGATATATGTCAAGGTATGATTAGTTGAGGAATTTAGAGTTGAATAGCCAAATTTTAGACATAGTTGTTTCAACAGCAAGTCGAGGGGGAGTAGTCCTGCTTCTACAATAAGGCTGTTGATAGGGCTTGATATAAAGGCTCCATAACATGTATGACATGCTGAATTTATAATAGGGTCTAGTGTCTGTAATGTAGATTTGTTAGCTGAACTGTAGATTACAGCTCCGTAATCCAATTTGCCTTGAATAATAGACAGATAAGCATTTATTAAACATTTCCACTCTGCTCCTCACTTTTTAGATGCTATTATCTTCAGTATGTTCAGCCTGGGTTTGCATTCGGACATTAGCAGAGAAATGTGGTTCTTCCAAGAGTGCTTTTGGGTCGAAGGTCATGCCCAAGATTTTAAGGGAGTATGTACTACGTATTTGATGGTTTCCAATAAAGAGGGCAGGATTTTCATTTAAAAGTTTTGAGCTTCTAGAGATTATAATAAATTCCGATTTAGTTCTTGGAAGGGAGAAACCTGAAGAACTTGTCCATGTTTGAATTTTGTTTAAGGTTTCTAGGATTATTTTAGTTGTTATTCAGAGATCTTTGCCGCAGCATACAATGGAAATATCATCCGCAAAGAGAAATAATTAACTTGGTGCCTCTATGATACTGCTTATTTCATTTATTGCGATCAGAAAAAGGAGCACGCTAATAACTGAGCCCTGAGGGAGGCCATTCATCATTTCCCTGCGTGTTGACATTTTATCAAACATGCGTTCACGCAGATATCTGTGTTGCATACAATTTTTCGAAAAAGCCAGTAAGTTGCCTTTAATATTCATTGAGATAAGATTGCGTAGTAGCCGGGGTTTAAAAATCATTTCGTAAGCTTTCTCAATATCAAGCGAAATCCATTTTGGAAGGGGGATAGTAAGTTTCTAGGAGCCATCTGAGGCGGTTGCCAACCATTTTTTCTAGTACTTTGCAAAGAGTACACGTCATTGAAAAATGGTCTAAAGTTTCTGGTTGTAGATGGATATTTGCCTGGTTTTGGTGCAGCAATTACAAGAGCTTCTCTCCATTGTTCAGGGAAGGATTGGGAGGTCCAGATGCCATTTTAAATTTCTAAGATGTATTCAATGGCACATTTAGGAAGATTCTTCAAGAAAACATTAGGAATATTATCAGGACCTGGTGAAGAGTTTTTATTATTTTTTAAAACATGAAGGAACTCATCCATCAGGAATTCACAGTTAAATGAATCATTGTTGTTACTTAGGAGGTTTTGGATGCTTTTTTGAGTGGCTAGTGATATAGACGGAATTAATTTACGAAAGGATGGATCATAGTTATTATTGCTGGAATTGTTGGCGAATGAATCTGCGAGACCATTGCAAATGTCTTGAGAACCCCTGTATTTTATTCCGTTTTCATCTTCTACTATTGGATATAAGCTAGTTGAATAAGAGCCGCTAATTGATTTTATTTTATGCCACATAGTTCCAGACGGTGTTTGGCCCGTAATAGATGTAAAATCTTTAAAAGATTTTAGCATAGTATGTTTAAGAGTTAAGCGGGCTTTAGCTCTAGCTTTCTTATATAGAATGCCCAGTTCTATCGATTTATATTTCTTATATTTTCTAAACGCTTTCTTCTTTTCTTTGATGGCTAACGTGCAATTTTCATTCCACCATGGGACTTGACGGTTCCGGATAATACCCGAAGATTTAGGGACTGCCAGGTGAGCAGCTGAATCAATTAAGTCTGTAAAGGCTTGGATGATTTGGTTAGTCCGATCTGGTGCCCACTCACTTATATCGGGTAGTTTGTTGATGTTATTATCGACATATGATTGAAATAGGTCCAGTTAGCTTCGGTACTAATCCACTTCTGATGAGTGCGGGTAATAGAGTATGGATGAAAATCAGAGAGGTGAATAAACCAGGGGTAATTATCGCTGTCATAAAGATCATTACTAGGTTCAATTTTGTTTCACATGTATTTCCCAAACTAATAGTCGTATTAAAGTCTTGTTTGCTCCATTGAATTTCCCGTCGAGAGTTGCACTCATATACGTGATTTCTGAGAGAAGCTAAGAAATTAAGTTTTTCCCTAATTTTTCCCTAAAATTTCATGTAGTTTCAGATAATTTCATCATTTTTCATGTTTGAGTTAGAAATGAACACTGTAGAGATATTAAATTAAAAGTACCGTATTTTCGGATACTCAATGTATTCAGAATATTAGTTATATTCAAAAATCCATATCTTCTATACTTATCAAGCTACAGCGCCCAAATTTTCACACAAACCGTATGTAAATTACACTTTAATTTGAGTCTTAAATGAACATTCCCAGTATATAAGAACTTGCATGAAAATGCAATTCCTAGTACAGTTATTTGGGCGAAATTTACGTTTGTGTCGTAAATATCGTGATTATCCGAAAAACTAAGCTTATAATCAGAAAATGGGATTCATTAGTGTATTCGCCATAAAATTCCGTGAATAGACGTTGGTTTTCAGAGAAATGCGTGGCAGATCGAAAATCGCAATGTTTCGTCGATCGACGAAACTTTACATTTTTTAACACAAGAAATAAACCTACGCATTTTAAAAAGCATCCAATATAAATATATTCTAGAAACACAGACGTAATCCAATTTTCATTTACTTTCAAAAAAGGTCATAATTTTTAATATTTGAGTAAGAAATGAGACCTGTAGAAACATTAAATTAGTAGTATCGTATTTTCGATTACTCAATGTATTCAAAATAATAGTTATATTCAATAGACCAAACCTTCTAAACTAATGAACACGCGACAGTATGTATATTACTCTTATTGTTTGAGTCTTAAATTAAGATTCCCAGTTAATAAGAACCTGCATGATTATGCAATTCTCAGCGCAGTTATTTGCGCAAAATTTACTGTAGTGGTGTACATTTTCCATTTTATAAAAATCCAAGCTTATAATCAAAAAATGGGTTTCACTAGAGTATTCGCCATAAAATTTCGTGCATAGACTTTGGTTTATAGAAAAATCCGTGTAAGGTCGAAAATCGCAATATTTCGTCGACCCATTGATGGACGAAACTTTACATTTTTTAACACAAGAAATAAACCTGCATATTTTAAAAACTATCCAGTATAAATATATTCTAGAAACACAGACGTGTTCCAAAATTCATGTAGTTTCAGAAAATGTCATCTTTTTTCATGGTTTAGTAAGAAATGAGCCCTTTAGAAACATTAAGTTAAAAGTATCGTATTTTCGAATTCTAAATGAATTCAAAATAATAGGTATATTTAATAGGCCATATCTTTTAAAATAATCAGGCTACAGCGTTGAAATTTCCACATGAGACATTATGTAAACTACTATTTAAGTGTTAAATCGAAAAATGGGTTTCACTAGTGAATTCGCCATAAAATTACGTGCATAGACCTTGGTTTTCAGAAATATCCGTGTTAGGTCGAAAATCGGAAAATTTCCTCGCTCCATGGATCGATGAAATTTTACATTTTTAACACAAAAATTAAACCAGCATATTTCACAATCTATGTAACATAAATCATATCTAGAGACACGGATGTGTTTCTAAATTCTTGTAGTTTTAGAAAATGTCATTTGTCATATACTGAAGAGAAATGTGGCCTCTAGGAACCTTAATTTGAAAGCATTGTATTGGGGCATATGGATGGAAAGCATATGGATAGTGGAGCGACCCAGCGGGTCGATCTGAGTATCCTGAGTATTATAACTATTTTGACCCTTTTGTGACCATTGTGTCCGGTGTGACCTTTTTGACCGGTGTGACCGTTTTGACCGGTGTGACCGTTTTGACCGGTGTGACCGTTTTGACCGGTGTGACCGTTTTGACCGGTGTGACCGTTTTGACCGGTGTGACCGTTTTGACCGGTGTGACCGGTTTTATAAAAATTTGTTGTAAGCGTGGCTGCGCGAAGATCTGCCTTTCCAAAGACGAGCTTCTTCTTAACGAGGTTTTACTTCTGATACTAATCACTACGTAAGCAAGTACGTGATCCTGCATTGTATTAAATGAAAATATAGTGCACAAGGAAAGTCTCTCTGTACTGGGCCAAGTCAGGACCTCCTATCAAGAATGACAGTGATATTGTTAACAAACGGATCGCTGGGAAACAAGTGAAGGGAATAACACTTGCAGCTTATGTTATGATTGTGGCGAGTGTAGTATTTAAGTTTTCCTTTGTTACAAGTTGCTACCAACATAATTTTTGTTGCAAGCACCAAGGACCACTGCAAAGAGACTTTTCTGGTGTGCTGTATTTGTTCCAGTTTTGTAGAAATACTGTCTTAACAATAACAATCATTACTAAATAGGACCTCCAGATGTACATTTCTTGGTTGCTGTTGATGTAACTGGAACAAATTCTGTGAATGTAAGATTCCAAGAGCCAGAACAACAAGACTCAGCTATATGCACCAAATTCAAAGGTAACATTACAATTATGATTATTCATGATCCATTTGTTTAGGGCAAATATGTTGTGTTAACATGTAACTAACATTCTGTAGTTCAATGGAGCTGCTCAGAAGCCTTCAGTCCTTTAGCTGAAGAGGGAGAAATTTTAGATATAAAACACATGGAATGTCACATAGGTGATCTGATTCAAGGGCAAAGGTATTATTTCCGAGTAGCTTGTGGCAACTTGAAAGGATATGGAAAGTTTAGACAGTCTACACCTACATCAGATATTCCTTCTAGTATGTAACTAAAAATGTTGCTTTCAGAGTGTATTCAGAATTTACATGAAAGTTAAATGCATAATAGTAATACGATATTGATGTTCTTATGTATTTTCTGTTATACATTATCCTGAAATTCTTCTCATTTTAGCTTAAATATTAAATCATTGTATGATCTAGAAATAATGATTTTCTCAAAACATATTTTTTCCTTCACAATATTAAAATTGAAAATGATAATTTTAGGTTGGCGGGATGTTGAGGGTCGTGAGCCAAGATTTGCAGGATGTCTGCAAATTCTTGATGACCTGTTTTCTGAAATAAGAAGCTCAAGACCAGAACATGCAGCAGAAATAAAAGCTACTGTTCAAGCTGGAGAAACTCCTGGAATTCAAAGACGAAATCAAAGAAAGAAAACTACTATTAAACAACTCTTTACTGTGCCATCAAAATTTCAGAAAAATTTAAGAAGATATGTTTATATATATATGTACTCTTTTGATGATAGCATTGATATTCACTTTTACTTCTGGCTTTCCTAGTGTTTTCAGGGGTTGTTCATAAAATATGTAATGATGAAGAGGAACATACGGTATTCCAGCAAATGCTACGGTGTGTTACGTAGGGATAGGACATATAAGTTTAGTGTTACATAATGCAGATATTCATTTTTTTTTCTTTATTCAGTATTTTCTTAAATAATTTCTTTTATTCAGACTTACACTAAACTAAAACTTTAAAATATTAACAAATTTTATTTCAAAATGTATAAATAAATTAAAAAGTGAAGATTCATAAGTCGTTACAATAAATAAAAATGTTTTTTCCTCAGTAGTATGATGATTGAATCTGTTCTATTACAAAAAAAGAAAAATATAAAAAACTGATCTACATTCTAGAATCAAATTAAATTGGCATAGTAGACTCTCACTCATGCAGCCATGACAGCGTGTTCACTGCTTTTTGACAGATATTTTCTCACCTCTGTGACCTTCTTTCAGTCAAAAATTGTCCCCAATCTTTTTGTTTGATATAATCCACATCACCACCCTGTGATGTGGATTTATTCAGAATGAACCCATTCATCTAAGTAAACAGATTTCCATCTTACACAAATTATTACAACAATAAGTGTTGATTTTCATGTTATTACAAAAATTTGATTTTTCACATATATCTTCATAATTTCATCATTTTAAGTGTATTTCTCTGTCATTAAAGCTAAATCTAGTTCTATTATCATTTGATTTATGTTATGTCGAACTTAAACATTGAATTGAATAGTGGTACCCAAACACCTTGGAATTTCAGTAATATTAACAGAACGATTTTAAGAATTACTTAAGTTTTAAGTCCTGGTGACAATGGGACCCCATTTTAAAACCTTTTTTTATTTACAATTTTATTATTTTTTAATTTTTATTCTTTAATATAATAATCAAAAAAATTCTAAATAAATAAATTAATCTAATTTTTTATACATATCCAAAACGAATCTGTAACTGGATTGACAAATTTATATTTTAGATAATTACTAATTCATGATCAAAATTTTATAATTGAGTACATTTGGGAAACTAAGCCATGAAGGGGAAAGTGACTCAGCACTCACTTGAAATTGACCGATTTCATTTTCTGTATTTATTTTTTCAATATGTGGTATTTACAATATTTACGTTACTTTAATTACTAAAAAAATACTTTACGTACAAATACTTTTTTCCAAATTTTTAAATTATAAATTTCACTTTTCAAATTTCACTTTCATTCTCTCAAAATTCAGGGCACTAGGCTTCAGCCTATTTAGACAATTGGTCATGTCTAATCACTGAATAATAACTCTTCAAATGGTGAAGAATTTTTGGCAAGAGAAATCATATACATAAAGAACTTCATATTTACAAAATAAATAAATATTATTAATGTAATTTCATTATATCAAGAAAACTTGTATTTTAAGTCAATTTTGAAATATATTTCCTTCAGGGGTGTATTTCTGGCCTGTTTATTGTACCACGAAGATAAAGTGTTAGTAACTAATGAAGACTTCTTGCCTGTGATTGAAGTGGATGAAGCATATCCTAATTATATATATATAATGATTTTCACTGGCTAATGAAGGTATGTGTATTTTTTATTCAGAAAAAAAACTCCTCTGTAGCATTAAAATATTTTTTATCAAATAAAATTTACTTATTTATTTATTTATTTATTGTTTCTTCAGGTTGCCTGTACATGGGATGATGTCAAATCTCTTCGACAGGATATGGAGAAAAGGCTCAGCTCTTCTACTGTACATTTTCGTATCAAGTTGTTACAAGCAGCTGCTCAAATGCAGGTAAAACAAGAAATTCAGAAAAATATTAAAAGCAGATTAGTTTTTGTTTATTAAATTAAATTCAATTAAGTAGTTAAACAAATTAAAATTTTAGAAATAATGAGAATGCAATTACTATTTAAAATTTCTCCAGTTTAACTTAAATTGAACCACTATTAATTGAATCTTTATCAACCTTTTTTTCCTTTTGGAAGAATAACTTGTTAGTATGAAAATGATATTCAAATTAATTATTTTAATTAACACGTAGTAATTATACACAGAAAGTGTGATTATATGCAGACAGTTATTCTTGTGCATACTAATTATGTATTTTACAGGAAAACTGTTATTCCTTCGTTTTCTAGAACTTTGTTCTATTAAATGAATTTCTGATGTTTTTACAGACTGCTTTGTGTAT
Source organism: Gryllus longicercus (assembly GCA_038098605.1). Taxonomy (NCBI): domain Eukaryota; kingdom Metazoa; phylum Arthropoda; class Insecta; order Orthoptera; family Gryllidae; genus Gryllus; species Gryllus longicercus. Next base: position 461,298 of record JAZDUA010000557.1, read on the forward strand.
GCAAGATCTTGGACAACTCTTCCACAGACCAATAAAGGATTCTCAGGGAACATTAGTGATCTCCACAGTGAATTATGTACGCTCACCAAAATGTGTATCTGAAATCAAGATGGCTCCCATTTTTAATAATAATAATAATAATAATAATAATAATAATATTTATTGAGTCACATATACAATTACAATCGTGTATGACGAGTCAATATGATGCCTTGGGTGGAGAGAGCGAAGTTATATTACTGTTCAGGAGCAAACAAGGGACCATCTCAGCATTTGCTCAAAGGACCAGGGAAACTGAACAAAACCTGATCGAGATGGGGTCATTGGCCTAGAAATACAATACTTGTTACAGTTAGATTAAGATATTACACAGTAGATAAATTATCTGCTAATAATTAACATTAATAATAATAATTGCATTAACAATAATAATTACATTAGCAATAATAATTACATTAACAATAATAATAATTACATTAATAATACATATCAATTATGTTTGCAACTACATCAAATTTTACAATAGTAGTACATTCTATATTTATAACTTGAAATGGTGAGGAGGCAAGTTTTGACCAGTTTTTTTCTTCTTCTATTCTCCTTCTATTTCACAGGATCAGGATCATTTTCAGCTTGAAACAGTTCATATGAAACAGAAAGTCTAATGGAATAAGAAATTCTTATTTATTTATATTTTTTAAGGGAAATGTTGTAATTTGAAAATTCCTTTACACTGTAGAACATGTTGTTAAGCAGGAAAGCTTTCAATTTACTTTTAAATGTATGAATTGTGTTTATGTCTTTGATATCATTGCCTAGTTTGTTGTAAAGTGTAATGCCCTCTATTAGGGTACTTTTTTGATAAAATGTAGTTTCAGAGTGGGGAACGTGTAGGTTATCCTTTTGACGGGTGTTGTAGTTATGTACATCAGAATTTAAAGTAAAAGTGTCTTTGTTTTCCATGAGAATTTTCTTTGTGAAGACCACTATTTCAAATATGTACATGCATGGTAGAGGAAGAATCCTTAGTTTATTAAACAAGGGTTTGCAAGACTCCAGCTTATGAGTGCTGGTCATTGTTTGCAGTATTCTTTTTTGGATAATAAATGTGCGAGTGCTTTCAGGGGCATTTCCCCAGAATATTATTCCATATTTTAGGTGTGAGTGCACATTTGCAAAATACATTGTTCGAAGTGTCTCAATGTTGGAGCTTGACCTGAGGGTGTATAGGGCATAGCAAGATTTGCTAAGCTTCTTGTTAAGATTTGATATGTGAGTGTTCCATTTTAGGTTTTCTTGAATTGTTAGTCCGAGGAAGGTAGTTTCATGAGATATTGTTACAGGGTTATTGTTTATGAGCAAATGCTGTGAGAGTTTGTCTTTACATCGAGGATTCATGAAATTTAGAGAGACTGTCTTGCTGGTGTTTATGATGAGTTTGTTGTCTTGAAACCATTTTACTAGTGCTTGCAAAGTTTTGTGAGTTTCTTTTTCTAATGATTGCTGTGTTTTTGCTTTGATGATGATGTTTGTGTCATCTGCAAACAAAATTATTTTGTTGTTCCTTAAAGCCAAAGGCATGTCATTTATGTATATAAGGAATAGTATTGGCCCAAGGATGGATCCTTGCGGGACTCCACAATTTATTATTTGAGGACAGGAGTAGTATGAGGAGATTTTGTTTTCTTTAGTGTGTTGGAGGGCAACTATTTGTCTACGGTTTGATAAATATGATTTGATCCATTGGCCTGCAATGCCTCGAATCCCTAGCATTTCTAGTTTTCTTAAAAGTATATGATGGTCAATGATGTCAAAGGCTTTTGACAAATCTAAGAAAAGGCCAATGGGAATTTCCTTCTGATTTAGGGCAACAAGTATGTCATTTAAAAAGGAGAAGATGGCTGTGTCTGTGGATCTATTACTCCTGAAGCCATGTTGTGCATTTGTAAGGACATTATTTGCATTGAGAAACTGTTTGAGTCTATCATTGAAAAGTCTTTCCAGAATTTTTGAAAATCCTGATAACAGGGAAATAGGCCTGTAGTTCATTGGGTCATAACTATTGCCCTTTTTAAACAATGGTTTAATTTTTGCTGTTTTGAATATATCTGGAAATATGCCTGATTTTAGGGAGTAATTGCAGATGTGAGAGAGTGGTTGCACTATACATGGAGCACTGTGTTTAATAAGAAAATCTGGAATGTTGTCCATGCCTGCTGAGAATTTATTCTCCATTTGTCCAATGATTTTAAAAATTTCAGAGGGGGTTGTTTCATATAAAAATATGGAATTTACAATTTGTGTAATATTAGTGTTTGTTTGGTGTGTTCCATTGTTTAGAGAGTGTTGAGAGATTAACTTATTACTAATTTGTGAAAAGTGTTCATTGAATATATCAGCTATTTCTTGTGGGTCTTGTACAGTTTCGTTTTTGTAGTGGAGCTCTATGTTGTTTTTTTTATTATTAGTTGGTGCTGTAGTCTTTTTAATAATGTCCCACATGGCTTTTGTTTTATTACGTGCAATTGCAATGTACTTATCATTTGTTATAATTTTTGCTTGTTTGATTACTTTTTTTAGGATCGAGTTATATGTTTTGTAATATGAAATGAAGTTTGAGTTACATTTGTTATTTATTAGTATTTTATACATGTTGCGTTTTCTTTCACATGACACTTTGATGCCTGTGGTAATCCATGATTTAGTTTTCTTATTTTGGATCTTTTTCAGTTTTTGAGGGAAAATGGCATTGAAATGTCTTAAGTATATATTTATGAATGAGTTAAACTTATCATTTGTATCGGTTGCTTTATATACTTCATTCCAGTTTTCAAATCTGAGCAAGTTTTGAAATTTTATTATGTTTCCTTGGGAATAGTTACGGATTTCTTTGTAAGTTGTCTGTTCCGTGGTTTTTGTTTCTGTTGGAAGTGTTAGGATCTGGGCAATGTGGTCACTGAAACCTGTATTAAATGTAGCAACAGAAAAACAATGGTTATTTGCATCTATTATTATTTGATCTATGGCAGTGCTACTATTTTTGGATATTCGTGTTGGTGTATTTATGGTTGTATGCATTAAGTAAAGTGGAAAAGAAACTGGCTACTCATGAGGAACCACATGTGGGGGAATTGCTTACGGCACAGGTGATAGTTTTCTTCTCCACTGAAAATACTGTGATACAAGATTTATCAGTGATAGTCTTTATAACTGAGAGACCAATGCTTTTTTGTATTTAGGAACAAATAACTTATCATCAAGTTAGCAGCATCAGACTTAGAAGAGGATTATAATTAGGTTATTTAAGGATGAGGAGTTCTGTGGATCTCATTCAAGTAGTTGTACCTACTAAAACTCCAAATGTGCTGCCTCATTGCAAAATTAGGGATAACCCACATGTGTCATCGTATGTAATATATAATTTTTCGTTCGTATTTTGTTATATTTGATATTTTGTTTCTTTTATCAAATTGCTTTTTTGCAATTTTAGAGAAGAATGGGAGTTCCTAAAGCAACAGAGTAGTCAAAAGCCTTTCAGCAATTCATCGAGTGAAACGACTAGCGTAGCTTCAGGAGATGAAGGTTCTTTGGAGGAAACCCAGGAAAATGCATCTTTAAGTCAAGGAACAGAACAACAGCGAGAATTTGTAGAACTCGTTGCAGCTACTGCAAGACGATTATTTTCATACATGGAAGTTTCCAATCAAGAAGCATTGGCTCACAGGTAATTTAAATTCTAAATCTCTAAATTTTGGTTTCAGAAAGTTTGTTTCTGCCAATTTTTTATCTTCTCCTGCAAAAGAAGGAAAACTAGTGGGATTCTCTGGCATAGTAAACCTTTTCCTCCTTGTAGTATTAATTGAAGGATAAATTGCATTGAGAAAAAATCTCTGGCTTTAAAATGTAATAATTTAATAGAAAGGTGTAGAGTTGGTTCAAAAATAAGTTTTTAAGTTCTGAAATTTTCAAAATTTCAAAAGTTTTAATTAAAATTGGAACTATATCATACTTATAAATAGATTTTCTTCTATTAGAGAAAAAATTTAAAGCAAAAACTTTACAGACACTTTTAAAAAATTTTGAAGGGACACAGAGATTTAAAGAAAAGTACCCCTAAAATTAAAGTGCACTAGAATCCCCATTTAACTTGACCTCAATTTAACATTTTACGGCATTTAACGTTAATTTCTGAAAGTTCTGATGATGCCTCTATACAATTACATTTTTGATTTAATGTCATTAGTTTCGATGCAAATTGGCATTTAACATTAAACATTTTTGGAGTTTTACTATGTTTTATTTTCCTCCTTGAATTGAGAACCAACAGCAAATATGCTATCCAACAGCAGTGCAGCCATGTACAGGGTACAAAAATTGTTAACTGCTGCAATGACATTTGTATTGAGATGGTGTTTTACTAAGTTTGCTGCTCTGAATTAGATTGTGACAGGGAGTGTTCCTCATTTGTATGAATTTCGCTATCACAGATCCCACTTGTATGATAATGCTGTGATTTAATTATGTATGGGGCTGTCCATAAATTACATAAAACCAATTTACAATATTTTAAAAACCCACAGACGCATGTGTAAGGCATGCTTGACCCCTTCCCCCCAATAATTAAGTAACGCTTGTGACATGACACCCCTCCCAATTTACAATCAGTAAAAATTAATTATGAAGTAGAAACAATGAGTTGTATTAATTTTATTTGTGTTATATAGTAAAATTTTTATAATGAAATTCAGAATTAGTTGGTGATGCAGATTGCACCTACCAATAAGATTGAGAACAATTTTTGAAGGAAGAATGGGAAAGTTTCAGAAAATACACTGTGCCCACACCGCAATTGTGGATGATGCACAAGCCGCGAGTCTGTTGCGCCAATTTAATTGGAGTTTAAAATACATTTTTTCCTAATCTAATAAATTAAATTAATTTTTTAAATTCTAATTACGCATTGTTACTTTTTACTTTATTCACATTTTTTAATTTAATATGGTAATATTTTAATGGTTTAGTACAAGACTGAATAAAAAGTTATATTTCAGCAAAGTAAAATTTTAAAAATAAATATCAGCATTATGAAACACTAAACCATGACCACTTTATCCTTGTGTAATGCAGTGTAATGTTTCCCCACCCCCTCTTTTGTGTTAGGTAATTTATGGAAGACCCCTACCAAAGTCTTCGTTATGGTATTAAAGTCGAAAGTCTTGGTATTAATGAAGGCTTTGCCCCTACAATAAAAACTAAGCATTTAAAAAAATGAAATCAACAATTCCTAGTTAATTTTCACTTGTTTCTTCAAATTTCAAACCCCAAACCTTCACTTAGTGTAAACCTCCAATTAACTTCAGAATTTTAGGCTTACTGAAGTGACGTTAAAAAAGGGTACTGCTGTGTTAATGTGTTAATGACCATTAATGTGTTAATAACCTTCAAAACAGCACAAATACATCTTACTTCTGATGTATTAACCAAATTTAAATTCAAAAGCTTTTAATCTAACCAAGTTAAGGATGACACATCCATCCATGCATTCATTCATTCATAATGACATCCCTCATTTTTGGGTACAAAATTGTGTGAATCTCATCAACACCTGCACTAATCTTAAACATTTTTGGAACATTACTAATAGACCTAAATTCTGATGTGAGAGTGAAGCTTCCAAACAAACCTGAAACAAAGTTTACAACCAAAAATTCAAGAGTGTATTGATGAGGTGAATCCATTACTTTATCTTCTTGTATTATATTATAAGAAGAAAAAGGAAACCTACCCATAAAATATTTTGATTTTTCTTAATAAGATGGAAATTAAATTTTTATAATGTATCAACAAATGTGATTGTGTTTTATTGGATTTTTGTGCAGGCTTTATGATGTGGAAGTGGTTGATTTGAGCCCAGAGGTTTCATTTTTAATCATTGTCCCTCCCACTGAATCTGCCTGTGCTGTTCCTGGGCAAAGAGATCTTCTTCTTCAGCGAGGAGATTTAGCTGCTTTACGTGTTCAAGTATTTGAAATGATTCATCTGGGTACCTATCAGCGTGATGTAATATCCCGGTATTCTCGTCTTAGCTGCATTCTTGAACTAGATACTGTACTTGTTCAACATAATCATAGAGAGGTACAGTAGTTTGTAGTTTAAGTTTATTTAAATATCTTTAAAATTAACATTAACATGCTTTTTAAGAATGAACCTGAATTATCATTCTTGTACAAAACATCATGAGTCACTACATATCATTTCTTAATCATACAGGCTTTTCCTCATCTGAAGTAGCAGTTGCCAAAGACCGCCTGAACCAGCTTCAAGAGTTCCAAGGGCAGTTGAACACGGCATGGAAAGGCGCGCGATGGCTCATGGAAGTTTTAACTTTTGCTCGAGACAGAGGTCCCAGTACGGGATCTGGTACTCCAGGTGTTGCAATGCGCCATCTCCTGACCATCTCCAGCACCAGCAGTCCTGCTACAGGGTCAGAAAAAGATCTAAAGAGCACTCCTTGCATCAAACGATCAGGAAGCGGTGAGGGCAATGGAGTAACCAGCAGTTGCAGCCTCAAGAGCGTCTTCTCCAGTTGCCTCCCAGAGACCCTAAGTTAGTGAAATCAAGTGCAAGTCAAGGGAGCTGGCCTGGACCAAGTGTTAGTCCTGGAAGTGTTGCCTGTCTCCTTGGGGCCGAACTTGGAAAGAGTAATCTTCCCAGTCAGGGAAACCGTAAAAACAGTAGCAGTAGCTTCAGTAACTGTTCTGGAGCCAATAGTCAATGCCATGGTCGTAGTGGAGGTGACATTAGCAATGCATCTACTTTGTTGCAGCAGGAGGCAGTGCAAACAGTCTTGGTGTTGCAGGTATGATATTATTTTCATAGCTATGTATCATTATTTTTAACAAAATTATCAACATCTACAAAATTATGCATGTTGTAATATAAATTAACATATTCTTTTATGAAATTATAGAACAAGTGCATGCCTCGTCACTGTCAAATCATGGTTTATTAATAGCAAACCTTAAAGCAGTCAGAGAGATAAGAAATATCTTATAGACATTTTTTGCTTCTAATTTTTTAAACAAATGCACTGACTGAGTGAATTATTTTTAGTATCTGCATGCACATTTTGATTTTCTTATTATTTATTCATGGCATATTTTGCAGGTATGAACAATCGCTTACCACCGTCACACAGTGAGGACACTTTGCTTCTGCAGCAGCATTCTCATTCCAAGGCAAAAACACATTCACGATCACATTTCTCTACTATCACTACAAGTGTCTCAGCCTCAACAACACCCCTCCTTTCTGTCCGTCCACCTCATGGAGGAAGTCTTTTACGTCTTGCTACTTCTGCAACTCCAGCAACTAGCATGCATTCTTTATCATCAGATGATTCAACATCATCTCCTGCAAGGTCCACAACTGACAAAACCACAACTGAAGATGAAGATGACTTAGTCACCACAACAGTTGTACCTGCTCCATCTCAGGAATTTTGCAGGTAAGAACAAAACTTGATTAAAGGTTACAGAAATTATGTTGGTTTCATTGGAACATACAGAAATTTAAATTTAAAATATTCTTTTAGAGTGTGTAAATTATAAGTGGTCAATAGATTAAATTATTGGTCTAGAAATTTAATTTCAGTACAAGTGAAATCTGAACTTCCTTCAATTTTAACTCTCTATGAATAAGTAGTCTCTGACAACAAATCTTTTGCATTCCACTAATGAAACTTTGTCAAATAATTTTATTAGTATTTTACTGACAATAGTAAAGTACTATTAAATTTGAAATAAGTATGGATTTATTTAAACAATTTCAGTTTACAAGTAAAACATGCATCTGTAAAAAAATTAAGTTATCTTGTATGAAAACATTTCTTTGATCTCTAACTGATTCAAAGTATCTATTGTGATTACTTTATGTTGAGAAACATACATTATTCAAAACTTCAATATCCCAATATTTACTGTGAAAAATGGATATTTATGCTCTTTGTGCTTCAAAAATGTTATTTCTTTCATGGACATTCTAGGAAAAAATATTTCGCTTTTCTTTTAGAATGAAATAAGTGAAATACTCTTGCTCTGAGATATTTGTATAATATTTCTATTTTTTTGTTAGCTCCAAATATTAACTTTTTATTTCTATATACCCCCGATATCCTCCAATAAATCAAAATCTGTGAAGTAAAGCAGAAGGGAAAAATTGAGTTAATTCCATCCATGTACGTTGTTTTCTTTCTCTTTTTTTTTTGTTTTTGTTTTTGTTTTTTTGTAAAAGTATTCTTTCCTAATCTTTTTGAATGATTAATGGAATAAAAATATCCTCCTTGGTATTTCAGTTATACCACTCCATGAACTAAAATTCCCTTTGACTTGGTGTAAGGATTTTCTCCAAGAATTGATCAGTGGTCATAAATATTAAAAAGTTAAGTATGACCTCTCATGAATTAATATATTCATTACTATGTTGCAATCAAGCAGTTATTAAATGGGGCAGTCACATATTTTTGCATGAATTTTGTATAGATTTAGGATGCATGATAACACATTATTTTGAATATGTGAATTAGTGTAGTTTTGTAATGGGGTAGTGGATATATTCATTCTAGGATATACTCTTCTATAAGGGACAAATCTGTTGAGAGACTTTATTATATGTTTATTAGCATAATTGTACAAATTAAATTGTATATTTATTTTCCTCATGAAGTGCTGGTATAGTGGCTCAAGAAGTGTCCCAACATATTTACCAAAATAATTTATACAGAAATCTTCAAATGAAGGAACACAGCTTTTGGAATATGTAGGAGGTAGAATTTTTAAACTGTGTACATGATGCAACTACCACTGGCTAAGCTAATTCTTCTTTGAAGAGTTTTTTCATAATTTCACACTTAAATATATTCAAATACAATATTTTTGCTCTTTTAAAGTTGCTGTTGCTTTAAAGTTGTATCTAAGTTAATTCATTTAGATACAAAGAAAACATTGAGAAGAGAAATTAAAATAGTAAATAATTATTTCATGAAAATGCTTTTTTGATATTAACAATTAATTGCTAATAACCCCATAGAAAGACTATTCATAAGACTATTTTGACAAAAAGTGTGGTATTGTTCCAATTTTGAAATAAAGCTTTCTAATTAGTAAATTTTAAATTTCTTTTGCCCACATCAGTGACTTTATATACTATTGAGTTAATCCTAAAATCTAAGCACTTTTAGGATTTATTCTTCTATGAAGAATGCCGTTGCTATATAGATAACTTTTCCATATAGTTAACTTTTTTGTTAAACCATTGGCAAGTTGTCTTACTTATAATATATCTGTGTTATTAAAGTTACATTGCTAAAGCATGTCAGCACCACTTGCTCAGAATATTTAGAGTGACTTGGTTTATAAGTTTTGAAATAAAAAAGGTACACAATGAATTGTGTAACTTTCTGCTTTTGAAGTTTTTAAAAAACACAAACCGTAAGAATACGTTATTGCTTAACTTTCCCAAATTCTATGAAAAATATTTCATATCAATCGTCATATTTCTGATGAAGTGGTGATGTATAGTTCCTATCAATTAAATTTTACTTGATAATTTTGCATTCATGTCCATCAAACATGTTTTATTATAGAAAAAATGCATGCCTCAGCAACTGATTGCCGATATTCTCTAACATTATACTCATTAAGTTCTTTGTTATTATTTTATTGTAGTATGTTACATTTATATTGAGTTATTCCAATTCAATCATACAGTTTCATTTCTAGAGATCTCCTTGAGTTAAATTTAGGTGTCTATTCAATCTGTAATATTCAAAGTTGTTTTGTTTCATAACCTACAGTAGCTATTGCATATGAAATTTATATGTGTTTAAAATTTTAGTTCATAAGACTAAACTAAAGTTACATAAAGCATTCAAAAATTTTAATAATATAGATAAAAAATATTTCAGTTTATTTAAATGTTCTTGAGGAATCAACTAAGTTCCCTGTACTTTATTGTTTAGTGAAAAAATACCATTGTTTCTTTTTGGTATTGAAGACATTCATTTAGGAATCTAATCACATTTCAGTTGCCGCTCTGTACAAGAATAATTAGAAAACGAAAAATATTGGTGTAGAATTAACAAGCCCAAATTGAGAAATTATACAATTACCAAAAATAATGAAGTTCCTAATTGATTTGGCAAGATTGTGTGAACTGCCTAAATTATTTATTAGTTTGTGGACTTGACACAACGAGAAGATTAACTTCTTTAGGAACTTAATCGCATTTTAATTTGAATAAACATACACTATATTATTTTTATTATACTTTTTAAAGATGGCAATAAAAACTGTATTCTTTCTTGCACTGTAACTAGTTTTAAAAGGTTTAATGAGCTCTAAAAATTAGAATTATTAAAGAAAATTAATAAATTATAATAGGTTTGGTTCAAAGAATTATTGGACCAATTGAAGAAAATTTTCCATTCTTGAATTTCTTTTTAACAGAAGTGAATTATTCAAATGTAATGTGTGGTATTATGTAAATATTTCTTTGAAAACTCTTTCCTTTGATCCATGTTAATGAAAGCTTTAGTAATGAACTTGAATGCTTGGTTTGTTTTTGTAATGTTCATGAAACATTGTGTTGCAGGTATATGCTGCTTATGAAACTGGCTTGGCAAGTGGAACTAGCCTTAAACTGCATGTCACTCCTTGGACAACAGCCAGAGAGGTTGTTGACTTGGTAGTGAAACAGCTCAATATGGCAGTGGTACTGAAAGGCAAAGATGGACCTATTTATCCAAATGACAAATTGAGAAATTTTTGCCTTGTAGCTGTCATTGGAGCAAGAGAACGTTGTTTGAGAGATGACTTCAAGCCTCTGCAGCTCCAAAACCCATGGAAGAAAGGTTGTTTGTATGTTCGCCAAAAACATGATGTTTTGGCTGCTCTTGAACAGAGTGCTCGACATACTGCATATATCTAGCTTTGTTTTTCAACAGAAAACAAACAGTTTAATAATGCTAATAGTGCTTTAAATATAAATAAATTTGAAAATATTAGTGATTTAGATTGATATCTTTTAAAAAGCAGTGTCAAACTGGTAAGCCACTCAGCTTTACAAAATTCTGAAAGAAGAATCTAGACATTGTTTATTTTAGTAAAAGAGATGAGTGTAAGGACAAGTGTGAAAAATGTATAGTTGACATTTCATTGAGAAATAATAACAAATTTTTTGATTATAACAAAATCAAGTTGTAATTCAGCAATTTACTGATGTGGATAAGCTAAATAGTTACTTTTACCTCAGTATTATAAAATGTTATTGCTTTTGTTTAGATTTACCTGTTATTCCTAGCTCTCAAGAGTTTGCTTCTGAATCTCAAAAAAATTATTGTTGTAGAAACTCATCCTCTCTCCTGCTATTTATAATTAGCCTTGAGTAGAAAGGGTGAGACTATTTTCTTTATCAATTATTCAAAACTTGTCATTCTTGATACTTCTCAGTGACACAACACTAAATCATTTTTGTCTGAAAAATAAAATATTATTTCTCCAAATTAGTTTGGAATGGTTCAGGAAGATTGAAGAGGATTTTTCTCTTGTGTGAATTGAATATACTGTATCAGAAACTACTGTATATCTTCAAACTACAGTTATGGAGTGTTAAGAAAAATAACTTGAACTTTAAGAAGAGTGCAAAAATAAATAAATAAATAAATAAAATTTTGGAGTGTATCAGATACATACTTTGTTCTGAATCAAAAAGTGAAAAGTTAGCTTAAACATTTTTTTGGTCTGATAGAGAAAAGGATTGAGATCAAAACATTTGATTTGAAAAAGTATGACTGAGTGAATTTTGTTACTTATACAATCCCCAACTTCAGAGATTTGTGTGATATGCACAGAAATTTATAGAAAACTTGAGATTACAAATTAAAGAGGGAATTCAAGACTGTTTTATATGTACATATGTGAATCGAACCAGAAAGTCAGCATTTAAAATCAATTTAAAATATTGAAATAATCAACTTGCCATGTAATATAGAAGTGTTGCAGAAAATGTTATTTTTAAACAATATTAGTTTGGTTTATTTTATTGTAAAAAAAGATTGCATTGAGTTTTTTCATTGAGTGTTTGTGTGTTAAAGTATGTTGTACATAAACAAAATATATTTGTGTATAAGTGTAATATGAAAAATTGTTCATATGTGTAGATACATGTGTACTAAAGTGTGAATGTACCATAAATTTTTCAGTCTCAAATAGTAGTAACTTTGGCTGTCATTTGGAATATATTACCAGTGTTAACTCAACAGTGCTTCCATGATAATTTATGTTATTATTTGATGAACAGCATATACACTTACAAACAGAACTTTATTGAATGTAGACAACTCTGAATGATAGGGAAAATAATAATTTTAAAAAGTATATATGTATAAGTTCCTGCTGTGAAACATATATAATACCAATATTTTTAGGATAATGATTGAGGAAATGCAAGAACACCATTCAAGCTGCTACAATTTACAAAATAAATATCTGAATCGACGGTTATAACATCAGCTTATCGTGATGTAAATGTGAACATGAGAGTCTTAAAAGTTGTGGAGACTGACTGGTTTATATGGTGCTGACATTCCAGAATTCAGACTGAAATGTGTTTTTTTTTTTTATTGCTAACTAAATTGGCCAGTTAGATATTTTAATCACATAATGTAATGTCTCTACAAATTTTATAGTATGAAATCATACTATAAATCATAAGAAAAATAAAACAGTGACTGTAAGAAATGATTTGTAACATACAAATGCTGGAGACACAAAGAAATAAAAATCTAATAGCATAACATGTACACATATGTCTTGAAGATATATGTTCTTTGAAATGTTACCTTTTATTAAAACTATATGCAAGAAATACTAAATCATGAAATGCCCTTTTATGAGGAAAACTATTAAAATGGATATTCACTTCTGTATTGAACAGTGTAATGTATATACATTTAATATATTGACCAGATCGCTCTACCATCAGAGATTATTTCTTTCAAGAATTTGTCTCATTATTTGAAATTATTTTAATTTATATATTGTATATTTGTAATATGATCGAAAGAATTAAACATGTAAAATAATTTGATGAATGCATATTTGTATTATAATTTTCAACACAACATTTAGATAATGGAAAACAACTAAATCATCATTTTTTTAAATAGAGAAGAGACTACACAACAAAGTAATAGAATGTATTTCTATCAAGATGATCAGAATTAAAACTAAAAATACTCAAAGTTTAATGAGTGGTTGCCTAGTAACATACCCAAAATATTTCTATAAAGCACTGAATATATGTATATTAAGAAATATATTTGAGCTAAATGTACACCAATATGTTGATAGCAAAAATCCCGTTAGAACAAAATATGAGAGTACCTACTAATCAGATATGCATTGTATTTACAGGCTATTTATTACTGTTACTGATTTGAGTTTGAAAAGAACATTTTGTATGTACTATTTTAGAATCCAATGTACATAAATGCACTACATATTTTGTTATGTCTCATCTGCGTGTCAATGGAGGTTGTGTTTGGCTCTGCTGTTCAAAAGTGTGGGGCAATAAAATGTTGATGTTGGAGAAATGGATTTTTTTTATAGAACAAAACTGCTTGGAAGAACCCTTCACTATATAGTTTTCTACAAAACTTCTATGAATTTACTTTCCTATATATGTCGTGCCAGCTCTATATATGGGCAGACCGGGGGGGGGGGGGGGTCCTGCAAGTTAAGAGGCTTGATGATGTGACTGAGAGTAAAAAATGAAAAAAATCAATCTTGGGAAAATTGTTATCGTAATTTTATAATTCGCGGTACAGTAGTCTAATGTTTCATAAAATTTTCAATTAATTTTTTAACATACTTATTTGTTGTCATTTTTTTACAGAGGTTAATAACATATTACGGGGGGGGAGGTTCAGCATTTCCCCGAATCCAAAACTGTCTAGCAATGTTGTCGTGCAGTGAAAATTGAGCACAGTCGTACAGAGAAGGTAATTTTTCAAAACGTTATACCAGAGCCGAGTTGTCAGGTGAAGAGGAGAAGAGCATACTGCATGTCCTCGTGTATCCACTCCATCCACAACTGATCAACTGTTAAAAGAGGATGTGTAGAGAGACGGGATGAACGGCAAGATGAGTTAAAATGATCGCGAGCAGTAGTATAAGCCTCGCATGTCTACCCCCCCCCCACTGTTCCTTGTTCTACCAGGACGAATTCACCCCGAGGGAGGAGGGTGCATAGGGGTCAGCCTCTAGCCTCACTCCCCGCCGACGCACAAGTATGCCAACAGGCTGGTGCCTGGATCCCGCCCTTCCCTCTCGGCGAGGGAAGATCGCGAGCATGCCTTGCGTGGTCTTCAACCCCACACTGTTCTTCCGTGACTTCGATAAGTATAATTATATGCACCACACTGCCCCACGTGATGAGAGCTTAGAGCCTATCCCGGCTGGGGCGGTGCCCCGCTGGAGGGGCAAACAACGCATGTGGATTCTTCTGACATTCTGAGGAACACCAGTCTCCAGGGATATAACATGCACTCTATTTATGGGACTAATGAAAATAGTTAACGTGCCAGGAAACACTAAATAATAATAATAGTAATAATGAATTATTATTATTATTATTATTATTATTATTATATTATTATTATTATTATTATTATTATTATTATTATTATTATTATTATTATTATTATTATTATTATTATTATTATTATTATTATTATTATTATTATTATTATTATTATTATTATTATTATTATTATTATTATTATTTTTATAGATATTAGTGGCCTTCAGCAGCAACAATGCTATACCAGTGGCGGGCCGCCAGGGAAAGAGGTGAAGGGCATACCGTACGTCATTGTGTATCTACTCCAACCTCATAGGGAAGCATTTCAGGGACTGAGCCGAACTGTATTTGCATGCGGCTCAGCTTGCGACTCAAATCATGTGACGGTTGCTATGACAACCACGGCGGAGAATGAAGCGATGGCTGCCTCCACTTCACTCCTGTTAGAGGCTCTGAGTGCTAGAGTCTGAGCTACGTCCAATGCACCGTGGAATGCAGCATAACCCAGGGGGCTGGTTAATATTCTTATCGCAACACGTCTTCAGCAACTTTTTGGGTTTCCCACCAGAACGTTCAATATACTGAATTTAGTTCAACAAACAAATTCAGTCCGTGCACTAAGTTTGAACAAAAGGAAATGTTATACCATTATTTACGTAATTATCACAAAAATTATCTTAAAAGTGATCATTATTTGTTGAGGAATTTATGACTGGTGCACTACATTGGCGCTTCTGTTCTTTCTTTCTTTATCCGTCATTCTTGAAGTCAATTACTTGTGATTGATTGTCTGTTCTTGTCTGCGAATATACTTGTTCGCAAGTGCGATAGTGATGTGATTATTTTATGCAATTTGAGATTGCAGACCAGTACGAACCATGTTTTCTGAAAGTGATTTAGTTCTCAGTAATTCAGAAAACATTCGTAGAAAAAGTTATTAACAGGAACGCAATTTTGAAGATTAGAATTAATCTAATCTTTAAAATGTAAGGTAAGGTTCTATAGGTTTCGTGGTTTGCACTTTTGAAGTTGAGAGGTACGCTGGTGATCAAAAAGTGATATGGACACTATTGGTAGTGAATGTGTCAAAATGGAACTGTGCGCGCTTCGGGTTTGACTCACGTGATGATATAAAAATGAAAGGATAAGATCAAGGGATCAAAATAGTGTAAGATTCGGATAAGAGATAGCACTTCAACCCGATTTCAGACCACAAACAACCACTGATACATACCGTACAACAGCCCTTTACATACCATGAATATAAAATAATGACTGTTCCATAATGTACCTCGTGAATAGCAAATATTTAATGGCGGACGGCCTCTTCCTTGGATCCATACCGTGGTATGGTATCAGCTTTATTGTAAGCAATGACTCATAGAGTGAAATAATTTAGAGTATGAGAATCTTACTTGAAACACGTACGATATTTTAAACATTTTATCAAAAGCCGCTCCAAGTCCCGGCGGAGGCAGGACTTTCGACACTACCTAGGTCGAATTCGCATTGTCAGGAGGAGAAATCTAGGGACCGGCTGCACTGAGTTTCTTCGATCTGAGTGCGTGGTTTCGTCGATCAACCAGGCGAATGCTGGAGCAGTACACTAGCAAACGTGCCGCGGATCGCGCGAGATCTTTCCTTTCTCCTCCTTGTTATATCCTAACCCTTTACTTATACAGACTTACATGATCACACACGTCGGAAGACCAATCTGGAGCTTTAATCTTATCCTGGTTGTGGTGGTGGCTCGTGGGTGAGATATATGAATACTAATTAAATTTTAAAGCAAAATCAAAACAGCAGCTGAGAAGAAGTACAGGGGAAGAAGAGAATGTTGAAAGAGTAACTAAAGATGATGATGTACCAGCACTCAAGGAGAAAATCAAACGATGTTAAAATAAACCAATGCATGGGCAATTAGTACGTAAAATGGAAGAAAAATTAATCGACCAAGAAAAGTCGTTCAAGTGGTTAAACGTCAGTCAACCGAAAGGAGAAACTGAGAGCCTCGTAATTGCAGCACAGGACGAAACCATCAAACCAAATACTACAGAAGACACATCCTCAGAGAAAATATTGACACTAACTGTAGACTACGTCAGGAAGAAACAATAGACCATATACTAACTACAGGATGTCCTAGGCTTGCTAAACATGAATACATATTTCGGCATGATAGAGTGTGCCAATTTTTTAATTACAATATACGCAAAACATTTGGCAACAACGCAGCAGAAAAATGGTGCTAGCATGATCCAAAGAAGAACTGAACATCCGAATTAGAACCAAAATTGATTTAGAAAACGACACGATGGAACAGGTAAGGTTATACAGTTTTTAATGTTTGGGTTATCACATCCCGATTGCACTGTAATGAAGAATTAATTAAGGAAAAGGACAAGGAAAAATACACATTTCTATAGATATTTAGTGTAATTAATAAATTATTAAGAAATGAAGTAAGGAGAGCACAATACTATAATTTTACAAATTTGTGACAATACCCACCTGCGCATTTGGAAGCTAGTCATGGACACTAAAGAAAAAGGACTGGAGTTAGCTTCAGGCTGCTGAAATGTTGTTTCAGAGAAGTGCGAAAGGGTGCAATCGGGATGTAATGAAAAGGAAAGAATTAAAACTATTATCCCTTTCTGATCATGATGACGATGATCCTTTTGCGATAAAAGTATAATCGTATAATAATTAGCTAGAGAATGTTGATATGATGAAGGGTAGCCACTATCCAAAAATCATTATGACTTACGTTCTAAGTGGAATAAGAGATTTGGAAAGACCTACAAGTCGGAGGAAAAGTACTGTCAAAGAGGCTAGAATGAGTAGTGCCTAGCCTAAATAATTTAAAACAAAATATACTTTTTTATTTAAGATCGTATTAACAAGGTCATTTTCCATCTGCATCGTAGTATAACATTATTCATCAACTTTAAATATTAAAATACACTTCTTCAGTAAGATACGTTTCCATTCAAATATTTTGTATGATTTTAAATGTATTTTTATCGTGAGGAAATCAATGTTCAACAATGTTACCCAATTCCTGTCTCCTTGACAGCTGACGTATTCTGCTTGTCAAGAAAAATGCAAAATTATATAAACATATATATTCTTTTATAATACATTTTATTGGCGTTTTCTACGACATCGTGCGACCTGGAAATTGACATGTAACGTATGTGATTTGTTTTTGTTTCTTTCTATATCCTACTAATAATAACAGTGTCACTTTTGTACTGATTCACATTTTCGCTCTTTTCGTATCCACTTCGTATTTTTGTTTTTTCATTACTACTTTTATACCTGTGCATCATAACATCCTATGCATACACATTTGTTTCCTATTTCTTTTCCTACTTTTCTCGACTTGTTCTTCCTTTTCCTCTTTCTTACACCTTTTCATTACCGGAGTACTATATTTAAAGTAATAAATTCAATGCAATTACTATTCGTTTTTTGAAAAAAAAATCATTGACATTCCTTCAATGTGGAGATAAGTTGGCTTCGTCTCAATATTAGTCACGATGGAAAATATATTAATAAACAATTTGTGTTCGCTTCCACAGTGAATGTACTCTTTAACTATTTGTTTGTTTTCAATAAACATAAAGTATTCACTTGTTTACGATCAGCATAATAAAAATAACGTAACTGAATGTCAGAAATGCATTAATGATTTTCGTTTTACGGAATATTATTTTCATTATTAATATTTTCAATGAATTTTATTTAATTTCATGTTTCGTATCAAAACGAAATCCGTAATAGGAGCTCATGTTAAGACAAGGGTCTGAAATATTCATCCGAAAATATGAAATAACTCCAGAAATATTTTTACTGATCAGTGTTGTGATTCATTTCGATCACACTTTGTACTTACGAATCAATTAAAATTAATTTCTGATTGATTATTCGCGGAGTATTTCACTAGGTCTAATATACACATTATTATTATTATTAACGTTAAGAACGTACATTTCACAGGAAAATGATGAGAACCTTTTCAAGTTTTGGTTAGTCATATTGTTTTCGTCTTTTAATTGAATTTAGTAATTACTATCTGTATACAATTAATAATTGTACCTTATGCGTCCAGGTCATTTTATAATCTTCTTTGATTGTGATCGTTTCATGTTAGTGATTTTTCTTCACAACGAAGTTCGCCATCGATATCCGGAATCATTTTCATTTTCGAGCCGTATTCTTCGTCCTCTTCCCTGTTTGTTCTGTCTGCGCCCTCAACTTCGTCTTCGTTTTAGATCAAAGATTCGAAGTGATCATTATTAACGTCACGAAGATGAGAGGAACATTATCAAGAAACGAAAGCGGAGACAAATGCGAACGCGCACTTAACAAGTACGAACACAAAGAAGAACTAGAAACGAAGAAAACAAGTGAGCAACGATGTATACGGGCACGGGCGCTACCACAAATACCAAAACATAGTTGAAGAAATACAAAGCCGAATAGTCAAGCAAACTTGAAGAATGGCAATGAAAAATACAAAGAAGATTAAGAAACGGGAAAGCAAACGAGCACGTATTTCAAACACGCGAAAAACCATCATCTTCATCAAATCAGTATTGTAAAATATTTTTACTGGAAATGAAAAGCAAAATTATATAATAGATTTATTAAATTACAAGCATAATGTTGGGAATATTACTTAAAAAAACGTTGATTAAAAGAAGAAATGTCACAAAAAAAGTGGCGGTGCACAAAAAAAAAGTTTTAGAAGAAAACCGGTGGTTCTATAAAATGGCACTTTCTTGAGCAAGTTTTCATACCTCTTCAATCTGGGATAGCTTTTCGCTTTTGTCCCACACTCTTCGCAGCCATCATGTATTGTCTGTCAGTATGTCTGTCCGTCTGTGCGTCAGTCTGTCCATCCGACTGTCCGTTTGTCTGTCCGTCCGTCAGTCCAAAAACTGTCTATTTGTCCATCTGCCCATCTGCCTTTCGTCCGTCTGTCCCTCCGTCTCTTCGTTTGCCTACTCGTCTGTCTGCCGTTGGTCTGTCCGTCTGTCTGTCCGCCTGTCTACCTGGTATGTCCGTCAGTCCGTTAAGCTGTCCGTCCGTCTATCCGGCCTTCTGTCCGTTCGTCTGTCCGTCCGTCTGTCCGTTCATCGGTGCGACTGCCTGCCTGTCTGCCCGTCCGTCGGCTCATCCGACTGCCCGTCCGTCAGTTTGTCAATCTCTCCCACCGTTAGTCGATCGGTTCGTTCGTGTGACTGTCCATCCGTCTGTCTAGCCGTCCGTTTGTTTATCCGTCCATCTGTCTTCCCGTCTGTCGGTTTGTCCGTCTGTACGTCATTCTGCCTGTCCGTATGTCTGCCCGTTTGTCTCCCCGTCCGTCTGTCGCTCCGCCTGTCCGTCCGTCTGTATGTCCGACTGTTTAGTCGTCATCCATCTGTCCGTCGGTCAGTCATTACGCCTGTCTGTTCGTCTGTCTGTCCGTCTGCCCGCCTGTCGTCCGTCTGTCTGTCCGCCTGTCGTCCGTCTGACAATTAAGATTATTCATCAGCCTCTCCGTCCGTCTGTCTGACCGTCTGTCACTCCGTCTGTAATTCTGTCGGCCCGTCTACCGTCAGTCTGTACGCCGTCCGTCGGTTCGTCCGCCAAGTCTTTTCAACCATCTGTCCGTCCGTCTCTTCGATCACCTTCCCGTCCGTCTGTTCGACTATCCGTCCGACAGTCCGACCGTCTGTCCACCCGTCATCCGTTTGTCGGTCTATTTTATCGGCGATCTGTCCGTCCGTCTATCCGTCTGGTCGTCCGTCTGTCAATATGTTCGTCCGCCCATCTATCCGTCCGTCTGCCCGTCGGTAGGTCCGTCTATCTGTCTGTACGTCTGTCCGTCCGTCTGCCTTTCCGTCAGCCCGTCCGTCTCCCTGGCTGTCTGTGTAGCCGTCTGTCCATCCATCTATCCGTCCATCTGTCCCTCCGTCTGTCCCCTCGTCTGTCTGTCCGTCGGTTCGTCCATCAGTCCCTCCGTCTGCCAGACCGCCAGTCCGTCCGGCTGTCCATCAGTACGTCCGTCCGTTTGTCCGTCCGTCTGTCCGTCCGTCTGTCCTTCCGTCTTTCCGACCGTCCACCAGTCCGTCCGTCTGTTCGTTCGTCTGTTCGTCCATCTGTCCGTCCGTCTGCCTGTTCGTCTGTTCATCCGTCTGTCCGTCCGTCATTTTTTCTGTCAGTCTGTCCGATATTCGCCCGTCTGTACGTCCGTCTTTACGTCGGTCTGTCCATTTCCGTGTCCGTCCGTTTGTCAGTTTGTTTGTCCCTCTGCCTGTTCGTCTGTCACTCCGTCTTTCTGACCGGCCGTCTGCCAGTACGCCTGTTCCTTTCCTTCTGTTTGTCTGTCCGTCCGTCAGTCCGCTTGTCTTTCACTCTGTCCGCCCTGTTGTCCGTCAATCTTTCTTTTCGTCTGTCCGTACTTCTATCCGCTCGTCGGTCCGTCCGCGTCTGTATCCTTCTGTCCCTCCAACTGTCTGTCCATCAACCGTTTGTCCGTCTGTTTGCACGTCTACCTATTCGCCCGTCTGTCCGTTTGTGTTTAGATGTTTCGACGATCATCTTTCCTCCATCATCTAAGGTCTTCTTTCGTTTTATCTCTTAGGTCGTTTGTCTTTCGACTATCGTCTCACATCGCTGGTCGTTTGTCGCATATCATTTGTTGTTCGTCGCTCGTCTCTCGTCGATCGTCCTTACCCTTATCTGTAGTCTTTAGTCTTTTATCGTCTCGGTTTTTTCGTCCTTCGTTGTTCATTGTTTTTCGTTCGTCTTTCAATTGTCGTTCGTCGCTCTTCGCACGTCATTCTTCGTTCTTCGCTCGTCGTTCGTCGTTCGTTCTTTATTAATTTCGAAAAATGTAAGCTTCCGAATTTCTATATATTTTGAATTTTATATTCTTCAAATTTTGATATTTCTCAAATTTTTATATTATTCGAATTTTTATGTTTTTGAATTTTAATGTTATTTGACTTTAGTTATTTCAGTTTTTCCACTTTTCAAAATTTTAGATTTTTGATTTTTTTTGAAATTTATATTTTTGAATTTTTATATTTTTTGATTTTTTATATTTTTCAATTTTTAAATTTTTGAATTTCTATATTATTCGAATTTTTATATTTTTCGAATTATTATATTTTTCGATTTTTTATATTTTTCGAATTTTTATATTTTTCGTTTTTTCAAAATTTTAGAATTTTCTTTCCTTTGTGTTTTATGTCATCTTCAACCGTACTTCGTTCGTCGTTCGTAGCCAGTCGCTGGGGTGCCAACGTTTCGCCTGACATATCGCAGGCTTCCTCAGGGCAGTGACACTGCGGCGCTACGCGCCCGGTGATTTAGTCTCTCCTGCCTGGGCTCTCGGGAGGGGCAGGTGCGCTGTGATTGGCGGAGAGGTCGAGAGACTGTTAGGCCGGCGGTCTGGGCCAATCTGGGCCTAACGCCAGACGTCCCGGTGGTCGGACGGTGGTGAACAGTTCCCTGCCGGTCCCGAATAGATGGAGCGAGGGATTTCCAGGCGTGATTAAGAGCGAGGCCTGCGTCCGCGTTGATGTTTTGCGGACGTCTGTGTATTTCTAAAGCCTCTTTTATGCGTCTCGGCCAGTATCGGTTTTCCTTGTGCAGGAGCCGAGTCTTGTCGAAGTCAATGGCATGTCCCGTAACCTCCGAGTGGTGCGCAATCGCAGAACGGTTGGTGTTGTTCTTGTTGTAGTGAGCGATATGTTCTTTGAGTCGCTCGGACACAGAACGCCCGGTCTCGCCAAAGGGCTCAACGCCAAAGTGGAGAGGAACTTGACAACACGACGGTTGCTGTACTCGCCAAAGGGCTCAACTTCGCGACAGCCCCCAAGCAAATACCCATCGCTGACATCGTGGCGGGGGTAGAAGGTGCGCTCGTGGGATTACCCGAAGAACAAGCCGAGGACATCCGACAAAACACGGCCAGGATAGTGAAACACGCTCGCGCTCCTCGCACTAACTTAGCCAAGGAGGAGCGACTGGCCTTGCTGACACTTCGAAGCAGACGTGACCTTGTCATTGTACCAGCGGACAAAGGCAATGCTACGGTCGTCATGAAAGCTGCGGATTACCACGACAAGGTGGCTGCCATTCTGTCCGATGACTCCACGTACTCGCTTCTGGAGCACAACCCGGTACACAAGATAAGAACCGAAACCGCCGCGAGGATTCGCAACGCGCATTGCATAGAGGCTTCGAAGAAGTTGGCCTTGTGTCAGAACAACTCGTCGACGCCCAGGTTTTACGGCCTACCTAAAGTACACAAACCTGACGTGCCGCTACGCCCCATCATCAGTGCCATCAGTTCGCCGACTCACGCCCTGGCGAGACTTGTCGCTGACCATCTCGCGCCGCTCGCCGAAGGTATGCAATACGCCGTGCGGAACTCTACGCACTTTGTGGACATCATTCGATAACAAAGACTGAATGAAGGTGATATGCTGGTTAGCTTTGACGTGACTTCGCTCTTCACAAAAGTTCTGGTACATGAAGCCGTGGAAGTTATACGCCAAAAATTGCAGAATCGTAGCCAGCCGACAGAATGGGCTGAACTGGCTGAATTCTGCCTAACTTCCACCTTCTTTCAGTACCAAGACCGGCACTACGCCCAAGTGGAAGGCGCGGCTATGGGCTTGCCGCTGTCTCCCATCGCTGCCAACCTTTTCATGGAAGCTTTCGAATCAGAGGCTCTACGTAACGCTGTGCACAAACCGTCTCTCTGGGTGCGGTACGTGGACGACACCTTTGTTATCTGGCCACACGGACCGGAACTATTAGGAGAGTTCTTACTGTTCCTTAACAGTATCCACCCGAGCATCCAGTTCACGATGGAGACGGAAATCAACAACTGTCTGCCGTTCTTAGATGTGCTGGTCAGCAAACGCGAAGATGGCACCTTGGGGCACGCGGTCTACCGAAAACCGACGCACACTGACCGTTACCTACACGCGGATTCACACCACCATCCTTCAATAAAACTAGGAGTACTGAAAACACTGGCCACAAGAGCTGTGAAGGTGTGTGACGAGCGCTCTCTTCCCGCGGAACTTCAGAAGCTAGAACACACTTTCAGGGCCAACTCCTATTCCCAAACGGCTATCAATCGGGTGCTTGCCAGCGTTACGGGCCACTCCGGAGGTCGCCATCGTACCGACGGGCGTGGTGGCTCCGAAGGCCGCGGCAACGCCGAAGATTGTCATGCCTCTTCGGAGATAGAGGAGAGTGCCCGCTCCAGACTAGCCGTGATCCCCTACGTCCGATGTGTCACCGATCGTGTGGGTAAATTACTACGGAAGAACAACATCCATCCGTACGGTGTTCACGGCGCCCGACAAGCTGCACAACGCCTTGGTACGCATCAAAGATGCGTTACCTCCTCTCCAGTCGGCAGGAGTGTATGAAGTTCCCTGCAGCTGCGGCAGGACATATATTGGCGAGACCGGGCGTTCTGTGTCCGAGCGACTCAAAGAACATATCGCCCACTACAACAAGAACACCAACCGTTCTGCGATTGCGCACCACTCGGAGGTTACGGGACATGCCATTGACTTCGACAAGACTCGGCTCCTGCACAAGGAAAACCGATACTGGCCGAGACGCATAAAAGAGGCTTTAGAAATACACAGACGTCCGCAAAACATCGACGCGGACGCAGGCCTCGCTCTTAATCACGCCTGGAAATCCCTCGCTCCATCTATTCGGGACCGGCAGGGAACTGTTCACCACCGTCCGACCACCGGGACGTCTGGCGTTAGGCCCAGATTGGCCCAGACCGCCGGCCTAACAGTCTCTCGACCTCTCCGCCAATCACAGCGCACCTGCCCCTCCCGAAAAAGTATTTGAGAAAATCCTCCTCAAACTAATGAACCCCTACCTCCAACCCCACATCCACCCCTCACAATTCGGCTTTCGCCCTGACCGATCATCGGCTCTCCAATCTCTCCACCTTGCCATCAACATTGCCACAGATCTCCGCCATAAATCTCGTCAAATACCTGCCCTTTTTACTGACCTATCCTTTGCCTTCGATACAATCAGCCACCAAATCCTCCTGTTTAAATTAAAACCATACCTTCCCACCTTCGCTATAAACCTCCTATCAAGCTACCTAGCAAATAGAACCTTCCAAACCAAGTACCTCTCACACTTTTCCCCCTCCCATCCCATCTCGGCGGGAGTCCCACAAGGTGCTGTTCTTTCCCCCACCCTCTTTTCAATGTACCTCAATGACCTTCCCTCTTGCCACGGCACTCAACGATTCCTCTACGCAGACGACCTAGCTCTTCTCTCCCCCCACCGTACTTCTCAACACTCTATCAACAACCTTCAAACCGCCGCTCACACTATCTCGCAATGGTTCCAGGAAAACTCAATCCAAATTAATCCTTCTAAATGCCAGGCTATCATCTTCACTTGGCGAAATATCCCATATCCCTTCCCGCCCATCACCATCAATAACATTCCTATCCAATGGTCCTCCCAAATAAAATACCTCGGCATCACCTTCAACTCCAAATTAACCTGGACTCCCCATCTCAACAATATCATTTCCAAATCGAACCAAAAAATCAACTTCATCCAACCCATCCTTCGCCATCCATCCCTCTCTGTCAACAAAAAACTCCTTTTATATTACACCCATATCAGATCCATTATCACATACGCCTCTTCCACCTGGTCAACTATCCCCCACTCCTTATACACAAAACTAAAAATCTTCGAAAACCGCATCATCCGTCTTATTTTCCACCCTCTTCCCGGGCAAAACTACAACACCTTCCGAACTCAGCACAACATCCCTCCCCTCCCACAATACATTTTCAATACATCCCGTGACACGGTACAGCAATTTGTAAGCAATCCCATCTTTAATCACCTCATTCAACCTCACCAACACATTCTCAACTCCCCCCCGCGACATTCCCGAAAAAAGCACCCCCTAGATATTCTCCAACTCCCCCCTCCTCCGACCTGAAACACCCAACAAACCAAGACCCAAGAAACCCGCAAACAACACCCCCCCCTAAACAAAATAACCCCTCTAACCCCCCCTCCCCAAAAAATCCAACATCCCTCAAACACCCCAAATGCGAAACCCTTAACGAAATAACCCGTGACCAACATCCCTCAAACACCCCAAATGCGAAACCCTTAACGAAATAACCCGTGACCAACATCCCTCAAACACCCCAAATGCGAAACCCTTAACGAAATAACCCGTGACCAAACTAAAACAACCCTAGTCCTACCCACCCCCAGCCATCTGGGGAACGGGAGGCAGCTCGCCAAGAAGAAAATTTGGAAGACCAAAACAACACAGGACAGTAGAGGACACTGATCCAGGCCGTCCTCAAAACTACCCAGTAGGCGAGAGGAAGCCTGCGATATGTCAGGCGAAACGTTGGCACCCCAGCCAACGACGCGGCGTCTCCCGGATAGCCGAGAATTCAATTTTTGCATTTGATGACATAAGAATATGTTCGTTGCATTAAAATTTGTTGCACCAGTTAGTAGTAAAAGTAGTAATAATTGAGGTACTACGGTTTTTTGCTCTTCCCCAAATGTCACAGTAATTTCATTATTTCGTTTGTGGTTATTCTTGATCATCACGACTTCCAATTTTTGAAAATTTGCTGACAAGCTGAGTTTTTATTCCCCTTTGTAACCTTGTCTACACTATATTGCTGCTTTACTCATCACTAGCCTAATCAAAGCTTTGAACATGTCATGTTCACTCTTTGCCACTACAACTTTTTTTCTCAGAATCAGTTGCAGCATCCAATATTTCGTCTTCTGAAGATTCCTCATGTAATACTTCACATGTCTGCTTTTCCGTTAAATTCCTCATCTCTGTAGTGTTCCTTTTGTAAAACAAAATAAATTAGTTGAATTACGTCAATATTTTTTTAAAATTCCGTGATGATAATAATAAGAAGAAAATGAAAACTCACATTGGTACCCGCGCGGTGTAGAAAGTACATCAACGAAAATCGTCGTCGTACATCGTCTAGCCACTGCATCAACGTACATCGCCTAGCCACTGCAGTAACCTTACGCAACTGAGTATGGAGGAGGATGCAACAGAATGTCTTTTCCGAGGTTATGTCCAATGTCAGAAAGCGCACTTATGTTATCCGACACCTACGACACTACAGTGGGTACAAAGTACGCCAGCGCGAGTAACTAAGGGTTAAGGAAATTGTTATTGTTCAACAGTCAAATCTTGTGACTTAGGAGTTAAATATTTTTTCATTGAGTAAATTGAAGTTTAAAGTTTTCTATGAGAGTCACTGCCAACGCATGCCACAGCCTGACATCCATTTCCATCCATTTCCATCTATTTCCATTTCAGAGCAGGCCGGCGAGCGGCGACGGTTAGGCCAACTCAGGTAAGTAGGGTCGTCCTAGATAATTAACTATCATCCCCGAAGTGCGGGTATGTGTCGATTTGCGCCAGAAAGCAGGGGCTTTGATAAAAACGTAAGGGGGGACGATACAATAAATTAAAATTGGTTGACGACAAAACACGTGTCTGTCCGTCTGTCAGTCTCCTTATTACTCTCTGTCTGTATGTATATCTGTACAAGTGAGTCTGTCCATCCTTTTGGCTGTTTGGACGTCTATCTATTTATGGAAGTCTTTCTATATTTTCTCTAAAATTGAAATTTCTCGATCGATATAAATTAACTCGAGGCCCTGTGGGTTTGAAATTAATATTTGATTTTGGGGGTCCTTGACTCGAGGCCCTGTGAATTTGAAATTGATATTTTTATTTTGGGGGTACATGAAACCTCAACCACAGTTCAAAACGTTCCTAAAAATTGCATCAAATTGTTGGATCAAAGTTTTTTCTCTGCTGAGTGTAAAGGAGTCTAATTTTTTGTTGAAATCTGTAGATTTTCTACAAATCAGAGCAAAAAATATATTTCCCGAATATAGTAAATTACTTCTTTTAATACGGTGCATAATCAGAATCCATGTCTGCATGTCTGTCAGCCCGTTTTCCCGTCCGTCCGTCACGGACCGCATCCGATCTTCCCTTCCTCTCTTCTACGTGCACTACACTAACACACATGTCAGGAGACCACTTTCACACATGTTGGGACCTTTGAGCTGTCCCGGCTGGAGGGCACCTCGCTGGTGGGAGATGCCTGCTAGCGAACGTGTAAGTCGGCGCCGGGTCTCGACATCCAGAAGGGAATATTGCAGTCATCTCCCGCGATAAAATATGCACTACAGTTACAGGACAGTTAACGCGTCCGGAAACACATTATCAATCATGGATACTGGATATGCTTACTAAACCGAAGTAACGTGAGTTCGAATGCCTGTATTATAGAAGTGTTGAGAGTTGGAAACGCTTTAGCGAGTTCAAGTAGTATTAGGGAATTAAAAAACAGAATTACAAAATGTAATAATGCGTTTTTGTAACATCACTAGCTAACATTTTGATATATTTTCTAACTTCATGTCTGTATAAATATATTTTATCCACATCATTTAGAACAATTACTTAATGCAACGTACCTATGGGTTCGCAATGGTAGTTGGTAACTGCGATTTGGGGAAACATATTTTAGACCTCTGTGCAATCTAAATTCTCCTCCATCTAATTGGCGGAGCAGTTCAACTGGTTCCTATGGACTACATGTTCCTTCTCATACGAGTACAACACGTTTTTCATGCTGTCACATGAGTCACGTGTTTTCGGAATGTGTTGGAGACCAGTGGTGGCCGGTGGGTTTTTAAATGAAGAGGGGGCGGCACAGACGCCCAAACTACCGAGCGACGTGCCTCAGTGCGTACCGCGCTGTTCGCAATCGGGAGGTCCGAGTTCGAATCCCGGGCCGGTCATCCTGATCGGGGTTTTCGTGGTTTCCCTCGGTCATAAGGCGAATGCCGCGATGGTCGAAAAAGTGCACGATCACCTTTCACCAATATCCTATCACTTCCAATTCCAGTAATAAATAATAATAATAATAATAATAATAATAATAATAATAATAATAATAATAATAATAATAATAATAATAATAATAATAATAATAATAATAATAATAATAATAATAAATAGTTCACAGCGGGGACAAAGTCGCTCGCGTCCGTGGTCTACCACAGGTGGCCCCTGGGTAACGCTAAATGAGCAACAGTGATTCGCCATCTCATCGTTTGACCATTGTGGACGTGCGGATCCCTACAACTTGAGGGGAAAGTCTGCGCGTCTATAGTGGTCGGTGCGTCACCAAATGGCTAACATGCCATGGGTGGGCGTTGGCTAACAAACAACAAACAAACATATAAGCCTGAACTATGACACTCATTTTACCTATTCAAAATATTTCTTGAATGAGAACACTACAGTGTAGAAACGCGTGATTTGCAGGCATCGGGATTTTAATCCTTGTCTAAGCCAATTGCTACGTTGATTATAGAGGATTGTGCTCACGCGAAAGTAAAATTTAAAAAAAATCCAGCAAAGAAAACTGTAATTTACGAAATCAAATGGTAAGGGTCGGTATTCTTAGCGAAGTTAACAGGTGCGGACTCAGAATATTACCCTCATCACAGCTGCCCCCAGCCTATTCCCAGCACCCGCACTCTTCCTCAAGCTCCCATTGCCTCGTAAGCATCAGCTACGAGGACGAAGTCGAGATAGTCCACAATACGTGTCATTCTAAAAACATTTCATCTTTTGCCTAAGCGGACGCATAAATCTAAATTCGTTCTCACAAATGCGCTGGTGGTACACACAAATTAAACGAGTCGATTTACTGAAAGTCTACTACTTTCTGCAACTTTTCCCAAGGTTGTTTTTCCTGGGGAGGGCGCTGCCGTAAAGTCCTTAAGAACCCGGTGCCACTGCTGAAGAAGTGGATCTGGTGTCAAGATAGAAAACATAAAAAATAGTTGCGAAAGGTCTCTTACAGTAAGGGACCTGTAAGCATGATGGTCTTCCGTATTGAAAATACACTTCTTATTGATAAATTTGACATGCACAAATATTTACTTCGTACTGCAGAGGTAGAATGAGGAATGGTTGAAGATTTTTATTTAGCAAGTGATGTAATCTCTGAATGGAAAGGAAAAAGTACGAAAAAGAGTCGGTGCTCATCAGCAAAAAAGTATCGTTTCAAAGTTCCTGTATCACAGCTTGGCAGAAGCATAGGTACGTTATGGTCAAGGGAACATGCAAATCCTGAAAATCAAGAAGCAGCTATATCAATACCAGCAACAATGGCTGACTCTCCTCTTCCAGATGAATTAACGTTATTGTTTCATTTCATGTTTTATGTTCTCATTCCTTAGTATTTATACAGTTCTATCGCATAAAGGAAGTCAATCTTAAGACAGTAATGTCGTTTCAAGCCATTGAATATTAAACTGTCATTTAGAAGTTTTTAATACTTTTTAGGCGTTAAATAAATAAAGTTCTGCCAGGCATTGTGTCACTCTCTCCATTATTCTGAAGAATCTAAATATTCAACAAAAATACACTTTTAAAAGTCAACAATTTTCTTCCCTGCGTGACTTTGCGTGGTATTAAGTGCTATTTGTAAAATCTGCAAGTAACTTTCTATATGTTGATGAACTTTCTATATATTGAAATTTTCATAATGTGACTGTTTCGACATAGCGGCAGAAACGATAAAATACGTACCATTCTGTCGAACTGAATATCTTTATCACAAAAAGAAACAATGAATTCCATTTGTCATCATCAGTCTCAAGCATAAGCATATATCACACTTCTTATCGCACTTCTCTTTCTTCAGAGCTTAGTTCCGCATAAATTATAGAAGACAAGATTACCAAACATGTGTTGTCATCATTATGGAATTTGAGGAAATTCTAAAAGGCATGTCTGTGGGTTATTATAGAAATCATGCAATTCGACAATATCGTTGAATATTTATATTGATGCTGAATATTGATTTAATGTTTTCAGACTTGATTTAGTATGTGAAGTAAGACGTTAACGTATGTTAAGTAGACGTTAAATAAGTAAAGTTCTTCAACGCATTGTGCCACTGGGTACACATTTAGTATGTTAAGTTCCTGCAATTGATATATTTTGTTATGTCATAAGAATGTTTTCGCACTACAGTTTGTAAAGGTAACTGTTCTGTAAAAATATCTGTTCAAATAAACCTTTCACATTTGTGCACATTTGTACACATTTCCTTAAAAACGACCGATTTTTCAAACAAATTATCAGACAATAAACCCCCAGTTGGCGAATATATAAAACCTGCAAAGGGAAACAGTTAAGGAACGGGAGGATGAACGAATTATTTAAAATATGTATTTCATATATATGTATTTAAATACTGCCCAACCCTACACATTGCCAATCGTACAATATTTGGTGCAAAAACTAAATATTTCAAACAAATATCAACACATATTTGACAATTACAACTGATTTTCATGCAGGTAAATCATGTCACAGCAATAAGACGCAAATCACAAAAATGAGCTTCAGAGTCCTTGTAGCTTTCCAATCTGATATTTAGGAATGGGCAAAGTCGTTCTTTTATGAGAACGGTTCTTTACACGAACGTTCTTTTGAATGAACTAGTTCGTTGAACTAGTTCGTTGAACTAGTTCGTTGAACTAGTTCAAGATAGTTCATTTATTTTCATGACGTTTATTTTCATTTATTTTCATGAATTCGATACGAAATTTTTAAGTCCCAAGTAAAATATTTTCTGCTGCACAACTGTTTCTATACAATTAGAGACTACACGGAGCACCCAAAAGGAAAGAAATATTAATTTTAACAATGACATTTAATGTATTTTATACCGTTTGGATTGTATAATTGTAAAGAACCTGTAACAAGTATTGTACTTCAGCTTCTTGGTCAATGACCCCTATCTCGATCAGGTTTTCGTTCAGTTTCCCTGATCCTCGAACAAATGCTGAGATGGCCCCTTGTTTTGCTTCTGGACATAAATGTAACTTCAAATTAACTTCTTCCCATAGGACGCCACACACAATTTTAAACTGTTTTTGACATAAATAAATAAAGACGTAGATAAGGATGCCATATTGGGCGGAAAACCGTCATACCGCCAACTGGCAAGAAACAAGCTTCGACTTGCGGAAAGAAATACATTTTGCGGGATTTCGGCCATTGGTCGGAATCCGTTGTTTGTTGCGAGGATTTTAGGTGGTATGATTTTTTTCTTAAATTGTCAATATTACATTTTACATCTAATTGTAACAGTATTGATGTCTTTTGAAAGAAATAGCCTATGTAAAAGTGTTTTAGTTTTGAATACCTTATAAATATAATTATGAAAATACGTCAGAGCCCATTTTTTTAACATACATTTTGCTCCTTTTTTTTAAATTTACAAGTATTTAAATCATAAAACTACACTTAATATATAGACTTCATGGACAAAAGTAGTTTTAAACTTCTTGTCAATGTACAGATTTTTTTAAATTATCACCTCTAGTGTCAGAGACAACTTTATTCACCACTCACAATTTCTTCCCTACTAGAGAAGATGATGACAAATACAAACATGATGACTAATGATGGAATTGGACTATGCTGAAACGAAATTTGGAATTTTCGTGGAGTTCAACGGTGAAGAAGGCAGAGGTGACACGTAGCAGAAAAGTGACAAAAAGGGATGTGCAATATATACGGATAATGGGAAGATCAAATGTTAGAAATTAGAAACTTCAATAATATGATAGGGGGCCTAAATGTCCATGAATGCACGAGGAGGTAAAAAAAAGTATATGCATGTGTGTAATGTAAATAATGGTGTGAATGGGAATATTAAATGAGTAAAAGTTTTCGAAAGTTATTATTGCTTGTTGTTTTGTTTTGATTGCTGTAGAAATGTATTGTGAATGCTTTTTTTTTGTTTTGTTTAAGCTTAAGAGAAGCAAATGATAACGTTTTGTTTATTGAAAATGGGTATTATTATATCGTACTGATAAGGAGAATTTCGGAGTCCAAATTTTTAGTTAGCTTAAATATTAAGTACGTAGATTTCGTCGCCGCAAACCAGCAAAGACGGTTTACCTATTAAATAATTTTTTCTCACGACTAATATACTCGGCGATCAGAGAGTAGCCTATTATAGATTGGAATAAATAAATGAATAGAAATTATGTGTTAATAATAAATTACTCAATTAGTATAAGGGCGATCTGCCATTTTGGCGTGACGACGTGAGGATATGTAATTAGACACAGAGTAATAGAATTATTAGTATTCACGTTATTACGCGTTTGATGGAAATAATGAATGCCATACAGTTCGTCGAAGACAGGGAGGAAAATCCACCTGAATTATTTTTAATTTTACTAAATGTATTCATTACATCTCTCACTTGCGAACTTTTGACACATAGTGCTTCCGTACGGATAAGGTACTGAACAGGGCTGAAATGAATATTTGCTCAATTAATTTCTGATTTTTAGTAGCGGTATTTTTTAAACATTCCAGGGACACCATCAGTAACAACAGATACAATGTGCTAAAGTGATAGGCCCATCCAGTGCATAGTTTATTTCTAATACTGAAAAATATCTTGCCTTGTGGTTCCTTTCATATGAACAAGAAAGAAAACTTTCTTTATAATTTCGAATTTTTTGTCACTCCTCTTATAAAGACACACATCTGTTCAGTATCAGAGACAGCTTTACGTTCAGCTAATGCGAATGAGTAATCAAGTTCATCTTTGATCATTTTTGAAAGTTGATAGTCCACATCTGCAGCTATGTCATGGATTCTACTTACAATAGCATTTCTGGATAAAATAGTGAACTGAAATTTGAAATTTCACTGGGACACATATGTTTTAGAGCAGTCTGATTTATTATTTGAACACACTCACCATTCGTGAAGAGATGACATTCTGATGCTTTGACCCTCACATCTGACCCCCAATTCACATCTGACCCTCAGAGCTGCTGACGATGAACATTCCATGCTTACATCCTGCAAATACAGTAAATATTTTATCCAAACATACACTTTGTGCCAATTGATACAGACTCAATTAATTGATTGGTTATGTCATTTGAACATATTTGCCTCAAACGCTGTAGTAAATGTGATCTTTCTTCACCAACTACATTTTCATATTCAATCTTGTTTCATTGCAAACTGTTTTTGTGTGTTATTTTATATTATTACTTATTCCTTTATTTGAAGTAATTAATTACACACTAAACATTTCGCTTGAGTACCAATACGTTTACACAAGAACGCTTCCTCCCAATCTGGATGAAAATATTTTGAACCCCTGGAACACCCTGTTGTAGGGGGCAACAACGCCCTTACTATCTGAAAACGGCGCGTACGCTACTGGTTGTTTCCTTTGCCGACGCTAGTTGCGCTGAGAAGCTCTCGTGGCATGCCACGGTCCGATGCAACTAAGCGTGCCACTGCCACTGCCACCGACACCTTGACCTTGACATCACTGCACTCACTAGGTGTCCTTCTGCACTCAGACTCGCATGCGGCGCCATCACGTCAGTGTCAACCGGGCAATGCCTACGTCACCACTCAGTAGTGGAGGGGGGAATGTAATTCGGGGCAACAGTTATGTCATGTCTGACGAGATATATTCCAATGCAAATAAAGCATAAGTATTGATAATTCTTGTGTGCAATCATGATGTTCATCGTATTTCCCATTTCGTTATTAAGATACGGCAGAGGAAGGAAAGATCCCCCGCGGTCTGTGGTCCGTTTGTTACGGTACTGCTCCGGCATTTGAACAGACAAACCACGCGAAACTATCTAACAGAATTTCGTAGCCACGATAAATCTGCTACAGACATCGGCTGAATTCTACCTTGCTGACAATGCAACGTCGAAAATCCTGGCACTGTCGGGACTCGAACTCAAGAACCTCCCGTTTAGAGGCACGGCTGAGAACCAGACTGTTCTAAGTCCATTTTACTAAATTTTTCAGGAGATCCATTTAAAGTTCTTGATTTTAGTGGGTAAGTACGTTAGGGTTAGCGTGGAATGAGGTTGTTGGGTGCTAACGGAGTGGAAGATTTGCAAATTTGTCTGATCACAACAGGAAGATACAGCACCATGAAACGGAAATTAATTTTGTTACAAAATTGGACTTAGAACAGTTTGGTTCTCAGCCATTAAGCTGACGCCCCGATCCACCTTTGCCGGTCTCAATATTTATAATTTTAGCGTTTTCAAAATCTAAACAATGTGAGACGTCAACTCGGTGCTGTATTATAGAATTTTGTCTCTCAAGTAGCTCGGGGATGTTAGAGGATATTATGCGGTTATGACACTAAGATCGACTTTGAGGAGGTAGTGGGGATGTTCTATCCGTGGTCACGTTCGTATATTCTTTCCATTTGAGCGCTTGACTCCCAGCGTTGAATGTAATGTAAACCACACAAAACACAGAATATGACTGCCTAAAAACGAGGCTCGTTCATGATAAATGATTTAAGGCCGTTCCGTCTGAAATGTACTTTAATCATGAGTATTAAATTCATGATTATATGGGTACGTTCCGAAGGCCACACAAAACGCCGTCTCCCTCTTCATAAATACAAGATGTTTACACTAAATATGATAAATAAATTATGGTGAATACCTCTGAATGATTTCATACTAATTTGCATGATTATAAACATGAACGTAAATAATAATATTAGAGTTTCGGACGTAAGGTAATTACAAAGAAAACCACATTTTGTCGTCAACATTAAATACAGTTAACAGACATCGTGACGAAAGTGAAATAGTGTATCTGTGCCTGTTAGCCTCCCTCAAAATTGGCAAGAACTTGTGAATTACTGAATACGTCATTTTAGTCAACAAGTGCTCACGGTATTTGCGCACGTTGCCTGACGATCTTCCTTAGTTTTGGTTTCGGATTGTATGTGGGTTTGTCTGAAGCTTTTCCCCAAGAAAGACTGTTACCTTCTGTAACCCCATAAGTTAACCTTGAACCACACACAAGACTTGGGTGTACAGGATTTGAGACCAGTAAGGTTGTTTGGGTCACGAGAGTCACGAAATACGCGAAAGAAGCCCCCTGCTCGAGGCTGGATTCGCCGCTTGCCCCTCGGAAAGGATGTTTGCGAAGCGGTGGGGGCCGGTGTCCACCTCGACCGGACGGTGCGGTTCGGTGCATGGCGTGGCATCTTCCGCAGTTGGGCGCGGCGACACGGAGCGGGGCGGGGCTGGGGCGGGGTGGGGCCGGGAGGGGCGGGACGGAGCGGGGCGGGGCGGGGCGGGGCGGAGCAGGGGGGCGGGGGGCGGGGGGCCGGGCCGGGCCGGGCCGGGCCGGGCCGGGCCGGGCCGGGCCGGGCCGGGCCGGGCCGGGCCGGGCCGGGACGGGACGGGACGGGACGGGACGGGCCGGGCCGGGCCGGGACAGGCCGGGCCGGGACGGGCCGGGCCGGGACGGGCCGGGCCGGGACGGGACGGGCCGGGCCGGGACGGGACGGGACGGGCCGGGACGGGACGGGCCGGGACGGGACGGGACGGGACGGGACGGGACGGGCCGGGACGGGCCGGGACGGGCCGGGACGGGCCGGGACGGGCCGGGACGGGCCGGGACGGGCCGGGACGGGCGGAGGGTGGAGGGGCGGGCCAGGCGGGCCAGGCGGGGCGGGGCGGGGCGGGGCGAGGCGGGGCGAGCTCACTTCCCCCATCTGCGTTGCGCAGTTTGTTGCGAAAGCGGCGGCGACCGATGTGAGTTCGAAGGATGACAGTGCGATGTGGCGTGACGAGTCAATAATGGCGACACCAGCAGCGTAGCGCAGTGTGCCTCGAAGGTGGTAACACAGGTTGGTTAGCGGCTGCAAAGTTGAATGCGCTGTGGTGACGAAAGTTGAGTGCGCCATTGGACGAGACCGGGTCAATGGCAGAAAGCGTCGCTGCGGCGGCTGACCGCAGCAAAACGCAGATACGATAGCGGCGGCGCGTGTTTGGCTCAGTGTGTGCAAGAGGAGGAATGGCAACGGAGAGAGGGGGTGGGGATGCGGGCGGGCGGCTGAGACGAGGCCATGACAACGCAAGGCTGCAGAGGCCGCGCGCTGGGAGGCCGTCAGTACCAGGAAGCCGCCGATAGCCGCGAGAAGCGACAGCTCCATTTCTCCGCCACTCAACTGCGTGTGAGTACTCACATCCTCTCATTTGCTTAATGCAACGTGTGGTCCTTAGGGCTTCGTTTATTATGTTAGGATACACTAACCACTGCGTAACATGTTTTTATAAATCCTCCTCCACTGTTCCAGTGAAGAACTAATCTATTTGTGGAGAAAAAATACAATTTTTAAGTCCAAGAAGGTGTAATTTCTAATAATTTCACTAAATATGTAAAGAGAAAAGATGTGCACTTCGTACCAATGAAATCACGTTAATCTACAAATACCCTGAATTTTATTATTATTATTATTATTATTATTATTATTATTATTATTATTATTATTATTATTATTATTATTATTATTATTATTATCATTATTATCTTTATTATCATTATTATCATTATTTATTGTTATTTTATTGCTAGATTATGAAGAAAAATAAGTAACGAAAATAACAATAGTGCAATACAGGACAGTTAACCGATTGTGATGCAAGCAGGGAGAATATTGAAAATTGTATTTACATTCTTCTCATTCGTATCCATTTTAATAATGTCCCCAATTTATTATCTAAGAGCTTATAATACTATAAAAATATTTTCATTCATAGACAATGTGAACATCAGTATATTTTAAAAAATTGCATGCCACGGCTTGACGAATGTCTTATTTTTAATTACATTCCTTTTGTTTTCTTTTATTTTGACAAATTATATTCCATTGCTTATTAACACTGCCACTATTATTGATTAGTTAAATGGGTAATTGAAAATTTAATCAGTCCTACTTGTTAGGCTATCTAATAAATTTCAAATAAACAAATTTTGCGGGCCTCAGGCAGATCAATAAGGAAATTATAGATATTACCGGGCATAAACTGCGAATGGTTTTTAAAATGTTCATGTACATTTAATTTCAAAATGTTCGTTCACTGATAGCTAGTTGCTGAAGAAAACTTTCATTATTCTAGGTAAGATATTCTTTAATAAAAAAAGTAACTTCAGGTTATATTTTCTGGATTTTGATACACACATTACAGATACACACTTTACATATATACACAACACAATTACATTCTCACATCACAATCATGTTATTTTCAGTTAAGGTCAAACTGATGAAAAAAGTATTGATAATAGTAAATGTTCATAATTATTAAATAACAAATATACAATGATTCATATTATTTACATTAAGAAATCAGGATTGAGGGCTGTCCAAAAACTATGAAACGCAAATTTGAGTATTTTGAATACCACGTCTCCCCTTAAACCTGCATGCAACGCTTACGATACGATTGACCCCAACTTTAGAATAAGTAAAAATAAATAATAAAGAAGTAGCAACGAGTTGTATTAACTTTATTTGTGTTACGAGTATATATTGAAATTTATGATAATTTAAGCCAAAATTAGTTGTAGTTAGCGCGTAACAATGAGATTGGGGACAAATTCTGAGTGAACGAAAGATGCGTAGGCCAAAATATTTCTGACAACCCTTACACACGCCCTCGTTGATAATGCAGTCTATTGCACCAAATTAATTGAATTCTTAAATAATCTGGAGATCATTTTTGAATATTTTCTTCGTAATCTCATAGATTCAAACAATATAATATTGCTGAAAAAATATTTCCAATTATTGTAACAATTTATTATCATAACTTTTAATTTATTTATATTTTTAATTTAATTTGTTGACATTTTAATGTTTCAGTATAAGATTGAAGAAAAGGGATTATTTGAACCATTGTTGAAACATTTAAAAAATAAAATCAGTATTGCTGCTCTGGAGGGCTGAGGTCGCTAAGTCTGAAGGGTCGCCGCTGCATCAGTTCGAAAGGGCGCGTGTTCGAACCCCGCCTCGGGCATGGATGTTTGTGTTATCCTTGCATGTTCCCTGTACAGTTTTTTTAAAAAATTTGTATCGTCTACTCGTACATAGACGCAACTCGTCTCCAGGCCCTTTGGTTGATAGCTTTGTGCTTGACGTAATATTCCATTAATTGCGCAGGAGAAATACTCCATTAATATCGTCATAATCGTCACGTCTCGTAGTTAGCAATCACAATGGTCGCTATATGACTTTGAAGTTAAAAAGCAATAAGTAAAAATCTGTATTATGTAACACTAAACTATGATCCTCCCTAACCCTACGTAACGCAACAAAAGGCTGCGTCACCCCCCCCCCCTTAGCTTTGCGTAATTTATGGGCGACTCCTTGTTAAAAAGAATATTATATTTGCTGTTATTTATTGCAGACAAACAAACAAAAATTCACCCTTGGAAATAGTTCAGTGAAATTTCTTTGCGAAATTCAATAAATCATCTGAAACCTAATACACTTCCACTTGTTCATGATTTATTCTATTGTTCTTAACGTACCCTCATTGTTCCTCGTCACATTGATTGATGCGCTTGGGAAGATGAGGTTTCGTAAGAATGTGAATGACGAAATCAGACGACAAAAACGTTGTATTGGTAAGCTGATCTACGAAACAGGTAATATTGAATAAAGCATGGCTAATGACACAGTCATGAGAGTAATGTCTGTGGGTGAGGTTCACCTCCTCCACGATGAATTTTCTTGAACCTAAAGTTTAAAGAGGATATAGATTTATAGGATATAGATTACAATCAGGAAATTTGAAATCTGAAATTTCCTGTACCCCCCTCAAAAATCACGGATCACCCACACAGTTTTGTATAAACTGCACACGTATTTTCCACATTATACATATAGCCAATTTTCATTTTGTAATCGAGAAAGTGATTAAATATATTAAATTTTATTCGTCAATAATTTATTGCATTAAATCGCACGATTTAAGCAATAAATGTCCTTAGTAATGGTCCTTTTATAACTAAGATTTTTGAAAATGTGTTAATATAGAGAGGAATAATGCAATAACCACAAGAAACATATGCAAGAAAACTTCATGAAACAAAGAAACAGTAAAAGGAAACCCACCTAATAATCTTACGAGTATCATCTTTTTAATGTCTATATTCTAGTACATGTAAGAAGAAATTATGATTGACGTCATCAAAGCACAAGCGGAATGAAACGTCTACCAAACTTATTTTGTATGAGAATTGTTTCCACTCTATATTACAGTTGTCAGTAAACGGCCTTTAAAGCATTTTTATTGTTAAAACACACTTTTTCTAAAATATATTTCTTCACTTAACTAAAAAAGATACGATTTACGAGATGTATTACGTTTCTTGCGCACGCCGAATTACAAATTGGCATCGAAAGAACTAGCAGGCAGAGTGTGTAAAAAAGCATAGAAACACATCACAATGTACTTGTATTTCTATTTCAGCATTAGATATTTTGATAACTATCTGATATTAAATAATAATTCAAAAGAATTTTAAAAAATACAAAAATGGTTTTGATTTTTCTGCATTTTTAACTGCCAAAGATTATAAATGGTTGAATAATGTCGAGGGCAAGGGGAATACACCTTTGTTTGCAATCTTTTAAGGCTTGAGTTATGATTATAGGGTTACCAACAATGTTCATGTAAAAGGGAGGACACTCGATAAGCAAAAAAAACACGCATCTACATGTTTCTTTTTATAAATTTTTAATTTATACTACCATTTGCTCTATTCCTTTCTTCTTTCCATTTGCGATTAAAGCAAAAAGATTCGTTTCCAAATTGCAGATGAAGATGGTCTGAGCGTCTCTTTTTTACTTTAGTCCCCAGGCAGAGACGCTATCATGCATGTGTGTGTATGTGTCAGCGTTCAGAAAAACGATATTCATGTTTTCTATTCTAAATTAAACAATAAATAATACAACGTAGCAGATGTTAGTCAGGTGATAAAATAAATTAAAATAAATGTTAAAAAAGTACTAAAAGCAGGACATTTAAAATACAAGGGAGGACGAGAGGCCAATTGACGTCAATGTAGGACGATTGGCAACCCTAAATGATTAATTCCTAGTAAAGACGTCCACAAAAATAATGACAGAAGTTGCGGAATAAGGCACAAAAAGATCTCATCCAGACGGAAAACGTGCTGCTCCTGTAGGCGACTGGTACGACATATACGTCATGTGCAAAATGGTTTTGTAAACATAACGCTAGCGCTTGTGACTTCTTACGCAACGAACTATTTGCTTGGAGGATTCTACAAAATTCGAGTCATACAACGTACGATTTAGACGTAAGTCAGAGAAATTTCCAAGGGCGATAATTTAAATAGCTGGAAACTAAATTTCAAGTATTATGGAACAGATTATTAAAAAAACCATCTATAATATTTTCAAGCATATAATATATTTTTTTCCAAAAAAAATTGTCTGGGTAGGATGAATTTGTTTTAATTTTAAAACGTCAATTTTTTAAGCTAATTAGTTTCACGCAAATGTATCCTGATGTCATATTTCAACATTGTAGTCAATAAAAATTAAAAGTATTTCTACATTACTCCAACTTCTTCGTCTTTGTTTTTACTCCTTACAAAAGAGAAACACTAGTTCATTTCATGATTTTTTTTCTTTCTGGATTATTGCTTCTTCCGTAGTAAGAAGAAAGAATTTTCAACAGAAAACTTGTTCCAGTGTCCCGGTAACAAAAAAGTGGATAAATGTTGTTCCTATTAGTAGTAATTACTTCCTCTAATACGTTGAGAAATCAGAATATTTGATGGGTTGTTTCTGGTGTACGAACTTTCTATGATGCAAAAGATTGCGTTTTTTAACTCACCGTTTCTAGAGTTTCTAAGAATGGTCCATCGAACATTTTTATGCTAAAGCATCGTATGGCAAGTTTTTAACCACAAGAGAACTGCCTAAGCAGGCGAAAGGTGTCTCAACAATCCCGGAGTTGAGGCTTCATCGAATGACGGGAACTTAATTTCCAAAATTCTGCACACTAATACATAAAACATCAGCAATTCGTATAAATCACGTTTATTAATAAACTTCAGTCTGTATTCTAACATCACGTCCATAATTTCATGTGTACTGTCTTAGGTATGTTCACGTTCCGCGCACATGGTTCTGGCTTAGTTTTCCAGTGTTCACAAGCTATGTATTAGTTTTTCGTTGAGAAAATTGCCCGTAATAAATTCATTCGAAACAAACTAGGTTTCGACAATATGGTGATCGCATTCTAGCTCTTTGCAACAAACACTATTGTTTGGACACGCTAAGAATCTACATCATGTCATGATTTTTTCTTTATCAACTGCCACTGCTTACGCAATATAAAGTATTTTCGGCAGAAACGGTAAAAAAAGTGAATAAACGTTGTTCCTATAAGGAGTAAATTATTTTCTCTAACACTTTGTACAGTCAGAACGATTGGTGGAAACCGAAAAAATGACATGGCAAAACGTGTGTATCTATCCATCGGTCCTACTGTAAACGGCGCCAGCGGCTAAATCGTAAACAAGATTTTCATAAAAAATTAATATTCCCCTATTGAAATGATGGATGTCAACACCCCTTGAATTTGAAACGGATATGTTGAGTATTTGAGGTCTTTACATGAAGCCTCAACAATTTCAAAGCTTTTTCAAAAATGGCTCCGACGTTTTTTCGTAAATGTTCCCCTGTGGTTTTGCAAGATATAACGAAATCGGGGTAGGTCGCATTTTGGTTGCACTCCCTGAATTTTCTAAAATTGCAAAGTTCAAAGTTATTCGGCATCTTCCTATTACTACAATAAAGGAGGCATTTTTCTTAATGAAATTTGTCAAGAAAAACGTCTTCAAAAAACGTCATGTTGAATTTTTCGAAAACATGAGTGCTTTTAAAATAATTTAAAACAATTATTTTCTCAAAAATTTTTCTGCTCGCTCCTTTTCCGGCGTTCTCTATTTTTGAAAATTTCAAACAAACTAGAGGTGTTACTTCATCATATACTTCAAAAAAATTTGTTAAAATGGTTTTGAGACTTACATGTGTTTTCAGGCAATTTAGTAACTTTCTCATTTCACGAAATGCGATAAAGTAAAATTTGAAATAAGAAAATTGTTTATAGAAAAAATATTCCTGTTTATAAATTGCATAAATTTCGAGTACAAATTGGGCAAAAACTACATGTTTTTTGCAAAATATTGTACAGAATCTTTTTTTTTCTTAGAGTTTTAAGAGTTTCTTGTTTAGAACAGATTTTGTTTAAACCAAAAACCTCTCTCTTCAATTTTGTAATTTTCAAATATAAAAATTTTGCAATTTCTGAAAAACAGGTTGTTTGCCGAAAATGAGAATAGCACCATATTCCATCCCCTTTTGTTTGATATATACGAGAAAATTTAAAGAAAAAAATGTCTGTAGTTTTTGAGACATTGTTTAAAAAATTTCCTATACTTCTCAAAAAGTTACCCGAAAAGTAGTCACATTTTCAAAAATTGTACATACCCATATTTCAAAATCTGTCTTTAAAGGAAAAAACTTCAATCAATAAAATCTTCAATATTTTTGTTGTAGGAAGGTGCGGAAAGAAAATGAACTTTGACAATTTTCGAAAAATTAGTGATTTTAAGGAAAATTAGACCTGGACCACTCTCTTAAGTGTCCTTTATGCTATCCTACAAGAAAATGTAATCAAAATATTTGGACTCTTTTTGAAAATCTCTAAGGGGTTTCAAGTAAAGTACATCCAAAATTAAAATATTGGTTTAAAATTCAAGGGGCCGTAAAGTTAGTCAAATCGATTGAGGTATATCAGTTTTGGAGAAAATTGTTTGGATAGTTTAGGCGCTAGCACTGACCACAGACGGACGGAATGGAATGGAAGAACGGACGGACAGACGTTTTGCCAGCAATCGATTCTTTGATATGAAGGAAACATAAAAAAGGATTGTGTTCACCCAACTTTATAGGAAGTAATTTTCAGTATCTATGGACAAAATTCATTCACTCTTCATTATCAGGGTCCGGCAATATGAGTTTTTATGTCGAAAATTCGCCTTTTTTCAGCGTGATTACAATCGTATGTACACAAAGACGAGAATGTAAAAAAAGTTTCTAACGAGCTTCTACATTCCTGGGTCAATTGCGAGTGCTAATTGAAGGAGTTGATGTGGTATACGACTCTGTGGAATTCCACGCTTGAAATTAAAGCTCGCAGCGAACATCCGTCAGGGACCGCTACCTCGCTGATGCAGATTCCGAAGGCCAGACACCACTTCCACTCAATGCGGTTATGCCAATTGCTCTGGTTGGAGGCGAGTGCTCGTGTGACTCTTCTCGCGACAACGGCGACTGCCGACGCCATTAATTCGAGGCCACTTACGAAAATAGGGCGCCCATTAGACCGCTCGGCCCTGAGCGCAGGCCACGAGGAGACCGCCCACAGCCGCTCTGGGAGTGTGTTGCTACTCAGGTCATTGGCCCCGTCAGTTTACTACATGTTATTGTTCTTGGAGGCCACTGTGTTCTGCTCTAGATTGTAAGATCCGTCGG
Source organism: Gryllus longicercus (assembly GCA_038098605.1). Lineage (NCBI taxonomy): Eukaryota > Metazoa > Arthropoda > Insecta > Orthoptera > Gryllidae > Gryllus > Gryllus longicercus. The sequence goes on from JAZDUA010000557.1 coordinate 505,523, forward strand.
ACCCACGTGTCAGCTTACGGTTTGTTGCCTCTCGACGTATCTCCCCAGCAGGGCTCCAACCTAGCCAGGAAAAGCTCTCAGCTCCCGCCCGGTATTCCGACGTGTGCGGAAGGGTAGTGCATGCAACTTGTGTGTGTTTATGTGTGTGTCTGAGGAGTGGAGGAGGTAGAAAACGAATGAGAGAGAGAGAGAGAATGCGAATGAGAGAGAGAGAGAGAGAATGCGAATGAGAGAGAGAGAGCAAGCGATTGAAAGAGTGAGAGAGCAAGCGAATGAGAGAGAGAAAGCGAATGAGAGAGAGAAAGCGGATGAGAGAGAAAGCGAATGAGAGAGAGAAAGCGAATGAGAGAGAGAAAGCGGATGAGAGAGAAAGCGAATGAGAGAGAGAAAGCGAATGAGAGAGAGAAAGCGAATGAGAGAGAGAAAGCGAATGAGAGAGAGAAAGCGAAATAGTGAGTGAGAGAGAAGGAGAAATGGTGAGTGAGAGAGAAGGAGAAATGGTGAGTGAGAGAGAAGGAGAAATAATGAGTGAAAGAGAAAGAGAAATAGTGAGTGAAACAGAAAGAGAAATAGTGAGTGAAACAGAAAGAGAAATAGTGAGTGAAAGAGAACGAGAGAGGTCGAGGGTGAGAAATGAAAGATCGCTCATTGTCCATTTCTTGGGGTGTTTCTCTGAGTTTCTCCTGGTATAGTCCGGAGGTATCACAGAAAACTACGGATCAGAGCAACCCTCCTCTTGAATTCTTCTTTAGACCGTGGCTGAATATGATTTATCTACGCAGCTAGGTCGAAAATCCCCCAACGTCGGAACTCGAACCCTAGAACCGCTGGGTCAAGAATGATGCCGAACCGTCGGTGTAACCAGCCAGGACCTACACGCGCCCATAATCAACATTCACATAAAAACTTTTACTTAATTTTATGTACAATTGTTTCCACGCCACGTGAATAATTAACACGCGAGTGACCCACCACATCGATTCTTCCCACTCACCACCTCTCCCTGTTTATGAGCGAGAGCACCAGGGTCTTTCAACTCCATATTACGTGGTGGAGACCATGGAGGCGGAGGCCGTGGAAAGCTTTTCCGTAAGTCAAATTGCGCCAAGCACTTTATTTTACAGTTTCAACCCTTCACATGTGTTTACTTAGGATTTTGAAGCGTACAAAAGTTGGTGTTTGAATTACACCAACGTCCTACAACAGCACAAGCTTTCTACAGTATCAGCGTAAGGGTTATGGCCTCTCCACGTATCTTCCCAGCACCATCCTAGGCGGAACAAAATCAAAATATCTATTTCAAATTTGCAAGGCCTTGAGTTTGGCCAGGTCAATTTTGGAAAATGTCGTCTGATCGTATTAGGGCGTCAGCGTTGACCATTCACGGACAGTCTGAGAATTTGCCGTAAACTAGTTTTTTTTCGGTATCAAGGACCTACCAAACGTGGATTTTGACTTCACAACATTTTGGAGCTCGAGAATAATTTTTAATAAATGGCAGTTATTCTTACGTTATTGCATGATCGAGGCAAATGTTACTTAACAATAGTGCCTATTATAGACGTGGGAAACCTTCAGAAGAAGGTGAGGCATAATAAGGAACCGGATGTGCTTAAAGTCTGTAATATTCTATTCGTTCCCACACTAATGTAAATAACAAAATGAAACATACACTCACCACGTTTGAAGTTATACCAGCAAATTATCTGCGTTATTAAGCGTCCTTCAATATTTTCATTACCGGTTAATTTATTTCTGCGCCGTGCTTTCAAAGATTCTGGGAAGCTTTTTTCTTTAATGACAGTTTGTTTTCATTGTAAAGCACGTAATGGTTTTATATCTTCTAAGAGTCAAGTTTTATCTCAATAATAATGGGTGAGGTACGTTTCCGTGGATAATCGAACTTCGATGCGATGGTAAAAGGGAATAAGTACTTAAGGATCACTTCACATCAAAAATGTCATTCACAAGGCTGTGTTTTTATTATTGCAATTACTTTTTAATTACGAAATACAATTCTATTGTGTATTATACTGGTATCCGTCTTCGTAGTAACTATCTATTACGTACGTCGTCGCGTGTCCGCTAATCACTACTGCGCTGCATTTCCACTTGGTTCAATTTAGAAACAGTACGTGTAAAACTTCCCCCTATCGACTGAACACATCAACTGACATCTGCGGTAGCTCAACGGCAACATGTTTGCATTTGCAGCATCGTTGACCGAGAAGTTCTAGGGATCGAGTCGCATCGTTTGCTGGTTATCAACACAGAAATAATGTGTTAATTTTTTGTCGCAACAACCACTTCAGTTATTAGCGACCTCATTCTCAGGTACATTTACAATACAACACACATTAAAATACATTATTCTTACATTATATTGTTGGTTTTAATTAGTGTAATACGTTAATCTCTGGATGCGCTCAGTTCTTCATTAAAATAACAGCAGAATGTTATTCTGAACGCAATTTCATTAGTTTGGCTGTACAGGTTGATTTCTTTCAGGATTTTTAACTCAGCCGGATCGTATACAACCGGTGTGTAGAGGAGAAATCTATCGACCCGCTACTTCGATCAGTAGATTTCCGTGGTTTATCCTGTTAACAGCAGACGAATTACGGGGCGGAACCCCAACAAACGGGCCAAGGACCGCGTGTGATCTGTCCTGACTCGTGTAAGTCCCTTCCATCCTCTTGCGAGCACCTCGGCATGCATGAACGTCCTGGCTTTGGAAACGGTAGCGCACGCCGCTCGCCTCGCCATGCCGCTCCCGCGTCACCACAAGGATCCGGTGGCATCACCGCGTGCCAGGACGTGCCCTGGACGCCGCCGAGGAGGAAGGGGGAGCGTGCTCTTTGGCGACAGGTGGTGCAGCAGGGGAGAGACCTGGCCGTCTGGTGGTCACAAAAGTCCACATCGCCATAGTTATTGATGCGGCGGTCGCAGGGGCAGACTCGAAACCGTTTTTGAATTGAATTGAATTGAATTTGCCTTATTTTACGTGGCGCGACTCGGGCCATCAGGCCCGCTCTTCCGTCTGACCACGCAAATTTCGCTACGCTCCTTTCATCTAGCAGAGAAAGAAGGTATTTCTTGGGCGAGAAACAGGTGTTTTTGAATTTAGCTCAGAGGCGTCATTTAGGCTTGAGGATCTTTTACATGCAAGTAAACTTACTAACATGGAACAGCCGGCTTTACTTCCCCTCCGAAGGAAGGCGTACGAAGGATTTTGACGCCCTAAAAATCCACGGCTTCGATCGGAGCTTCGGTATAACAGTCCGGTACGCTAACCGTCACACCATCGCCGCCGTTTTTAATATGAAAGTTCACATTCGGGCAAAGCCACAGGGCCCTGGCACATTTCCCTGTTGTGACAGGAACCTTTGGCGAGTTGTACGGGGACCGACGCGACTCGTAAGAGATTCACCTCTGGCGATAAACTCAAAAACGAGAACGCATTGTCGCCGATTCCATTTCGGGTAGCGCCGCGTGCTACTTCCCCCGCGTTACCAGAGAGCACCGGGCCCGCGCCCTGGCCAGGCCGGGCGAACGAAGGCAGAGCCCACTCGAGTGCACCGCCGACCACAGACACACAATTCAGTGCCTCTGATGGAGAATTGCTCGTGCGCTTCCCCCGGGTAACAATCTGCTGCGTAACTGTTTCTATACAATTAAACACAATACTGATTATTAAATAGAAAAATAATGTTTATTTTAACAAAACACTGATATATATTCAATTAGTTTACATTTATATATATTTTTTAAATACTTAATGTTTGTAACAAATAATGTACTTCAGCATCCGGGTCAATGACCCTCATCTCGGTCAGGTTTTTGTCCAGTTTCCCTGGTCCTCTAGCAAATGCTGAGATGGCCCCTTGTTTTGCTGGTCATATATGTAACTTCAAATTAACTTCTCCCCATAGAACGTCACACACTGTTTTTAACTGTTTTGAAGTGAGTAAATAAATAAATCTATCTAATCGGAAGAGCTGGCGAGGACAAACGAGCGTGTAACAGTGAGTGCCTATGCACACAAACAAATCGCGTGTGGTTCCGATGACTGGCGCAAGATTATATTCTAAAAACCCAGATTATTTTGTAATTAGCCAGTGCCTAGCAGAAAAAAACATGTTTATTGAATAAGTTTAAGAACCATCCTCAAATATAGTTTGGGCGCAATTGCGAAATTTCGAGCTGTCACAGATAACCGAGTTTTCGAAGACTTTATCATACGTTATTTAACAAGCTTGTACTAACATGAGCAATAATGTATACAAAACGCTGTTTATGTAAATGCTTACTTGAGAGAGATTGCTAAAAATATATATTGCGTAATTCTTAAAAAAACAATACAATACGGCAAAATGGCGTTTATATCATATAATACAATGCATTTATCACTATTTTATCGAAGTTTAAAGAAAAATGGAGCGGTTTTTGGAGCGGACAAGTTTTGGAACCATTTTTTGGAAAATTTTGAAAATGTTCAATTGGTTTCATGCAAATAAAATTAAAGTACTCTCGAAAATTAATTTTACAAATTCAAGGGGTCGCGACACCAGATGTAAAAGCAATTATATGACTTTTTCTTCATCAAGCATTGGACCGTAGATCGGTTGCGCACTCATTGATACTTTCATCTTGATTTCAGTCGTCCAACAGACCAATTGCGTTTAGGGTGGTATTGTGACTTCTTTTGGAGTTCTGGAATTAGCCATAATTTACGTGCTTTGCCTATACGCTTCTGTATTCTTTTATGTTTTCATTTAAATTAAATATCCCTAACCTGTATCTTACATCTTTATTTCTTATTCCGTGTCCTCTTGTGAAGAACAATATTGATCTCAAAAATCTCATTTCAGAAACCTGAATTCTACTGATTCTGAGGGATTTGCTATTCGGTACCCACGTTTCATTTCCATAGAGGCCAGTTGGCATAGCTAGTGTTTTATAAAATTTTAGGAGAGTGCCTTTCCTAGCCTTGTGTTTAGGGTACTTTTCATCGTACCACATATATGATAAAAGCAATCTACTTTCCTTTCTAAATCATCTGGAAAAACCTTTGAACCCTTTCCTCGTAGCGTACAACAGTTTAGAAAATTTAAGGTATTACTAAATAAATGAGGGAATTTTCTGACAATAGTAGGTTATAGAACGATGCGTCAGTAATATATTGTGAAGTGAGGTGTGCAGTGAAGAAGAGAGAAATAATGTAGGAAGTGATTAAAGGGTCATAATGAAGTGTAGTGAAGTGCAGTAGAACAAAAATTGAGTGCGGAGTTTGATTATGATGTTTCTTTTTTTAAGGTGATTTTAAATGTTTAATAAATTACACAGTTTTAAATCATTATTATTTTTTATTATTAATGTTATTATTTTATTATTATTATTATGTTATTATTATATAATTTGCATGTTAGTTGTATTATTTTATTTTGCTGCCATCGGGTTATGCCTATTTGCAGTTCAAATAAATTTATCTTTTATCTTTTATCTTCCTCTGAGTATGACATGTCACAGCCTAGAAGTTTAAAAACGAGGACTTGTTCATTGGTTTTAACATTTACTACCAGTTTACATCTTTCAGGAAATGCCATGCACCTGAGATTTCAAGTTGTTCTGCATTCCATTGCGTTGGCAGAGCAGCATGGCGTCCGCCTGGCAGCGCCCCGCCAGCGCGCCCGTGCCCACTGTGTACCGGCGCTGCGCGGGCACGCGGCCCATGCCCGACGGCCGCACGCCCAACTTCTGGATCCAGGACATCACGCCCGACCAGGACGAGGACGTCGTCGACTTCATGAGCCACAACTTCCTCGAGGTCAGCGCCGCCCGGATTCTCCATTTTGCATACGGCTTAGAAGTTTGATTTGATTTGATTTGATTTGATTTGAATTTGCCTTATTTTACGTGGCGAGACCCGGGCCATCAGGCCCGCTCTTCCGGCTGACCACGCAAATTTCGCTACGCTCCTTTCACCAACTAGCAGAGAAAGGAGGTATTTCTTGGGCGAGAAACAGGCGATTTGAATTTAGCTCAGAGGCGTCATTTAGGCTTGAGGATCTTTTACATGCAAGTAAATCTACTAACATGGGACAGCCGGCTTTACTTCCCCTCCGAAGGAAGGCGTACGAAGGATTTTGTCGCCCTAAAAATCCACGGCTTCGATCGGGTTTGAACCCGCGAGCTTGGGTATAACAGTCCGGTACGCTAACCGCTCCGTCACACCATCGCCGCCGCAGTTAGTTAAAATGTTTACTAAAAACAAGTAAGGTTCGGATAAAATCACAATGTAGTTGACATTAGGTGGCTACATGATGACACCTACGCCGTAATCTAGGGAGCAGCGAATCAAAAGAGAGCGTAGGCTACCGCGGCCGGAGTCAGTATTAACTTGGCTGTCCGGGTGACGCCGCGTCCATGGCGAAGGTGCCGACGTTTCGGTCACCATTCTGCGACCTTCCTCAGGGCGTAATGCGTCCTCCAATAATAGCGAATCAAAAGCTTCGACATTTGCACAGTGTCACCGAAAATTAGGGAACAAAAGTTATGAGCAAACAAATATTACAAATGTTACACAGACTATTGGACTGTTTGAATTTACGTGCTTCGAGTGCTGGCGCTATCTGTATCATTCAACGAGAACTCTCGCGCCCCATGTTGGTAGCTCTTGGCCAGTGTGTTGGTATGGCAGGGGCGCGAGTGAACAGGCCCTTCGTTCTCTCCGTTCTTTTGTATTGGAATCAGTTAAATAAATAGTCTTATGAACAAAATACTCGTTTTATTCAAAACAGACATGTAACAACAATGTTACGAGTCTACCGTCATCAGGTCTTGTTAACTTTCATAAAGGCTTTGTTGCGTCTCCAATCAGTTTAACGATAAGGACCCTTTGCTACCTTTCCCAGATATTTCAGCGATGGTACTCTGGGTTCATCACACCCAAGTGTTCTCCGGGCCACTATTTCGAAGTTACTATTTATATGGTTGCATTTTCTAATAGTTTAAAATGAATGTATGAATAACAATCGCTTTAATTATTATTGTATTATTTTTAACTTTTTTGCTGCATAATTTCAGAACATTTTAAACGCCCCTTTTCGTCCATTGTAGCTACAAGATAATCAAAAATAAATAATCTTGCTTTACCTTCCTATTTTAATATTACGTGTAGGGTGTACTATTAATCACTGAATTAGACGAAAATAGAGGTAAAAAACACAGTTCTATTAGAATTCCAAACGCGGAGATCATGTATTTATTACTTACCTCAAAGAAACATGGGCATACGAAACTCCAAAAGAATTAGTAAAATTAAGTCTCTCACGGAGTAAGTTCCCAGTAAACGCAACAACAGGTGGAACGATTTAGTACCAAAAAGCTACTGAAAATCTGAAGAGCTTACAGAAATAATAACCGCTGAAATATTAAAAACTTTTCTCTCTCTGGGTGCAGGTAACCCAGGGTAGCACAGGAAGGTTATTCGCTCTTGTAACCCTATGATTTTTCATAGTAACCAGGAGCCCGGAGATTACATGTGAAACCCGGAGACGTGGCTACTGTGGCGTCATACGGGTGTAATCGGAACACAGACGAGAGTTGTTTGTAAAACAGTAGATTTATTCACAATCTCGACCGTACTCTCAATTAAACAACTACCCTGCTTACGTACAATAAACTAAATAAATAAACCCACTACAAGGAGAGATAATTTACGAACGGCTACCACACCGCAACATACTACCGATGTTCCCTACGTGAAACACCGCACTACCTCGAGTCCATCTACGCGTCTCGCAAGTCACGACAATGAATTGCCGGCCCCTCGCCCTAGTGCACCTACACGCACAGACACGCGCTTCACCAGTCGCTGACGCCGCTAGAACAAGAAGACTGGGGCATTGTTCTCTTGGCCTTATATAGGCCCTTTGACGCTACCTGCCGCCCCCATTGCCTCCTCTCAACCGCCGCCCTGGCCACTCTACGTCCACGGAAAGTCCCAGTGCGTCATCACTCCGCCCTTTGTTCAACACCTGGCGATGCCCACCGAGTGCCACATGATCGACTCCGTTTGTAACGTGACACGACGCTGCACTATCCTTTATTCGTGCTTGTACCTCAGCTGACCCTATGTTCGCGCTGGTACCGTTATGCACCCTACGTTCGCGCTGGTACCGTTATGCACCCTACGGTCGCGCTGGTACCGTTATGAACCCCACGTTCGCGCTGGTACCTCAGCGGACCCTACGTCCGCGCTGGTGCCGTTATGTACCCTGCGTTCGCGCCGGCGGCTGCCGCAGGAGGAGAACATGTGCAACCTGTCGGGCGTGCGCCACGACCCGGTGTCGCTGGAGGGCATCCGCGGCGTGTGGCGCACCATGCTGCGGCACCGCGCGGGGCTGGTGGCGCTCACGGACTGGCCCGACGGGCCGGACACCCCGCGAATCGCCGGCTGCAACGTCACCTGCGTCACGCGCCGCGACGACCACATGCTCGAGGTGAGGCCTTCGCACCAGGTTTACTTGCGCGTTCCGAGTGGGTTAAACGGCTTATTATTGTATTCCACTATACTTCCATCTACTTAGAACAAGTTTTGCGCCATTTTTAACGTAACAGTGCCGTTTATGAAACTATCTCGGACGAAAACAGATAATATTACTACGTATTTAGAGTGTGTAAACACGTTATAGAATTTTAACAATACTGCGGTGTTGTTTAGGCATAACGCAACCACAGAAACGAAAAGTGACTCTTAACGGCTGGCGACCGTTAAGGACAACAGGAAAAGTGTTACAGCTGGAAGATGGTGGATGGCACCTCTTAATACAAGAACATGATTTTTATGTCTTGTTACTAATAAGAAGGCAGTATTGGGCAAAGTATTTAACGTCACATGGCCGATATTACAAAACGCGTATATGTACCGGATGGGGCGGTGCCTCGCTGGTTAGAGATATCTGGATGGGGAACAGCTGCAAATCGACGGGTGGGTCGGTGCCGGATCCCTCCAACCATCGGGGAAAGATCACCGCCCCTCCCACGGTAAAAACAAGCACTTCACTAGCATTGTACGCGCCCTGATTCACTAATCACTTAATACTAGCTGAACCCCTGCGATTACATCGCACAAAAGAAGTGCGGAAAAGTTAGGACAGAAAAAACTTCATATTCATGAATATTATTTATTTATTTATTTAATAGGTAATTATTACAAATCAATTAGATTACTTGATCCTATGTGGCTAGGCCGAAGGCCTTTAAGCCATTACAATACCTACATCCTTTCGCGTTCTAATCTTTCGAATTCTGGTATTCACCCCAAATGGTCTCTCCATCGCATCAAAGCCGCGGAAGAGACCATAAGGTACGGCTCAGGAAAAAACCCCTGAAGGGGGAAAAACCTGCCGTCAGAAGCCGAGTACATTCTAATCTATCCGACGTTTATTTTAACTATTTATTTTCTGGCGCGGGCGTCCCGCCGTCTCCTTCCAGTGCTTGGCCTCCTCAGCACCTGAAATCAAACGGCGCCACAGAAGATCGTCCGCACCAACTCCTCCGCCCATATATTTTCGATCCCCCCTTCCCTTCACGCCCTAATGTGCTTATTACTATGCCAGTTTTATTTTATTTATTGTATTGACCTGTTATTTACCAATTGACTATGACTTATGACTTATTTCTTAACTGTTTACTAACTAAATATAAAATTACTGATTACTTATTGTTAGCTTATTGACTTATTAATTTATCTCCAGTCTAGGCTCCGCTCAAACTAACCAGTGCTGTTTTCCCAATCCCTAATTTCAGTTTCCCTAATGGTCCGGACCTTTCCTAAAAATGTTCCTAATTCTTTCATAAATTTAGATCTTTTGTCACCTAAAATGTTTTGGGCGAGCGTTACGTTCCTGTTTAGGAAGTAATAATTTCCCATTCCCATCCATTTGTTTCTCCATGTTTCGGTTGCACAGCAAATTAAGAGGATGTGGATCCAGTCTTCCCTATCACCGCAAAGCACACAAATGCCATTACCGCTTGCGTCCTTTAGTCTACGCTGCATCCATCCCCCAACCCTGAACCAAGCGTATCCCCCTCTTGCGTCCTTTCCGAGAGTATGAACGTAACTTTCGCAACCCCATAACGGACTCACATGGATTTGAACTATTAGCGAACGTTTTTCAGCCGTTGCTGCCCAGATCTCTTGCCTTTTAATATCCGCAAGTCTATTGGAAATCAGCCGTTCTATCTCACGGGTTCCCCTATCTCCCACCATTTCCGGAGAGACGTCTCCCAACCCTGCGCGGTCAAGTAGCCGTTTAATTTTGTACGCCCAGTAGCGATGGTCGCTTCCCTGCCATTGCACTCTAAAGCACTTATGTATAAGTGTGTCAGTGAATATACTAGTGTGTCATGAATATACTACATTATGTTTTATATGTTCCAAGATTTTTACACATATATACATGGATATTGGTTTGTCCTATAACAGCAAATCCTGCTATCAACCTTACCTTAATGTATGTAACATAATCTATTAAGTAAAATTTCCAAATAATAATCAGAACTCCATCACCTCTTTAATGTACATATCACAAAAATGAAAGTACATTGAAAGATTGATGTACAAGAAAGTACATTGAATACTTACTATTAATAGTCACAAACAATTGTTTTAACAATCACACAACATGATGTTCACTAAGTAAGACCAACTGCTCTTTCATTTCCCGTGAACTTGCCAAAGTTGTGCATTACACCATCTTCCCGTTTTCATTGTAGGCGCACATTTCAATCAACGAAAATTTCATAGCTTTTTGTTAATAAAGGAAATCTGTGATGTATTCAGTATATATACCAGCACTCCTATTTTTTTGGTACCTCACTTGTTTAAAACCGTTCTCTAAAAGTTGATTAGGAGGGACATCAAAATCGCTATCTTTAGTTTTAATATTTTAGCTGAACCTGTCAAACATTGTTCTGCCCTTCAAATCCCTCTTTCTCCTTCCGTCTACCATTCTCTCTCCGTCCCTGTCCGTCTCATTCACATTTAATTGCACATTCTGCACGTCTCTGAGCAAGTGGGGTAATATCGAGAAATGCCGGATCAGCAAAAATGTAATAGAATATTCATAAAGATCTCATCCGGTAGATATGTGTAAGAGAAAAGTTTCAGTATGTGAAACATTTTAGTTTATAATGCCCTAGAACGCTTAGTTAGGAGTTATTTAACGATATGGAGTAAAAAAATGCTGTCGAGTGTTGCGAGTTGCATTTGACATAAATGTTTAGTTTTGTTCCGCCATCTAGTGGAGTTACAACAAAATTCACAGTACATAATCCTTCTGGGTGAAAAACGTAGATGTGCCAACTTTCATGGAGATCAGTGACACGGTGCAGGAGTTTACCGCTTTTAAATCCCCCAACATGCATTTATTTCTGGTGATTTGTGTGGTGTGGTGTGGTGAGGTCAGGTGGAGGGCGTGGCGCTGAACCACGTGCTGCGCGCGCTGCACGCCATCGAGTCGCGCGTGGACGTGTTCGCGCGCTACGGCGTGGACGCGTGCCTGAACGCGCTGGGGCTGTCGGTGGCGCCGCGCTTCCGCGGCCAGGGCCTGGGCCTGCAGCTGCTGCTGGCGCGGGACGCCCTGCTGCGCGCCCTGGGCCTGCGCCTCACCGTCACCGTCTTCACCGGCGCCGCCTCGCAGAAGCTGTCGGCGCGCGCGGGCTTCGAGCTGCTGGCGCGCCAGCGCTGGGACGAGTGCCTCGACGACGACGGGAAGCCCATCTTCCCCGACCCGCCGTGCGAGGACTTCCAGCTCAAGGCCAAGTACGTCGAGTGAAGAAGCGAAGCGGATTCGCGACGCACGATGCTGCTCCTGTTGCCAAAATGAAGCGTTGCCCCACTACTTGAGGTGCGATGACCACAACCTTTGCAGCAGCGACTTCGCCGTGTGGCCAGTTCGCACAGGTGGTGCGCAGAAATGGGAAATTTGAAGTTGTTGTCAGCAGTCCAGTGAATGTTCAATAAGTGGGGAGATGACGCCTAACTGTCAACTAGTAACGGACGTTTAGTTATAATGAATCAGTAGAGTGTTAAATAGAATGCGGGTGCCGCGGGAGCACGCTACCCACATGATGGCAACGTGACAGCTGCAGAGTGTATTTTGACGTCACTATGAGATCCCGACCCTTGGTCGAGTTGCTTCGCACATAATCAAAACATGGGTTCCAAATTTTGAAGAGACAGATTAGCTTTTGAAGAAACGCTTTGTGGGCGTGTATTGTTTGTACGCGCCCCAGAAAATATTGCTGTACAAGCAGCCATGAAGAGCATTCTTCATCGTTCGGTGCAAACACTTGCCTCTTCAGTATGAGGAACATCGCTAACATCCCGGAGGACACATCACGCAGAGCTGTGCATAATTTGCAGAATCGACTCACTGAATATGTACGGCGAAATGGACAGCACTTAACTGACGTAACTTTTAAAGAGTGATGGCTATTGAAATTTCCACTCTGGTAGTACACACTGTCAGCATCAAATAAAGTTTTGTACGTTCCATTCATTTTTTTCTAAAATATTTCAAATTGTTCCGTTTCTCTTCGCCACCTGTATCTACCTTTTGCCTTTGCAGGAACTCGTAAGGTCACGGGTCAAGTAATCGCGAAGTGTTCTTGAGATTTCTCGAGATTCCTTTGCCTAGTCATATACGTGCGGATATTGTGCCACGTTATTATGTAATTTTGTGGCCCGCGATTACGTTTTTTAAATAAAGATGAACTCTCGATTCCGCAATTAAAAGTACAAGTGATAAAAATGGCAGACCTTTGACTGGAAGGTTCTGTCCCAAGAGCACGTCTCTAAAGTCATTTTGTACCCAAGGAACAAAACTTTCAGAGGGGTACACAAAATCTTCCACACCCCTCGGGCGTACAGCTAATGTAAAGCGTGTGGTGCAAATGACTCTTGTGACCCTCGAATTTTAACTCGACGAACTTTATCCTCTTCGTAGAGAGATAAAAAAACCTTCACTTAGACGTTTACGGTACCGGTTAGTACCACACAGCAAACAAAACTTCGCCAGAGAATGAAAGGAAAGTTCTCGTTCGAGAAAGCAAAACTTTACACATCGCAAAAATAACATTTCCGTCCGGTCCATGGTGTAACTTTCATGAGTGCAATATTACTGTCCAAGAAAAGCATCAGAGTGCATTTTAGGGCATTTTCGGCACCTCTCGCTATGTTTGGCAACATGAGCAACAATCAGGACAAATGCGCATCAACAAAAGAAAGTTGTCTGCGGTACTGAGGCTACCTAGAATAGAATTCGATACTTGTTGGGATAATTAACATTATGCCTCCTCCCAAAAAGTTGAAAAAGGTCTACAGGACTATAATAAGTTAGCTATTCAAGGAGTCACGTAGCTAAGAGAAATTTGAACCCAAATATAAATTTGAAACCGACCTCGGAAACAGTAAACCGACAACTCAAATCACCAGCTGCAGCGCTCCTAAAGAAAATTCGCGGGTTCATCATTCATAACAAACTGTATAGAAATAAGACATAATTACTCTTTCATCCATAAAGTAAAATAGTACTGAACATTTTGTATGTGTCAAAACATAAACACATTGATATTGAAATCTCTGGAAACCACGATTTTATGTCACCGACCAGCACATGCGTTGAAAATAAAGCTAACTTGGCAATATGTGTTGTGAAGCCTGATTCTTGAAATTACATGAATTTGATACACTGAATGTGATCATGTAAATAATTTTTCAATGAAGCAATGAACAGTAATTCTAAGTGTCAGTATTCATGTTTTAAATTTAATACTGAGTGTAAATGAGCCAAATACATGAACTGAACATAACATTTTCCACCTGTTTAAAGTAGAAGAGATTAAAGGTATACTCCAATCAATTTGTAATCAATATAAATCTTTGGATAATTATAAATTATTAATTGTAATCGTTGTAAAATTAAAGACGATAAAATATCGCATAAAATCATTTCAATGTAATTAAGAATAAAATGACAACAGCACAGTATTGTTAGATTATAAATTGTTGCATGCTCGATAAGATTCCCTTGCTTAAGATATTCCTTTTATCCCTTCTACTACGACGCAACCTCGCCTTTGGCACATCCAGAGGTAGTTGCCCCGGCCCAGCGCTCTGCCAGCCACAGCTTCCCCAAACACTGCTTACATGGCTCATCACACCGATGCCACTGCAGTGTCTCTTCCTGGAAGGTCCTACGAAGATCTGTCACAAAGGTAAAAGGGCCTGCAAAAATTTGCAACCTTCTTAATATTAATACTCCATCTGATTTAATTTGAAAGTATAAATCTATACGTAATGTAATTACATATAAATATATATGTAATAAGCATAAATCAATATGTAATGAAGAAAATACATCAAAATTAATACTATTGGGTAAAATGAAAGGAAAACATTATTAGGATTACTTTTTACTAATTATACGGCACCTTGGTTTTACATGTTTGATATTCTACGCAAAGCCGTTGTCACTATTAATCGCATTAGAATAAACACTACGTCTCTTAACAGCAGTTTATACAGAGATCAAACTGTTAGTAATGGAAATTGTGAATTGGTATAGGGCCTGAATCTATTGAGCATGTCTTTTGACAATGCATTTTTTTAATAATGAAAGGAAAAAAAGTTATTCAGATTGCGCAAGTTTAATAAGTATGGTCCATTTTCTATTAATTGCTATCGGTTTTAGACAAAACAATTATCTCAATTATTCTAAATTTTATTTTAAAGATTAACAAAAAAATATTTTATGATATTGTTACTTACATTTTATATGCAAGCATTTTTTGTTTGTTTTTTCGATTCTCATTCTTATTCATTATAAATTTTATAGTTTTCTTATTTTCACAATTGTCATGATTTTTTAAATATTATTTTATCAATGTGTGTTTTGGATCTGTAAACATATGTTTTAATGTCAATAAAAATATACTATACTTATACTATGTAAAGCCCTAGGTTCCACTCCCAAAAGTGCCAAGATTTTCGCCTCTAGCTAGATAGCTAGGCCGAATTCAGTCGCTGTCTGGAGGAGAATTCTAGCGTCCGGCTGCTTTGATCGGTACTTTTCCATGGTTTCTCGGATCACCACCAGGCGAATGCCGTAACAGTACCCTAACAACGGGATTCGGACCGCGCGCGATCTTTCCTTCCTCTTCTTTCACCCCTTCTTCACCCCTTACTTACACACACTTACCCTCAAATGCACTACACTATCGCACTTGCTGGGAGACTGATGGGGAGCTCACAGATTTTGCTGGTTTGGGAGGTGCCCCTCAGGCGGAAGAAACCTGGTATTCAATTTTTGGGAAAATTTTGAAACTTTCCCAGGGGCTTCATGTGAACTATTCGCAGAAATTTAAATGTGTATTTAAAAATCGCAGAGCTTCGAGTGAGGCCAGATCGCCAGGGCTGTATTCAGTTTCAAACAAATCCTACGCATAGTTTAGGCGCTAGTGTTGTTCGCAGGCGGAAGGACGTTTTTTCGGTATCATGGGACACCAAAATGTTTATTTCTGATGAAATTCAAAATCGATTTTCCGTCGCTTGACGTAACTTTCTCTATGCTACGTATATTTCTCCGTATATACGTACCGTACGTATACGAGAAAATAAGAAAATGAAATTGGGTCTGGAACTTTGATGTGTTACGTTTATCTTCCTTAAACCTTTTACAGGTTGATTTGCACATTTGCACACATTTAAGTAGCTTAGCACACATTACCTTACAAATTCCAGACACACTGAAACACCATCTTTCTCTTTGAACCGTATCACAAGGTTGGACTGAAACGTTGACGAAGAAAAGTGTGGCCTTGGTCTGGCACGATGCTCGTCGTCTGTAGAGCAAGAACTTAAATGTAGGGTTTCGGACAAGGTGTAAGGTATTTCTTACACCGTGCTTCAGTGGCTTCAGGTTCCGACTTGTTGAGGCATGAACTGTAATGCCAATAAGCAACGAGCTTGATGCCAAGTTTCACGTTTTTCGTCTATTTTTGTTATCGCACAAGATAATAAAACTTGCCGATATTAATTAATTTCACATGTGTCAATTGAGTTAAAAAATGTTGAGAACTAAATAGACCTGGTGCTTTAGTGCTTAGGGCCTGACTTGATTAGGACATAGCTCTATAATAAATTACATCAGAAGTTTGATAAGGGTGTTGAATTTTGTCCAAAACATTATAATAATCCCTTAATAATTCAACTAGTTGCTTGTAAGTGGTTAATGTATCAGACTTATTCTCCTCTTTCCAGTCATGTTTTGTTTGTGTATCTGAATTTGAAGAGAAACCACACTGAATATATCACATTCCTCAATACATATTACTCAATCATATTCCTTAACATATTAAAATTAGTACAAGTATCTAAAGGATACTCAATGCGAAAGCTGATGGACGTTCAAGTTTAACTGAAAACTATGTCTCACTATTTGAGTCATGGTTTTATTCTCAAATGTGCTAGTAAACACGCCCTAAGGTAGGTCAAAATTTTCTTATTTGAGGGGTAAAGGAGTAATAAGTTGTGCTCCATTTTCCTCCAACATTTCCTTTAAATAACATTGTATTTTTACATTGCTCAAAGAAGCTTTTGGTTACCACTGTTGAAAACACAAATTCTCCAAATTGGAAAATGCACCTGAGAATTTAATTAACTCTAGTTTGGGTAACTTTACAGGAGGTTTTTCATGTTTACTCTCAACAGTTCATGATTTTCCTTTATCTAGTACAGCAGATTTATTGGCATTTAAATTAGTTTCTACCAACCCCAATGCCTTTCATAAATTGTTAAAAAAGACTCTTCAAAGCTAGCAGTTTCTCTTGGAATCACAGCTACATCCTTTATTTCTAAAAGCTGTAATTAATATTTTTCAAATCTTCCCATAATAATTATCATTTGTCTATTCTGAGTTGAAGTGCATGAATCCCTACTTCAAGTTTCCATTCTTATAAATATTTATTGAATAGAGTTACTTTAGTTTTGACAAAGGCTCTGTTTTTAATTAGTAACTGTTGTCTCCTTTGCTTGAGCATTGAATTTAATCTTCACTCATTTTGAAAATATTTTATTCAATAAATTCACAAAACAATTAACCCCAAAATCAAATCACAATGAAATGAATAACGATAAGTAATTGAAGATGAACATGAAAGTAAAAACTACATCAATATAGTTGACTACTGTTTCACTTGAACATGCTTCCATAATAACTTATTTGAACTGTATCAAATTTAACCATAATTTTGTCCTACAACCATGGACCATCCTTCATTCCATTACGTTGTTGTTTTATGTCTTTCTTCCCGGGCGGAAATTCTACTAGATGTACAATATTAACTTCACATTAGCCGCCACAGAAGGAGGGTTTCCGTATCTTGTAATGGCAATGTGAAAGTGAAATGGAGTCTGGAACTTGGGTTTATCAAGTTTATCTTCCTTAGATATTTTACAGGTAGTTATGCATACTTGTATACTTTTAAGTTTCTTAGAACATATTACCTTATAACTTGCAACACTTGACATACTGAAGCACCATCATTCGCTTTGCACCATATCACAAACTTGGAATGAAACGATGATGAAAACGTGTTCTGGCCCTGGTCTGCCCTAGTTGGACGCCGATCCAACTCGCCAAGGCATGAACGAATCTCTGATTTCGCACCATATACTATCGTTCGTGAACTGTAATAGAGGTCATGGAGTAAGATATCTTACATCTTACACCGTGGCGCAACCATCAAGTTAGAATATACAAGACTACATAGATTCTGTGTTCTACAGATACCTTGTGGTAACCCATAATGTGAGATAGAAAGTATTCGTCCACAACAATCACAAAACGTAATTGTTATGAACGATTAAATCATATCTACTATTAAGACTAATGGTGTAGGGGGACCCTATGGTCTCAGCGCTCTTGGTGGACACTCGACGCACTAGAGGCTGCCATGTTTCTTGCAGTCAAAACATGCGGTACCTGTTGATGGCGTGTAGAACCCCATCTCGATCAGATTTTTGTCCTGTTTCGCTGATTCATTAAGCAAATGCTGAGATGGCCCCTTGTTGTGCTTCTGGGCGTAAATGTAGCTTCAATATGCGCACATTTTGTTGAACTCTCTTTTTGCTTGCAATGGTAAGAGTAGAGGTAAGGGCGAGTTACTATTTTGTTAGCGAAGCAGAAAAATCATACTTGTAACTCGTTTACCGATGCAAATGAGTTTTCTATAACTCGGAAACGAAAATGTCTATTTTTTCAAATATTGCTAATCTCGCGCTTTTTTAAATGTATTTTTATTTATTTATTTTTGACTTTTACTCATCTTTCAACTATTTATAGTTAAAACGACAGGAAGGGATTCTGAAACTCAAGAAAGCGTGCGCTCCCTCATACGTCACACATACAGTTTTTACTGTTGTTTTTTTTCTTTTTTTTTTACTAAATAAATCTAAATCTAAATCCAAACTGTTGTTTGGATCCGATCTTATTTTTATATTGTTGTCTTGTCGATTATCTGTGTTTAAACTTAGTAGTTAGAATAAAAATATTCACAATGCCTTCAGTATGATTTTGAAATAAGGACATGTACAAATTTTCGAAAATGTGAGTAGTTTTCGCGTAATGCTGCGTGAAATACAGACAATTTTTACTTTCCCGTATACGTACATATATACGAAGTAATATATGTAGTATACGAAGTAATATATGTAGTATAGGGATATCAATCACATCGGTCAAAGCCAATATCAATTTTTGTCAAAATCATGCTTACGATTGCAGACGGAATCGTTTTTCACAGACACGAACGGATGGACAGTCGGACTCAGTTTTGCCGTAATTCAGCATCAAGGACCCACAAATCGTGAATTTTCACTACACAACGTGTAAGAAAAAGTAATTTACTTAATAAAACTTATCCTCTTTTTTTGTATCCTGGTCCCAGCACTAAGAGTTTTTCTATCGACATATCGGCGATTTTTCGGCGCGGTACTATCTCTATTTTTCGTAAGGAGTAGACGAGAACGTAAAAACTAAGACAAAAACACCTCAATCCCTGCTTACCCCCACACGTCAGGATTTTTAGTACGAGGTAGTGTAGCATGTCCATGTGTACCATGGAACAATATTGCCGAGTTTCAGAACTCCGAAATTTATTTTACTCGATCTCCATTTTTTGTGTAATTTGACTGAGGTACTAAAACAATAATACATACGTAACGAAGAATGTATTCACAGAACATATCTTCTTATTAATTTATTTTATTATTAATTAATTTGACTGATATTACTCTTTATTCTGTGTGTGTGTGTATGTGTGTACGTGTATGCGACGACCAAGTTACAAATGTGGATGCTCAACTATCATGTTGAAACAGCACTTTCTGGAATGTGCGTCAGACATAAGAAGTAACCAATAGAGCAATTTATTAAACATCGTGACTCTCGGGAAGCGCTGCCAAGCAGATAAAAGCGGCTACGTAGCTTTTTTTCTCGCAATCGGTGGCGCTCCGCAAAGGAATGTTCGTAATTCATCGCGTGCAGGCAGCTTCTCAAACAGAGCGCTGTTTCGAACGATGGCGCCGCTGATAAGAGAGTGCAGCGACAGGCGCGCGGCTCCACCAACTGCCAACGCTGAGTGCGTTCACCCTTCGCAGCGCACCTTCATTTATTTATTCTTTTACGTGAAGACAAATAATTTATTTAGTTCATTCATCTCTGAGAGACACGTTCGATGTGATATACTTAATTATTCAGACTGACACCGCAGTTAGTGCGCAAATTAATTAGGACAAGATTATATTTTAATTATATTATTTAATATGTGTCTAATACAGTTAGTAGCGTACTATAATTAGAAACTTAAGTGGCCTCCTTTTGCTGATATTAGATTCTGAACACGTGACGAAGACTGGACCTCAGGTTAGAACAAATATTCCGTAGTTAGTCATGAAACCCGACTTCTGACATTTTGCGAAATTAATCCTATTGACTCATTTCACCTCTCTTATGAAGAGAATACAACAAGGCTCTCTTTATATCAAAACAGCTTTCGAGTTCAGAAAACTGTCAATGAAAATACATGCGTACTCTATGTGTAGCTTACTTCATGTAGTTAATGCGATCATTACACTTTTCCAAGAAATGTGGAACGTCACTTATTGTTATTTGCACCCCAAACTCCCCAATTGTAATTGTGTAAATGCAAATATATTTAAGTGATTAGGTGGAAGAGCAGGTCTTACGTTCAGAGCCTCGCCAGAAATAAAGGCATTATTATTATTATTATTATTATTATTATTATTATTATTATTATTATTATTATTATTATTATTATTATTATTATTATTATTATTATTATTATTATTATTATTATTATTATTATTATTATTATTATTATTATTATTATTATTATTATTATTATTAATAATAATAATAATAATAATAATAATATAATTATTGTGAGAATCATAGTCATTGTACAACTTGACCTCGTTTATCATCAAGATGAGATGAGATCAAAAGATGACCCAACGCAGTAAGAGGCGAATGATTGTCTCGGTCAGTGGAATGCATTGGTTCAGTGCACTTAATAACCTTATCAAAAGTCGACATTGTCTGATGCAATACGACCTCAGGTGACCTTTCAAGCGAAGATCCGAGTTAACTTGCTGGAGTTGTGGAAGTGATAAGAATATCTCTCCACGTGTACGTACTCGCCTTACGTCATACGTAGTAATCACTTTTGTAATGCTGAGCCGGAAATAGGCGATTTTTTACAGAAAAACTTGTATTGTCAGGCCCTCGTAACAAAAAAAGGGGATAAATCTTGTTCCTTAGTCCAGTCGGTTACTGTTGGTATGCTATAGACTTGTCTAACACCTTAATTCGTTTTCTATTCTTCAGATAATTTTCCATTTAAATCCAAAACATTTAGAGCTTTGTGATATATATATATATATATATATATATATATATATATATATATATATATATATATATATATATATATATATATATATTTGATTGCTTCAGTCAAATGGCGTGAACCGCCTCTTTTATTCATTATATACAATATCTATGTCGATGCACCGTGTCGAATGCTTTCTAATAGTCCATGAAGCAATGTGTGTTTCCTGATAAAATTCTACTCTCTCCGGCATAAGTAAGTTAATGAATACACAATCTTCCTTTGTTCTTCTAACAGTATAATGTTGTAACATAATATTATCTAGAAGAGTTGATAATCTGCTGTTAATAATTTTAGTATAGGGTGACGTGGGGGCAAGAGTCCACTCCTTTTATCAAAAAGTGTGTTCCCACTACTGCAATTGGTAAATTGATCCGATTTTTACACAGATATATGCTTAATGTATGAAGAATAAACTGTCCAAATAAGAATGGCGGATCTTTAAATTTGATGTCTAAAACACATTAAAGAAGGAAGTGTTCGGACTTTTGCCCCAGGTGCGGGGTAGAAGTCTAAAGCAAAAGAGGCAAACGTCGGAATAAACAAAACATCTAAACTTCCTTAGAAATAAACTAATAATGTTTACAGGGCTCATACAATTTAAATTCATGTAACATCAACTTTATTTGTAAATTAACAAATGTGATGTAAAGATTCTAAGAGGTCATGATAAAAGGTCACGATAAATTAAATGTCATCAAAATTCAAATTATATCATATACATTAATTCCCACATAAATTACACAGAAATTGTCCTCCCTCATAGCAAGTGCATTTTTCATGCCACCACTCTTTACACCTATCGTATTGAATCCAGTCTTTAGCTGGAGGGTCCTTGAGTTTTATTTCGCAAGCAGGGTGTAGCCCTATGAAAGCATTTTCATTTGCAACTAGTTTATAATTCTTTCCCTGTCCTTTCTTATGTGTTAAGTTGAAAACGATTTCTTATTGGCATTTTTGGGCCGCTTGTTCTCCAGTGCAGCCTGTGATGTCAGTGTGGGGACTCCTGTCTTCGCCGCGCTTGTTTTCGATTCAATCTTGTCTTTCGGATGGGCATAACGTCCGATGATGAGTAATGTTGTTAATCGCGATTCTCTGGAGTTTCACAATTTCTATATTCGCGTTCTTTAGAGGGAATTGCTCAGTACAGATGAAGATGGCTCCGGTGAGCGATGTGTGGTTTGATCACACGACTACCTACATCAGGACCTTCTTCATTTAATGCCAACTCAGCTGACAGTGTAGCGGGAGAAATTGGTCTCTGGTCTGTGACCTGTGAAGGAAGACTTTCTACCCAAATTTGAATTTGTCAATGGGTATCCAATACCACGTACTTCAAAAGCTTTTGCAGCCTTCCCAGTCGTAGGATTTACTAAACAGTTTTGCTACCTGGAATTGGGTGATGACCCTTCCTGGATAAATTTAAACATGCGTTTGTTTGGTGTGGCAGAAGTCCGCACCAGGACTCTTGCCCGAAACGAATGCGGACCCTTCCCCCAAATCGTTAAAATAATATATTTTAATTTTTTCTGCCTTATGTCAGGCATCTACAAAATTATTTACTAGTACGTTGTGCAGATCACATTTCACATATCTATACTCTTAATTGTAGATTTTAATTTGTTGCGCTATTAACGGCATAGACATGTTTCCAATATCTTACACTCGTTCATCAAATAAGTACAAATTATATCATACCTCATTGCGCAGAAGTATTTGCACAGGAACTACCAAACTCTCCTCACAGAATATCAACCATGACACTTTCCAATTTATATAGTAGAAGTGCCAACTGCACTCCTCGAAAACAGTAATTACTAAATATTCGAACTCTTACCTCATGCGGGCTTCTGTTCCATGCTACTCTGTATCTTGTATGACAGATATAGCAAAGTAAATCCTCTATAGTTCTCTGACTTACATCTATTTCCTTTTTACTTTCTAACTACCGCTTATGCAGGAGAGAGAACGTTATGTAATGCTGCGCAACAAAACGGCAAATTATCGGCAAAAAACGATTACAGGATCCTGGTGAAGAAAAAGTGGATAAACCCAAATGATAAATTAAGAACAAAATTATCTAATGCGTGGTGTAGCCAGAATCCATGTTTAGTGAGTCATTGATACCGACAAATCGAATCACAGCAAAACGTCCGTCTGTCTGTCCGTCCCTCCGTAAACAATACTAGCCTCTAAACCGTTGAGTCGATTTTCTCCAAAATTCATATTCCTCAATTTGGCTGATATCACGCCCCCTTGAATTTGAAATCGATATTTTAATTTTGGGGGTACATGAAGCCCCTGAGACATTTTACCAATTTTCAAAAACATGGCTCCATAGTGTTTTATTACATTTTGTTATTGGATAGTCGTTTAAGATAATGGTGCACGTCTCACTTTCGTTTAAAACTCTGATCTTTCGAAAATTGCAAAAATTCTTTTTTTCGGTGTTTTCCTGCAACGACAATGATGAAGATAGAGATTTGCTCCCGTAATGAAATTTGTTCCACAAAGATAAATTTCAAAAAAGGTCATGTTCAATTTTTAGAAACTTTGAATAGTTTCAGCGTAATCTGTTTTGGAGTGTGGTCTGCTTAGTGCTATGTTTACAATATATATATATATATATATATATATATATATATATATATATATATATATATAAGTAGAAAATTGTATTCCCTTTGAAATTGGGTGTATTTATGTATCACAATCATGTATTAAACGGCCTTTCATGTCTTTGCCCACTGTAATGGTTCAGTGCACACCATAAAGGTATGTGCATTGCAGGTTACGTAATGACTAATTCACACTCCCTTCTCACCAATATCTCTAGAGGTGTCGGACCCCCAAAGTTTTATGTTTCCTTTGTAATACCAAAGTAATAATATATTCCAAATATTGTAGAAAAACGATATTGGTCTCGTTTTGAAGAGGTAAGGTGGAACACGTAACCACACATCTATCAATTGCTTTTGGTATATTAATATTTTCGGCAAATGGTACATTGTAAGACAATATTTATGCTTGGCACTTGGTTTCAAAAAGTTTTACACAAAAGTTGTAGGAAATTACATCTTCTGTAAAACAGATATCAATCATTTATCGACAGGACTTGAGGTAAATGAACTACAGAGAAAAAACGAAAAAGTCAGAAAAATACAGGGTTTAGAACCGGATCTGATACATCGAAAACTTGGGGTTTTAATTAGTATTTGAATACATATAATATACCGAAAGAAAAAGTTTTTACAATCTTTTTCCAGGTACCTCCCTTTTTCAGCGCCTTCCGATTGGACTATAAGTAGTAAATTACTATAGATTTTATTTCCTGATGGTCTTATGTAAAAATTACAATATTATTCATATATCACCAGTTCAAAATAGTATTCCACTGGCCGAAAATGACGTTTTACTGGTTTATTCACGTCAGATCCAGACGGATGCCGAGACAATTTTGAAGTCGTAGGCTTCCGCAGCCAGAGTCATGTGCATGATCTTGGCTGTCCGGGTGACGCCGCGTCGAAGGCTGTGTTGCGGACGTTACGACCATCTTGTCGTGGTCTTTCTCAGGGCTGGTATCAGGGTGGCTTACACCAGCCCTGAGGAAGACCACGACAAGATGGTCGAAACGTCGGCAACACAGCATTCGACGCGGCGTGGCTCATACTAGCCCTGAGGAAGACCACGACAAGATGGTCGAAACGTCGGCAACACAGCGTTCGACGCGGCGTCACCCGGGCAGCCAAGATCACGCACCCGGGATAATTTTGATATCCTGAGCCTGGAACCGCTCGCGAAAGTTTGTTTCATTCTCTTTCCCACCCCCACGGCAAACGCTCCGATCTCCACCCCCATCCCACTGACCCACCGCCAAGAAACACCCCGAGAGCCGCGCTCGTTCGCGGGCGGCAGGGGGAAGCCTGATCTCGTCATCGGACAAGATTCGATTGCGACCTCTGAACTGCTGCGAAGACCCTCGAGCGAGTCGCCGGCGCCGCCCCCACGGAACGTAATTGGCGACTGCGGCAGCAATTGAGATCGCGTGACGCCCAAGGCCGCGCGTCACGTCGCCTGTTGGTCGCGAAGCGCAGCTGCCGGCGCCCTGGGACGCCTTGTCTTGTAGTCGCCCTCCGACGCCGAGGCCGGCTGCACCGCTCCAGGAACCCCTCCGCTCTCTGCTTTTCAGGTTTTCTTTTAGTTTTTACTCTACTATTATTATTAATTACAGTATTACTATTGTTATTACTATTATTGCTATTATTACAGTATTACTATTAATATTTCCCTAAATCACGGTTAAAGATGTTATGAGTAGATTCAATATAAAATCTACAACAGGTTGCAACCAGCTTTTAAGAAGTAGATCTAGGGACTTCTTTTTCAGGTTTCACCGTTTCTTTTAGCTATTACTCTCTTATTATTACTATTATTATTATTCCTTTAAATCGCGGCTAAAGATGGTATGCGTCGGTTGAATATAAAATATATTGCGCGTTACAACCGCAAATAGAACAAACCTATTGCGGGTTAGCTTCCTAAGAAGTAGATCTTGGCACTGTGTGTGCCTCTACAATACTATATGGATTTAAAATTTAATAAAATTTTATAATTTTCTGGCATTTCATTATTCAGTACACTGCTATCAAAATCTGCCCACCGTCTGAAACTATTTTTTACACACGTATTTTTCTGTTTTTATACTTGGGTATCATACGAAAATTAAAACGAATTTATTGTGAAAATATAAAGAATACTTAGTAATTTTATATTCATAACTATTACGTACTTTCTCGCTCATAGGAAGGGTTACGTAAAATTGCTTCACCGCAATTTCTGTCCATATTAACGCATCTCAAACATCGCTTGCAAAACTCCTTAAAAATCGTAGAACATTAGCAGCAAAAACTAATGTTGTGAAAGCTAATATCAACATAAATCCGACACTTAAACTGTTTTTCACACATCTAGAACGATTATATCATTTACCAAAAATGAGAAGAAATTCTCAGAATTTAATCGGCCGTGTCGAGGCGCGGCGCGTGGTGCTCAATTAAATATCTCCTGAGACATTTCCGCACACAGAGCGCGGGATTTTCGAATTTGCCAATTCTGGAATGTAAAATTATACTAAGCTATTCATATTTTTTACATATACATGACCCTTTTTAGAACAGATTTCATTTAACAAACTAGAGGTGCTACATAAGTACATACCTTCTCGCAATATTGTAATGTTGCCGTTATATAATATTATGTCAGAATTTCCCGTCTTATACTGCCTATCTTATACTTCAACACATCTTACACTTTATATCGTAAAAACATGAATAGTGGAAAATATATTTTTTATTCAAAAGTTCAAATGAAAATATATTTATGGCATTGCAATTAGTGTATTAGGATATTCAGTATATTTACGAACATATGCGATGCAAATTTAGTCTTAAAATATTCGACGTCAGCATTATGCAAGAAAGTAAAAAAGTTATTAAAAAATACGATCTACCGGCGGCAGTGGTAGCGACTTTCGTCAGCGCGTTGTTGGGAACGCGTAGTTATTAAAACAATGGACGATTCGTTTGGCATTTACATTTCACAACGCAGTAACATTGACAGCGCTAGAAGCCAAATACAAATAATTTGAAAAATGTATCATGGAAGTATAATTATTAAATACTATATATATTATTGTAATATTCACCACTCTTTGTAACGCGAATTACAGGTTACCTATCTGAACATATAATGCTAAATGTTCCACACGTTTTCACATCTAAGAAAATCCTCTCAAAGCCTCATTACAGATCCTAGAACAAACGTTGGTTTCTACCTGCATTCAGATTTCAACACGTATATGGATTACGACAGGAATCCTAAAATTGAAGAAAACTTTCGTAAACAATATTTCCTCCCAAAGAACATCAGACGCAGTTTTTAACTAATTTAAGCAGTTTTTAATAAATAATAAGAAAACATAAGGCCTCGTAATTGTTCCACATCCATGTCAAACAATGAGAAGACTCCAAATGAATTTCAAATTGACAGCTCCTTAAGCATGGGGCGGGAATTTCAAATATGAAATTTCAAAAATTTGTAAATTTACGCTAAACTACTTATATTTTTGAATAATTGTACATGATATTTTTTAAAGACCTGATTATCAGAATATCATTTATATTATACGTTTGCAATGTTAAGTCGTTGCAAGGGCCCGACAACCAGAGTTTCTCTGACGACAATACGCCGTTTCCGGTCTACGAGTACAACACGTTTTCTCTTGAGCAAGTGCGAGAAAGTAAGAACTAGTTTCTCAAAAACAACTTCAAATGTTTCTTTAATTTTTTTAGGAATAAGACAGAGACGCTTAAAAGAATGACGAAGTTCTCATTTTCGTTGATCTCTGAATATTTGAACATAGCATGTTGGCAATTGGTTGAGACAATTAGATTTATAAGTGTCGGCCCAAGATAGTACATCAAAACGGTTGTTTTGGGTAGAGGAAAAGCACGGAGAGTTAACTCGGAGGGCCTGAGTTAGAGTCTCGGTACGGAAAAACTTTTTTACTGGTTGAAAACACTTTTGAAAGTGCTGCACTTTTGAAATTTCATGTGGTGGTATAATATTGCAGATCAGTTAGAAATAATGCGAGGAAGAATATGCTATTGTTGCTCTAGTTTACTATACATATTCTTGTCGTCTCTTTTAGTTCGGGAATCTTGAATATTTTTTGAGCTGCTACCATGAACTTTATCGACAATTTCAATGTCTATAGTAGGAGACGAGTTAATCTTACATGAAATAAATAGACTGAATTTCTGCTTTTACCCGTATGTAGCATATATTATTAAAACATCGTAATGAGGCGAACGAACAGATAGCCAGTCGTCAGTCGCGATAGTTGTAAATTGCCTCCTTGGTTCAGTAATTTGTGATGACCGAGAGATGAGGGAATTCCCGGCGATAAGAAGTGATACATGAGTCTGACTCGCAGCAGCACACACAAGGGTAGACGCTTCTAACGCCGCCTAAGCTCAGACTGAAGTTGAAGTTTACGTGTGCAACAAAGTCTTACAATACGAGAACACGTAGTCCGGAACAGCAAGTGCTGCTGCATTTCAATATCGTAAACTCGTTATGTCCTGTTTTTTTAATGTCAGTGAAAATGCAACCACAATTCAGAATAGTAGATTCTGAAGAAATATATCTTAGCGAACGAAATTTTGTTTGCTTATTTTTCTTACGAAGTTTCCAAATGATAGTGAACTATGCGAACGATTAGATTTTCAGGTATTTTGTTAGTTTTTCTACGAGTATATTTTTACTTTATCGCACTTACTTCGTAAGTACAGACAGTATTCTAATTATGCACCTGAAAACGGTGAATTTTCTTTGTCGAGCCCTGGTAACGACAAAGTGGATAAACCTTTTTCCTGTACATAGCGAATTACTTCCGCTAGCAGGCATGACCAGCGCTTGCCGAGCACGCTCCTCTGTGCACTGCTATCGGCATATTTTCCTTTTTCAATTTTGATTAGTTTATGTGCATTGTAATTTTTGAACAATGTTTTAAAACAGTGATATTTTTTCTATTTTGTTCTGATTGCTATTTTAGGATCTTTACAAATCTTTTGAAGGAATTTTCAATTACATTTTACAGTTCTATTTGTGATGTTTCTTAATGAATATAATTAAACGATCCCCATCTCTATTAGTTTTTTGTCCAATTTCCCTGATCCATTGAGCAAATGCAGGAATGGCCCTTCGTTTTTCTTCTGGTCATAAATGTAGCTTCACTATGCGCACGTTTTGATAAACTCTTCTTTCGCTTGTAGTGATAGGAGTAGTGCTGGGGGTGAGTGCTGTTTTGATGACAATACAGAGGAACCAAAACTGGAGTTCGTTTGCAAATGCAAATAAGTTTTCAACAACTCGGGAATGAAAATGTCTAGTTTCTACAAATGTTGCTAATCTCACGGTTTTTCAATTTTATTATTATTATTTTAAAATTCTTATTCATCCTTCAACTATTTATAGATCAATGGGAAGGGGTTTTGGAGCTCAAAAAAATGTGTGCAGTTGATTTTCTACCCCATTCGTCACATTCTGTTTCTAGTGTTTTGTGACTAAATAAATCAAAATAAAAATCTTCAGCACCCATGGCATGTAACAATAAGATAAAATGCAGCAAATAGCGTGAACCGTACATCATAACCTATCAGCAAAAAAACACTAAAATCAGGCGTAAATATCGAAGATGCAATACAGCAATTAGACAGGTTAGTTCGCACGGCGATAGACGTGACAGCAAGATATGTAGTTACAAAACATTCAGTGTACTCCCAAGAAATACGACAAACTTTTGCAGAAAAAAAGTCGCCTTCGAAAACTACTCATGAACTCACGTCAGCCAGATGACCAAAGGAAATTTATTGAAATTTAAATATTAATCGTTGTTTTGTTTGTTTAATCGTTTTAGTTCAGTGTATTAACGTAGGTGTAACGACTGAGAGAGGTGAATCAGGGTATCAACTGATGTCACTGCAATGCCTGTTCTGGAGGTTCTAGGTTCGAATCCGGATGGTGGCAGGATTTTGGACACTAGCTAGAGAGATAGGTCGAATTCTTGCGTGCAGCTGTCTCATCGCTAGTTTTTCATGGTTTCTTCTATCATTACCAGGCGAATGCCGGAGCAGTACCCTAACAAACGGGTCACGGACCGCCCGTGATTTTTCCTTCCTCTATCCTCACCCCTTACACACACTTACACTAACATGCACTGCGCTGCCACACATGCCGGGAGACCGGTCGGACATTATTCACGGAAGGTATTAATAAGGCACGTTAATACAGAGCTTGTCACAAGCTGGGTCGGTGCCCCGATAATGGGAGATACCTGGTTGGAGAAAACCCCGCTAGCCGACGGTAGATCGGAGCCCAATCTCACCATTCGGCTGGGGCGAAGATCACCACCACCTCCCGAGAATAAAATGTTCAACACTTACGGGATTGATAATTACAGCAGTTGACGTACCCGGAATCCCTAATCAATCAATAAAAAATCAGTATTTAACTGACTGTGCGTGTGACGCCGCGTCCATGGCGAAGGTGCCTACGTTTCGGTCGCCATTCTGCGACCTTCCTCAGGGCGTAATGCATTACGCCTTGGGGAAGGTCGCAGAGTGGCAACCGAAACGTTGGCACCTTTGCCATGGGCGCGGCGTCACCAGGACAGCCAATTAAATGCTGACACCGGCCGCGGAAGACTACGCTCTCAGTTATCTCAAAAATTAGTTCACCCCCTAGAAATTCGATGAATATTAGCAGGAAAACGCCTCCGAAAACTATTCACGTCCGCCAGCTGACAAAAGCAAAATTGAACGAGCTTCAACTACTGATCGTGACGTGTGTTTGTGTTGGGGAGCAGGATGTCGGCGGGCGCGCGCTGGAAGCGGCCGGCGGCGGTGGCGGTGCCGCGCGTGTGGCGGCGCTGCGCGGGCCGCACGCCGCTCGACGGCAAGCTGCCGCGCTTCGTCATCCAGGACGTGCCCGACGACCTGCACGACGCCGTCGTCGCCTTCATGTCCACCTTCTTCCCGCGCGACGAGCCCATCTGCGCGCACCTCAAGCTCTGGACGGACGCGCAGTCGCTGGCCGAGCTGCAGGGCCTCTGGCGCGAGACCCTGCGCCAGCACGTGGCGCTGGTGGCGCTCCTGGAGGACGCGGCCGGCGGCGCGCCGCGCATCGTCGGCTGCAACCTGCTCGCCGTGCTCTACAAGGAGGACCAGGGCCAGCCCAACCCGGTGAGGTTTTGATTTTTTGGCGGGTAGGTTATATGAAGCTTCAATATTTTCTCAAACACAGTTCCTCATTTTTTTGTTTAATTTTTTGTTCCGATAGAGTCAAGGAAGCTTAAAGATGGCGCAGATATTATTTTCGTTGTAATCTGCATATTCGAAAACTGGAAAAGTTTTAATGGCTTTGGGCATCTTTCCTCAACATACAATATTTAAGATAGATATTTTTTCTTAATAAAATCTGTTCTTGTAAAGACATCTTTATGTATTTATTTATTTATTGATTGATATATAGGTCAAAAACAGTTAAAAACTGTGCGTGACGTAATAATGAACCGGTTTTCAAAAATATAAGTGGTTTTCGTAATTTTCGTAAAACAAAATCTCATTTTCAAAGTAAATCCCATTTTCATCACTCTCTGTATTTTTGAAAAGTGCAAAAAATTAACGTTGTAAAATTACAATACTGATGATTAGTATTTTCTCCTAAATAAAATCTATTTAAAACATTATGTGCAATAATATAATTTACAATTATTTTGAAAAAATGCAGTTTTTGCGTATTTTATTGTATTACGTTAATTTTTAAATATTTTTTCCTAAAGACGGCTCCAAATTTTTGAAAGAATTTTGAAAGAAAACTATGTACTTTCCTGCTGTGTGCGAGGTGTCTGGTTTCGTTATGTCCTAGAAGAACTCAAAATAATTCAAAAACTATGAAACAGTTTCGATTTTTCTGAAAAATTAAAATATTTCTGTTATTCCACCAGTGATTACGGCACAGATGACGTCATGCGACTAGAAAGTTCCAAGGAGAAGGATCACGCCATTTAATATTTCTTAATTATGTATTGCGTTATGGAGCAGCATTTTTTGTAATGC
This sequence comes from Gryllus longicercus, assembly GCA_038098605.1. Lineage (NCBI taxonomy): Eukaryota > Metazoa > Arthropoda > Insecta > Orthoptera > Gryllidae > Gryllus > Gryllus longicercus. The sequence goes on from JAZDUA010000557.1 coordinate 537,244, forward strand.
TTGCTATGAAAAGAACTGTTGTAATACGTACATGTGTTTTACTTCTCTGCGTTCCTGCAGTGTCGGCTGAGGCTGTTTAGTTGGACTATTTAATTTGTTGGCGTGTTGAACGAGTGTTGTTGAGCAGTGCACTTTCGGTTTGCCCGCGGTAATTGTGTGTGTTCGTCCGCAGTACAAGGGGTTCGCCATGCGCGCCTTCCTGGAGGCGCTCAACTACCACAACACGGTGGTGGACCCGTTCGAGCGGTTCGGCGCGGCGGAGGCGCTGGTGGGCTTCGGGCTGAGCATCGACCCGGCCTTCCGCGGCCAGGGCCTGGGCCTGGAGCTGCTGCGCGCGCGCTTCGACCTGGGCCGCGCCGTCGGGCTGCGCCTCACCTACACCGTCTTCACCGCCATCCAGTCGCAGACGCTGGGCGCGCGCGTCGGCATGGACACGCTCGTCGAGGTCTGCTACAAGGACTACAGGGACAACGGGGAGCCCGTGCTGGCCGGCATCTCCTTCCCGCCCTCCATGAAGCTGCAGGCCCGGCCCATCGACTGAGCCTTCGCCACATCTTGCCCTTGCGGGCGGCTTTTCAAGAGGTCATTTACCGCGTAGCTGCAGCACAAATGTTTGTCACGTGGGAACTTAAAGGAAACAAATTATCATAGGTAATACCACGAGTGCCATGGAATTTGTCGCGGAGCGAGGAGGGGATTTATCTGACAACTTCCAAAGTACCAGTGGCATTTCATAGGACTATTCCACGAATGAGGTTACGTCCAACAGAGCTCCAAAATGCGCCAAATATTGAAAATAACTTACAGCATGGTAACACCAAAGATATTATGTGATAGTACATATGCAGTTTATTGTACTTCGACATAGCGATCGATGTATACCGCCTCCTAAGATAGATGAGACAGATAATGCTTGGCCAGTACGGAGGGGCGGTAAGAAAAATCGGATAAAAAATCGATATTATATATATATATTGGTTTTAATTTCATGAGTGGAATAGTCGTAGTAAGCTATGAGTGAGCTTATTTGAGTCATACGTTACCGAAAATGTCCTATAACAGGGTATTCCTTCTTTCAACCACTTCAAACCACCACTTCGCTGGGAGTTCTTTTAGGGAGTTGGTACTGCTGATTAAAACGTCCTAAATTTTACACACAATACACGGCTGGGCTAGGAGTGTGAAGCCTTTTTTGCAGTTCTATAAAGTAACGTTTCCACCGTTCAGTAAAATCTGCGTACGTCTGAATCGCACGGGGTAAAACAGGAAGGAAATAAAGTTGTTAATAAAGATTTTATTTTGGGAACTGGTAAAGTTGTATCATCATATATTATATTAAATAAATATATTTTATTTGAATCAATTTTTGTCTGTCAGATTGTTCATCGTTTTCAGTTTCAGCTCCAATAATCAAGCAGTGATGCACTTTTAACACAACGTAACAATTATAAATTCAAATATTTAAGAATTTATAGAAAATTAAAAATGTTTCGTCTTGGAAGTCAAAAACCACAAAGGTTAGAAATATGAATTATATATGTGGGATAAATGAATGTACACGACGAAATTATAAGATTCGAGTGTTCCGTTGTTTTCTCCAAAATTGATAGTCCCCAATAATTCTGACTGATGTTGCGGTCCCTGGAATTTGAAGTCGATGTTTTCATTTTCGGATGTACTTTACATAAAGCCCCTCTGACATTCTCATAATGAAAAGAAAGGCACCAATTTTTTTGAGATAAATTTTGTTTTCGGATAGTGTTATGTACGATTGAGAGAATGGTGCAGGAGAAAGGTGCACATTTTCGTTAAAATCCCTAATTTTTCAGAAATTAAAAAATTCAAATTTATTACGCGGCTTAATATAGTACTGAAAATTGAGATTTTCTCCTAAGTAAAAGGTGTTCCTTACAATCTGTTAATCATCTTCAACTTTTCGAAAATCTGAGTTGTTTTGTCCGAAATATAGGTAATTTAATTTTTTTCTCAACATTTTCTTCACAAATGTAATAAGGGGAGGTAAAAGTAAGGCTAATTCCATTTTCGGGTAATGTTCGATTTTTCGAAAATTGAAAAAACTAACATTTCAAAACTATAAAACTGGAGATAAAGATTTTTGCCTCAGAGAATGTCTGCTGTAAACAAGCAGCTCTTTAAAAAATATCATATACAACTTTTTTTGAAAAAATGAGTCGGTTTTGCGCAATTTACGCTTGACAATTACGCAATTTCTAAAAAAAATTTTTTTAATCAAATTCGACAAAAACTTTGTTAACAGATTGAAAGAACGATTAAAAGAATGGCGCCAGACTCATTTTCGTTGAACAATCCGTATTGTCGAAACGCGAAAAATTAACATTTGGAAACTACAAAATGGAAGATAAAGATTTTTGTCTTAAAGTTTGTTCTAAAAAATAACTCATTAAAAAAGGGCATGTAGATTTCTTTGCAAAACGTGTAATTTTCGCGAAATTTCTGCTTGAACTTAATGAAATATAGGCAGGTGTCCCACCAACTATAGACCACGAGAAATATCTAAGGAGATCAGAAATGGATCCAAAGGATTCGAAAAATAATTAATTTAATTTGAATTTACCACTGAAAATGTCAAAATTAATTCTATTTTTACTCTATCCTACAATTTGTATTCTCAAAAATTGATGTACTTTCTTTTAAGCAATCCGCTAACCTTAATTGAAATTTGCGCCACAATGCCGAAATGGATATTTGAGAAACCCATTGTTGTAGCGAGATAGTTGCAGCGATATATATACTCTCTGGTGGCAGCGATAAGATAAACCTGTTTTATTTACAGTTGAGCTTGTGATTTGCAAATTAACTTTTTAGAAACGATTCAAAACCTATTTAATAATTCACATTTTTTGTCCGCGTTACGAGGTGCAGAACATACATATTATCACTGAACGAAAGGTCACTTTTCTATTCGTATTTTAGCATTTCAACAACAATATATTCCAATTAATTCTCGGCTATCCGGGAGACGCCGCGTCGTTGGCTGGGGTGCCGACGTTTCGCCTGACATATCGCAGGCTTCCTCAGGGCAGTGACGAACTGTCGTAGTACATGAGTCACTGCCCTGAGGAAGCCTGCGATATGTCAGGCGAAACGTCGGCACCCCAGCCAACGACGCGGCGTCTCCCGGATAGCCGAGAATTAATGGATTCAAGCCGCGGAAGCTTACGTATACAATATATTCCAAATTACTTTCTTTCAAAATTTCAACGAGTATAAAGTATTACAGTTACGACGATTATCCGATATCTTTTAATACATTTAGGTTCGATTTTAGGTGAACATTTTGAGAGTTAAAAATTAAACAAGGGTTTTCAAAACTTACGGATATATTTTATATTTTTACATTTTAAACACGTTTCCATTTCTCTGCTGTAGAACGTTAAAGTGTTCATTTTACTATTTTAAAGATTTGATATATTATATGAGATACTTTCATAAACGTTTTTGAAATAAAAACACTGAATAACATTATTAGAAACTTTAAAGTTTTAGTTTGACGCGGTGTCAAGGCGGTAATAAATTAACATAATATTACTATTCGTAGAACATAAGTAATTTAACTAGTTCATTAGTATTATAGTTAATCAATTGAGTATGATGTACTACGACAGAGCAATAGACAAGTCGAAATCTGAATACAGATGGAAATAAGCGTGTTTACAAGAATTTATTTCATTCGCCAAGCACTTACGTCAAACAAATAGCACACACATTTGGCAGCGCTACGTTGCCAACAGAGCGTTGCTCGCGTCTGTATAATTTGCTCCAAATACTACGGCAATCAAATTTATTCCTGTTTGTTTCATTTGTAAAAGTAATTCGTGATTGCTGCTCCTGACTATCAAAATGAATGCAGATATTCATCACAGGCACTTTGTTTGAATAAGTGGAGTTAGACGTTTTCAAGTAATAACTGAGGTGTTAGTAGCGTCGAAATTGTAATATTTCAATATTACGTAGATGTTTCCAATGTTGCGAGAAAGTACGTGCTGTTGTAGCCCCATTAGTTCACCTCTGTACGGTTTAAAAGAAGCACTCACTAACGGAAGTATAGTCTACTGGTTGAATAGTTGCATCTGAAGTAGGCGACAGTTTATGTAACCACATTGCCAAATTTCGTAAGTAACTGCTTCTGTAGATAGTGTACCTTCACATTCATTTATTAAATCACACTTTTTAATTTATTAAATAAACATCAGTCTTACGCTTTTAAAACAATAAATCAAGTGCTTGTTGCGCTTATCTCAATTCTCCTATTTTGTTTCCAATTTTATCGCTACATTAAAACGCATTCCTGACATGCTTACTGCCAAGGCCGTCTCCTTCGGCGTGACAACGCTGTCCCCCTCCCCCCCCCCCGGACGTCCTTTCACCCTTCGGACGGACAAAGGGAGGTTCGCTTTCTAACTGGACTTTCCGATCATTGACCTCTGCATTCTGCTGTGGAGGAAGTACTTACCGTATGCGCACTTTTGCTTGATATTCCACAGCGGGGGGTCTGGAGAGAGGCGGGTTCTGTCTGCGTCACGGCAGTGCAGCGCTGTCAACGACGTCGACACAAAACTCAGCCTAAGAGCGCGTCTTGGAGTAGATAGCAATAAGAAACAACGAATTTTTTTAAATTCTGAAATAATAATTAATAAATCTTGAAATTAATGAGTAACAAAGAGCATTATATTACTGGCGCAAGTTTTCTTAATACACGTGCTCCCTGGCCCTCACCCGGCGCTGAATAGCACGGCACGTTAAGATACTTAGGTTCGGCTCGGAAATTTACGTATCAATTTACAATGCTGTACTTCCAAAACAATCGTAGCATTTCTCGTGGCACGCTTTGGCAAGTAAAGTTCATGCCCACAGTTGGTACGCGCTTTGAAGCCGTGACGTAGCCACAGCCCTCCTCTCCCCACGCCCCTCGCTGTGGAATATCAACAAAACTTGCGCAGAGGTCGTTCGAAAAAGAGAGCGCGAAAACTGAAAAGTCCTCATTGTAAAAGAGAAGACGGGTATCACTGCAAACTGAGCCGCGACGTTCCGAGTTGAACTCATATTTTCTATGGACTGTGCTGTGCCAGGCTGAGCGACAACTCGGGAGCTGGAGGATCATGAAAACGTGCGCGCATAGTAGCCGAGGCGCTCATGTGTACATGCCCTCAGTCAATAATACAAAAACAACACAGAATGCCAATATTGAGTAAAATTTGTTTTTACAACATATTATACGGCATTACACATGTTTGTGTTCTTTCATTTTTACGCAGAATAAACAAGTGAATCAAATTAAATTATATAGTAAAAATAGCTAGTTTACATATGTTTTGTTTTGATATTGATGAGTGGCGTAACACGTTCGTGCCTGCAAGGCCCAGAATGCGGGCGGGCCCAGGGATAAGAAGGCCTATTTTTAGGAGATATTTTTTAATATTTAAGGAACCAACACTACTTGTGTTTCCTATACACTTTTATAAAGGGGGAGGGTTAAAGTTTTGTGGGCGTGTCCGCACTAATTTCTTGACGCTACGGTTACTCATACAATCTTTCCTGCACTTCGCATAGCTATTAAAAACAATACTGCTCATTATTGAGAGCACACTGTCAACCGATTTGTTTGTCATGTGGACAATCATAAACAGCATTATTTAATTTATCGCATATACTACTGTCTGCCTGTATGGCCATTTTACTTAACTGTCTTACAGTTAATTTTGGAATATTGAAACACAAAAACTAAGCTTCAAATTTGGGGATTATTAATTTTTACAAAACGCCGAATACATTTTCAAATAATGATTACAGTATTTGACGATACACACAATATTTCTCTGTTTACGCCGTTGAAATATTTATCTGTACATTGCCTTTGTTCTAAAAGCATTGGTTGCACAAATTACAGCAAATTTTGTTTGCTACTTTTATTGTTGAAAAAATTGTTTCTTTAGTAATGGGCCTTTTAAAATCAACAACATCCCCCCCATCACTATCACATTCACATACTAGTGATGTCCAACAGTACATACTTTCTCGCATTCTTCCCAGCATATAGGCAAGCAAGGATTATTTCCCACATAAATTAAATATCCAGAACTAAAGAGCATCCAATATATCGCGTTATGAATCCAGTATCCGAAATGACGATATCATTAGCTTATACATATTAATAGTCATATTATTATTATTATTATTATTATTATTATTATTATTATTATTATTATTATTATTATTATTATTATTATTATTAGCCTTTTCATATCTCTTAGTAGGGCAAAGACCTCGTATATTGTAAACGATTTTAAAATAAGGTAGATAGTTTATTAGTTACTATTTTTAGTCATATTTTACTATTCCCTTCTTCTGGGTCATGTCTAATTATTTCTTCACTATCACTTCACTTACAGGTCGCTTTTCGTCTTGCTCTTTATTGCTTCCTCACGCTAAAGAAGGAACTTCTTAAGAAGAGAAATTTATGCAGTGCTACGCGAAAAAACAGTGAATTTTCGGCACAAAAACTCTTATCACAGGGCTCTGATAAAGAAAAAGTGAATAAATGTAGTTACAAAATTTAGAAAGAAAATCTCCTAACACATGGTGCAGCCAGAATCCCTGTTTTGTGAGTTCTTCATACAGAAAAATGGATTGACGGCAAAACGTCTGTCCGTCGGTCTATGAACAACGATAGGCTAAACCGTTCAACCGATTTTCTCCAACATTGATACTCCGTGATCGATCTAGCTGATATTCCGGCCCCTTGAAATTGAAGCCGATATGTTCATTTTGGGAGGTACTTTGCTTTAAGACCCTCGGGCATTTTCAAACTTTTCAAAAAGTGACGCCATCGATTTTAATTAAATTTTGTTGTTGGATGGTCAGAAGAACGTTTAAGACAATGGCGCGCGTTTTATTTTCGTTAAAAACTCTGATTTTTCGAAAAGTGAAAAAAATTCAAAATTTTTTCAGCGTCTTCCTACGATTAAAATATTAAAGACAAATACTTTTTAAACAATGTTATTGATTACCGGTAATATTTATTCTTTTAAAACAGGTGCCCCTGATTTATAGACAAATTATGCATTTGAATTGGACTAAACTTTAACAATTCCTAAACAAAGATTATTTACAAAATTTTTGAATGTACACAACGTTTCGGAGGCTTTTGCGTGTCCATCATCAGGTAAAAAGTACACCACAAAATAAATTACATAACAATTGCAACTAATTACATAAACCTATTAAGATTTTGTACACGAGAAAAATATGTTAAGCAAACAGAAATTTTTCAGATCAGGAAGTTTACCTTAATGATTAAAAACATTATGTATTATATATTAAACATTAATGATTGAAATAAACACATACATATTACGGATTCTATTGTTTATAAATGACATTTTGTCATAAGAAACGTAAAATAAAGATTCACATTATAAAAACACGTCCCTTTTCATCATATTCAGTCTTCATTAATAAATTATTATAAATATTTAGTGGAGTACTTTCATTTGTAAACTACAACAGTCAATAACTCTCCATGGTCTGAACGTTATACTTCATAAGACTGGAGAAGTTACGAAGAATGGGAAAGAAGGGGAAAGCAGGGAGGAAGTAAAAAGAACGGAATTTAAGAGAACAGAAGTGAATTTTCATTCATTAAAACATTATTTGATTCTATGTAAAATACTGTCTCATGCATTAGTGAAATAATTACCATAGAAGTCACGGTTTTATACAATTTTATAAGTAAAGTTCATTTGGTGACCCGTTTTTATTCTGCCTCGTGACCGAATTCTGTCTATTGGAAGGTTCTCTAATATTCCTCGCATGTTTTTCAAATTCTTGTAAATAGTTTCCTTCTGGTCTGTCCTACGTAATACTCATCACAATTTTGACAAGTAATCCTAACCGTGTTTTCTTTTCCCTGTAAGGCACACCAGCCTTTAAATTTTTAATAACATCTGGTCCATCTGCTAGAGTTCATCATCATTACTTATCCTGCCCGTTTCTATTTTAGAAGTGTGAATTGAACTACGTCGTTTTGACCGGAAATCTGTCTTATGACAGTAATTCTGTATTTAAGAAAAAGTATATCACAATGACGTTTGTGTTTTCTTGTACAGAACACTTAGCACTATGCGTACCAAATATTGAAAGAAAAAAAAGGATACCGCGAAGGGTCGTGTAAGGTACCTCCAAAATTTAAAGAATATTTTTCGAAATCGCAGTGCTTCGCTTGGGGTCAGATTGACCAAGTATTCATTTTATAAAAATAAATGCGACAAAAAGTTTAAGAGCTGATGTTGTCTACAGAGGGCAGACGGTTGGATGTTTTGCAAAATATTTTTGTTCGGTACCAGGGCACTCAAAATGTGTATTTCTGTTGAAATCTCGAAATCTATTTTCCGCAGCGTAATTTTCCGTTCCGTATTTTACGTAAAATTCTCGTCAATACGTATTTTACTCCTTATGTACGAACTACATTTGCTGTTTTTTTGCTTGAAATTAATAGAGTCTATAAATAAAATTTTCAATTTTTTTCTTCAATTTTCTTGTATGGTTAGAGCAAGAAATCATTAAAAGAAATTAGGGAGTATAATTTTTGTTGAACTCTCTGATATTTCGAAAAAGAAAATTTAGAAATAATGTAAGAAATTATGTGCTGTTGTAGCCCCACTACTTTAGGTATTAGGGACTCTCAAACCATGGATTTTGACCATACAACGTGTTAGAGGAAGTAATTTTGCTATGTATTAGACAATTTACGCAATTTCTCGTTATCAGGACATGAAAATAGAGTTTTTTCTGTCGAAATTTTGCTGTTTTGGGCGCTCAATTACAACTCTTTCATTACGAAGCAAAGACCGACTTCTAAGCGAGAAAGAGAACACAAATTGTGTTGGTACTTCACGGCTTATGAGATATTCTAACATTTTTCTTGAAAAAACCAAAAACTATAAAATATGTCTTAAATGTTTTTATTAATGTAGAACATTTTTCATCTTATAGGTTGCCAGTGATTTTATATTTATTATTATATTGTTATGTATGAATTACGTTACCCACGCAATCGCCAGTGAAGAGGCCTCAGCCGTGAACTAGAAAATTATAGATATAATTTTTTGTTCAGAAGAAAAATGTTTAAATATTGTGGCATTTGAATGTGTAGAAATGTACCGTATTTACAAATTACCAAAATATTTTCTCCTAATTTTTGTCACATCGTATACTCGTTATCCGTTATCGAGGTATAATCTCACGCATTCTCATCTAAGATATTATACATAGTGCGATTGAAATATTCTGCCCAGAAATTCACACAAATGATGAAACGAATAAATAGTGTTATGAGTATAATTTGTTTGATAGGCATTTTATGTGCTTCTATAATATTTATTATTCTTTTTAATGTACTATAAACCCTAAAATAATATTTTTACATCATTATAATATCATCCGTTTGACTATTCTTCACTAGTGCTATATTTTCCTACGTTCATTACTGTAGTAAGTGATGCATAGAGGACACACAGAGATTGTAAACTGACCCTAACTGTTTTTGTTCCTTTGTCTACCGAATAACTCTCGTGAAGCATGAAGGGAGCAGTAACCCAGCGGGGTAGCGGTCGGGGGGTGTGGGCATACCTAACCGCTATAGAGAAAACGCGTCATGGCTGCCTCCGCTTCCTTGGCTATATAAGAGTACGCGTAACGGAGAATTCAGTTATTCCTGTGCGATACTCTAGTTGGGCATCTTTTATTTGGCGACCGTAAGGTAAGTCTACATTCGTCATTGGTAGAATTTTGTCAACAAGTTATAAAATTAAAAGGATAGAATATTAGTGAAACTGCAGGGGTAGTATGTTAATCATGGCATAAAATTTAGGAAGTGTCAGGTGCACAGAATTATATCTTTAAATTTTTGTGAATTTTAATCAGTTAAAATAATTGTTGACTACTGTTGCTACAGAATGGCACAGACTTTCTTGTACTTGATTGTTTTCTAATTCCTTTTGCCAGGGCTAGCTTTTCAGACTTGCCACATACTCTTACCTGCTGTCATCTATCGCCGCTCAAAATACATTTTTCTGAAATTTTCTCTCTCTCTCTCTTTCTTTTTTTTTTTTTTTTTTTGGTTTTCTAATGTCAGAAACGATATATTACTTTAGGGATATTATAGAAGAGGAAAACCTCGTCCTACAAAGAAATTTTCGTTGAAAAACTTGAAAACGTTTTTAAGAAAACGGCGTTTAAAATGAGTAGTTTGAAGCTCTTTTTTAGAGAAATCTTTTGCGTTTTCGAAAACTTTTTTGGACTTCATTTGAATCATCTCCCCTCATATATGCAGTAATGTATACAAATAGCTGGAAATGTGTATATTAAAATGTGAGATTATTATTCTTAGCGTGAGATACATTTTAAAAAAACATTTCTACAATTTTTGAAATTCCAAAAGATTACATCAATGTGGCATTGATATCACATTATTTAGTTCATTTAGCACTATCCCTTCAAAAAATTTAAAGAAAAAATTTTGAGCCGTTTTGAGAAAATCACGTTTGTGATTTCTACAAATGCGGAATTTTGAACTCATTTTCACATTGAACTTTGGATTTTTCGAGAAACTTTATACGACATCATTTGAAGAACACGTACTGAAAAATGCAATTATGAGAACAAATCACCGCTAATATAAATATTAATAATGTGAGGGACAAGTCATAAATGGTTTCAAACGGACAGACGGACGAACTGACAGAGGGACATTCAGACAGATGGACGTTTTGAAAAAACGATATTAAGGGACACAAAACGTGTATTTTTTTCAAATGTTGAAATCGATTTTCCACAGCATAACTTTTAATAACTTTCTCTATACTACGTATATTACTCCGTATATACGTACGTATACAAGAAAGTAATAATGGGTGTCAATCGAGAGGACACATCTTATACTCATGAACATTAGTAGCTATTTGCGATATATGTTTTTTCGAGACAAATATCACACGGCATTTTATCCACTTTGTAAATTTTTCATATAATACATATTTGTTTAAATTTTATCTTCATACTGCGAAAGGTGACTGACTGATGTTGATGGGTGGCCATAACACTTGCATTCTAATTCTCTTTGCGAAACTATTATCAGGTTGATTGTAATTATCCACGGGATGTACCCTTATTGACCCCAAAAACGTTGAATTTTAACCAATAAATCAATGTTGTTATTAACTATCGAATATTGTCAAATTCTAAAAACGTCTGTAGTAACACCATGTAACACAATTTTTGCTTCTGGGTAATCAATATGATTTTCTAATTAGTTCTGACTTTAAAGAAATGAAAAAAACTTACTTCACTGCAAACATTTTGCTTTTGTGATCTGGAGAACGAAAAGTTAAAATTTGCGTTTTGTCATTGAGGAAACGTACAAACGTTCGGGCTTATTTTTATTTAAAGAAAGGGGGAACATTATATTTCAAATCAATAATATATTTTAACAAACTTCTACAAATTGATGACAGGGAATCTACAAATGTGTAGTTTTACAAGATGTTTTATAAGGGTTTGTCACATCACTTTAACGAATACGTTTCCAAATATAGTTTCCATTGCATATTCAGTGTAAGTTCCCTAGTAGCTACGTTCGAAATGTTGCATATTCTTATAAAGCGATATCCTTGCCTCTCGGAATAGTAACTTATATTCTCTCTGAACCTATCAAGGTCGGCATCAAGGATATGTATTTTGAGAGACATCATGCACCCCATTTTTGTGTAGTTTTTAACCAGAGTCTCTACCAAATCAACGTATTCCTCAGCTTTATGATTTTCAAGTGTGCCTTTCACTACTCTAAAAAAACTGATCCAATGTCTCATTCTCCTGTACTCTGAGAAGCTTGGGAAGCCCTTGACAGTCAATGACATTCTGATTTGAGGTCAAGGAAAATGCCAGCTTTAACTTTTGCTTCGGAAAGGTTTGGGAATAGGTGTTGTAGACGGTTGAATGCTGCAGATTCGTTTTCCAATGCTGCCTCAAATTTCTTCAGCAGTCCCGTTTTTATGTGCAAAGTTGATATTAGTATCTTTTAAGAGTCTACACGCGACTTCCATTTAATGTTGTGATCCACACAGTTAACTCAGAACATTTTAGTCATCATTTGTGAGATCGCTTTAGTATTATTAGTATCAGACTAATGAAACAGATAGTAATTTGTCTTCACATAATATTTTTTGACTCATTTTGACTCAGGACATATTTTACATAATGACATACACATACGAAGTGCTACACATTTACTATAGAAGAATGATCAATTCATGTGATAATACTGCACTTTACGGTAAATTATATGACTATGGTTGTAATTATAATTAATAGAACATTATGATAACAGAAAATTATAATGTTTAAATATATTTACTTAATAATTAATACTTATAATTAAATATCACGAGAAGACTAATTAAAGCACTGTAACTGTTGTACTATACTAACTGTTCTGAGTTTCCAATTTTTCTTAATACTTTAACATTCTCTGGGCGTTTTGAATAATTTTTAATATCTATACAGGAAAAATCTATAAACTTGGGCAGCACCATTTTCAATCTCTCTCACGCCTAGAATAGAACTTGGATTACTTTCGCCCGTCCATTTCGTGTAGACGGATACAAAACTGCATTACGTATCGGGATTGGGTAAATTTTAAAATATATGATATTGACTGTATGATCGGATTGGCGGAAAGAAATACACAACTATTAAAACTGCGGGGCATTTCAAAAATACATTTTCTTCCACAAGGTTTAAATGAAAGATTTAATAGAAAAGTTTAGAATCGCCTATAGCCACTTTTCTCTTCTAAATAGATTACTGTTACATCAATATATGAACAAATTACAGGAATCTTATAATGAAAATCCAACCACTCAAATTCCCCTAATTCAGACAAGCCTTAGTCCATTTTTCAATTGATTCTCCTGCTGCTTTGTATACACGCATGGCTTTGTTTAGAAAATCATCGTAAGCTTTTTCTCTTGTCTTAACACCGCGGCATACGCGGTAATCTCTCAGATCGCCGAGTGGTTCTTCTCTTGATAGAGTGTCACAGAAATGTTTGAGAACACCTTCCCTCTCAGAATCTCTCTATCATTATTCTCAGATCCCATAGCTTCCAGTTCGTGCCAATAGGATTTATGCTGTCGTCACCAGAACAATTTCAAACAAACCGTGTGCAGCACAGCACTTCGCAAGCCGGGAAGTGCAGTACAATTTACAACTGATGTAACTTTTTAACGTATATTTTGATCTTATTATTGATAAATATTGTGGTTTACTAAAGTTGCATAATTTCAATGTTAGTAAGTAGTGGCGGCTGGTACCTTCAATTAATGGGGCAGCTGCATGTACGAATAAAAATAGAAAATGAATTGAGATATGTTCAGTATCGGTGTAGGTCTACCGCGAGCATTTATATCGTACTTCTTAAAAGAGTTAAGTTTCTAAATTTCACATTTTTTAAAATAATAAACAGAATTACTATTCGTATCCATTCTAAACAGCCTCGTGGCTACCTCCTGGTACTCGCTTTCTACTATTCGGCCCCAAGTTTGATTCCCGGTCAGGCAAGGTAATAGTCTTCTTTCCAGTGTCTCAGTATATGTGTTGAGTATATGTTGCGATGAGAAAATTCACTGTTCAGATTGAGGAGACCGAAATGCGGCATGGGGATGTCTACGTGCTAACCACACGTACCCCTTAACCCATGGCCCGAGACAAGGACGTCCCTGGTAGGCCAGATCCCGTTCACGGCCTGTCGCGCCAAGTACATACATATATGCATACATACATTTTAAACACGAACTATGGTGGTGCTAAAACAGTGCGCACTTTCTCGTGCGTACTTTCACGCTAAATTCCGTGAAAAGAACTGAACTTTCCAAAAAACCGTACGTGACCTTATTTCAAAATTTATCTTTAAGGAACATTTTTCTGAAAGGAAAAAATCTCTATCAATATTTTTAAATTTTGAGAATGTCCCCCCAAATTCATGCGAAGTACCCCCAAAAATTAAAATAGCTTCCCAAACGTAAACATAAGCTACTAGCGTGAGCTCACCGAATTTTCCTCGATTTGGGCGGCACGAAATTCGTAACAGTAGTACGGACACTTCGTTTGAAAAGCCGGACCAGGCGCTTGCCGCCATGTTGCATGAAGAGCGAGAAATGTTGAGAAATATTTTGAAAGAGGGGGAAAAAGTGACAATTTTCAACGGTGACCATCAAAAAATAACACGATGACGGAGTACCAAATGAAATATTTAAAAGAAATGGTTCATATATCTGTTACCGTGACTTGTTACACGGTAATAATTTTTATATTAGCTCTATTTAAAATATATAAAGCTGTCTCGCAAGCTGGTGCCTGAAGGCCATTCTCTGAAGTCAGATACGATGCGCAATAGCTTACCCATCTCTTTTCACCATGATTTATTCTCTAGCTCTGACCACAGACAAGCAGAAAAAAGACGTTTAGCCGTCAATCTATTTTTCTTAATCAAGGTATCACAAAACGTGCATTCTGACAGGTGTTAGAGGAAGTAATTTACTACATATAAGAGCAAGCCCATCTTTGTCCACTCTTCGTTTGCTCATGTGCGACAAAACCTTTGTCCATCACTCTGAAAACGAGTTCAAGGTGGGATTTAAGAATTACAGCCAAAAAATATTTTTTCCTAACAATTTTACATTTTTTATGAACAAAAATGGAATGGAAGTTTTATTTCGCATTGGTTTTCCCATCTTCTGAAGAGTTCTTATCAACTTTCAGATCATTTTCTCAACAGCGGAGAAACCTAAATTAAATTTTTAAAAATTGTGAACAAATTAAAACTTGAAATTTTTATTTTTGTTGCTAATTTGGCGATTTTTAGAAATCCCGAGGAAAACGTTTCTTTAATGTTTCAACCGTAGCTGGTAAGAATTTCGAAAGGGTGGGGCAAATGTCAAACGATAGACAAACGTATTCACATAAAAAATTTCATTTTACAATTTTTTGGGAGGCCAGGTTTACACATTTTGGGATCGGTGGAATAAGTTTTTCGTCTTTTTCTATCAGGGAAAACGAGGTAAAAATAATCAACGAGGTAATTAATGGTGGTGAAACGATAGACAAACAAAAGTGCACTTCAAATTTTGAAATGTTTTAATATTTTAGGCAAAATCTTGTACGAGTCTTGTAAAAAAGTGAAACAGGTCCGAAAAAATTATTTTTCCTCTCATTTGTGATCAGAAGCTGGTAATTTTTTCTAACGGTTGGACAATCGTGGTCTAACAATGGACAAACGAATACACTTAAACAATTTGAAATTTTCGATTTTTGGGGGAAGTTCACGGGGGTCCGTGAGAGGTGCTGTTAGGTATTTTCGACGCCAATTGATGGCTGCTGAGGAAAGGGAGTGGAAAATCCGAAATGTTAGCCCAGTCTCAAGAAATAAGGAATCTAACTTGTTAGGCAAAGTCGGCGCCATTCTGTAGCATTACTATTTTACATTTATTTTAAATTTGTCTGAATAAGAAAACATTTTAAATTATCATTATCATGGGAGTGAAATAAGAATGAAGTGCATGAAACACTACTTCTAAGTTCAAAATATTATTGACAGTAATTGAATTTGGAGAAAATAGATTTTCAACTTTTGCGTGGTTTCTGTTACAGTGATTTATTGTTTGCTAAAAATACAGATTTTTGTGTGTGTAAAAATGTTGGCGTTCAAATTCTTCAACAATTTCCGGAATGTTTGAAATGAATAATTGACAGAGAGATATTGTCATATATTTCACGCATTGCAAACAGGATGACTTTAATGTGTAAAATATATTCGGCCGCTGTTTATACTTTCTCGCCCCTACGAAAGTATTTTGTAAAAATACAAAGTTATGTAATCGTGTGTTGGAAAACGGGGAATGTTTAATACATACAAAAACAGGTACTGGAAATACTTCACAGACATGGAGATGATTAACTTAATGTATTTTGGCGGCAGGTCGCCCGCCCGTTTCGCCATGAGGACCCTGTGGGTCCTTTGCGCGCTCTTGAGCGCCTCCGCGGCGACGTACGTGTTCGACCCGGAGTTCCTCCTCCCGGATCCCCCGCACGCCGACCGGGACGCGCCGACGCCCGCCCCGGCGGCCGCCCCGCCCCCGCACGCGCCCGCCGCGCCCGCCCACGACCGGGAGGCGGAGGCGGAGGAGGCCGAGGTGGAGGAGGAGGGCGAGGGGCGGTGGGAGGAGGAGGAGGAGGCGCTGTGGCGGGCGGGGCGGGGGCTGCTGGGGCGCGGGGCGGCGCCCGGGCCGCGCCCGCACACCCTGGCGGGCCTCGCGCACCACCTGCTGGCCCTGGAGCGGTCGGCGCTGCCGCCCGCCGCCGCCGCCCCGCCGCCCGACGCCGACGCCGCCGCCGCCGCCTTCGACTTCGTGGTGGTGGGCGGCGGCGCCGCGGGCTGCGCGCTCGCCAGCCGCCTGTCCGAGGTGCCGCACTGGCGCGTGCTGCTGCTGGAGGCGGGCGGCGAGGAGGCGCCCATCATGGACGTGCCCTTCATCGTCGGCGCCTTCCACGACACCAACGTCAACTGGCGCTACCGCACCGTGCCCCAGCGGCACATGTGCACGCGCCTGCGCGGCCGCACCTGCGACTACCAGCAGGTGCGCACCACCCCACACGCTCTCAGCCGCTAAACGTATCCGCACTTACATGCCTCGTCAGCCGAGGTCACTAAGGCTGAAGGGCCGTAGCTGCCTCGCCTCAAAGAATCGCGTTTTCGAGTTCCGCCTCCAGCATGCATGTTTGTATGTGTTCGTTGGGTTCTTACATGTTATGTTCTCACAACAGCTCCCCTCCATTTAAAAGCAATCACAGTGGTCGCTATATGACCAATATGTGAAAAAAGACCTTAAAAAACGTGTTATGTAAGCATCCCTTTTCCGAATGAACCTCTCAATCTATCTCGGCAAATAAAGTGTGGCGCGAAGTCCCTAATGACTGCACATGTAACATATGCTTAGATATATTGTATGTGCTATATAAATATTAATAATAGAAAAAAATATTTTCAAAATGTCCACATCAAGCACCATCTGGCGGAGACGTTCGTAATCTTTTCTGGTGGTACCATGGAAGCGAAATCCCAGCGCATCTTTTGTGCCCACTGTTAGATTGTGCAATTCAGTGCAGTTTGTTTCGTTTTTCAACGAAAATTTCCATTGCACTTCTGAATTGGTATGAAATTTTTAAGGTGAAGGCAACGATGATTGTAGTGAACATGACAAGATAGGGCAGGAAAGGGGTCAGACGAGGCAGCACTGGGCGTGGAGTGTAAAAGGAACAGAATGAATTTAGGCAGTTCAGCTAATGACGGGGCAATCCAGGCCGGGGACAGTAAGCAGAATTCATTCCTTTATCTGCCTGAGTAGATGAATATTGTAAATAAACACCCGGGCAAGTGAAATCGAATTCGGCTTTAAACTCGCCGTGCGATTTAACCACACAAGTTTCCACAAGTTACTATTAATAGGTCAATGACATGTTCGTATCGAGGCTTCAATAATAATATAAATTATTATATTCTGTATATTATTAGTTTCTTTTTTCATACTGTGGATTGTGGAAGTACTATTTATTATCTGATAAATGCCTATAAAAATAAAGATCTAGCAGTTATTTAAAGTAAATTAAAATATAGTAGCCTTTAGAGTTATTTTGAAATAAAGAAGCAAGTCCTTACGACCTAACGCATTAGAGAGATGACGGAGAAATTTTAACATTGCACTGTACGACAAATAGGAAGGGCTCAAGTGGTAGGAAGGAGAAGTGTCTGGAAGGGCTTGTTCTGGTTCGGCAGGGCCGAGCGCTGGGAGGGTCCACCGTCATCGACCACATGCTCAGCGTCCGCGGCAACGCCAGGGACTTCGACGCGTGGGCGGCGGACGGCAACGCCGGCTGGGACTTCGAGTCGCTGCTGCCCTACTTCCGCAAGGTGGAGCGCATGCAGATCCCGGAGCTGCGCGACAGCCCCTTCCATGGCACGCGCGGCCACATCAGGGTCAACTACAGCCCCTACCAATCGGACATGAGCAAGGTACGCCCACGCGCGGGGCCTGCGTTGGCTTTCGTACGCAGGCTTAGGAGGCTCCAGCGACGTCACCGCAGGGCCCCTCACCGGGGTGGCAGCATTTGCGACACTCGCTTGTCAGCTAGGTCGAATTCAGCCGCTGTCTGGAGAATTCTAGCGGCCGGCTGCTCTGATAAGTAGTTTTCCGTGGTTTCTCCAATCAACACCAGGTGGATGTCGGAGCAGTACCCTATCAAACGAGCCACGGACCGCGCGCGATCTCTCCTTCCTCTTCCTTGTCCTATCTCGACCCATTACCAACACACTGTGACACACGCGTCTAAGCGTAAAGAACCATAATCTATGCCCACGTGTAAACAACGCGTAGGCAAGGTACACTGCGAAGACAAAGGTTATCTACGTAGACAACGGTAATCAATGTCAAATCTAAATCGAACTTTTTTGTCAGGCAAGGGCGAATCTATGGGCGCCAGATTACGTCCGCAAATCCAAAATTTATTTGTAATAATTAAATATTAATTATTTTTTTTATAATTATGACATTCAATTTATCGAACACAATACTATATATTGATCGGATAACATCAAAAAAGTTCTTCTATAATGAATAAACATCTTTTAAATTTCAAGTTAACATTGTTTTGCTTCAAACATATTTACGTCGTTGGTGACAGTCATTACTAGAATTGTCTTACTCCGCAGTAAAATACGTATCGTTGCCGTCTCTCTTGCTGGGGGCGAAGAGGTTAGAGACATGATCAGGGACCTGCACAATATTTCTGCACACCAGGTTGGTGACTGCACTTGGACGGAAAGAGTCGGATGCACGTGGTCTCATGTGCAAGTTCCTACTGGTTTCTTGTGTTAGTTACAGAGATTGTCATTGCATCATCAGAAGTGGTATATTTTGTTTGATTTATTCAATCGAAAATAGCTTTAATATTCGTATTACATTTCAACATATTTCTATTATTACTACTTATTATAAAATTATTGGGGTTATTTGATATGTGAAAATAGTCTACACAGATTACGTTGTCTATGTCGTGTACACGTAAAAAGAGTCATGTAAACAACGTGTAGATTGCTTGTAGAAAACCCACTCTGCATACACACACGTACGCTTAAACATAATACACCACCACACTTGTCGGGAGACCAGTCGGCTTGTCTCGATTGGGGCGGTACTCCATTGGTGGGAGAGACCTGGTTGGGGAAAACCATGTGAATCGATGTGAAGGTCAGCGCCGGATCTCGCCGTCCAGCGGTTGGATGTCCGCCGCCTCTCCAAAGCACAGCTCTAACCTCACAGAACTCACAACACGTTCTAACCTCCCAGAACTCACGCCCTGAGCAGTGGAATCCGCTCTAACGAAGGGTTGCCGGGTGCCCGCAGGCGCTGATCCGCGCGTACGAGGAGGCCGGCGCGCAGCAGGTGGACTACAACGGCGCGTCGCAGGTGGGCGTGTCGCGCTCGCAGACGACGACGGCGAACGGCGGGCGATGGAGCGCGGCCAGGGGCTACCTGCGGCCGGCGCGCGCGCGGCCCAACCTCGTCGTGCGGCCGCACAGCACCGCCACGCGCCTGCTCTTCGACCTCGACGCCGACGCCGACGCCGACGCCGACGCCGCCCCGCGCGTCGTGGGCGTGCAGTACGTGCACCACGGCGTGCTGCGCGAGGCGCGCGCCACCAAGGAGGTACGCCCCCCCTACGCCCAGAGTCCTCCTGGCGCCCCGCGAGCACCAACAGGTTCCACTCCCTCCCCTCCCCCATCAGGAGACCGCCAGTTGGACCCAGTGTAGTTCTGAAATTGAAACAGCTCCGCACCCAAAGGGAGAAAATCGTAGCAGAAGCGCGGCGTGATGCTACACGCACACGGCGAGAGCCCTCCTGGCGCCCCGCGAGAACCATCAGGTTACACGCGCCGGAATACGGGCCACCACGCCCCCCCTCCCCCATCAGACGAGCGCCAGCAGGACCCAGTGCAGAGAACACCTCGTTAAATAAAATGTGTACTTTTCCGTGATGGGTAGCAGATATCTTGTGGTAATCCATCATATGGTAAAGGAAATGATCTCCACAAAAACGTTTTCCACCTTTTGTGGAGATTATTTCCTTTACCATATTGTGTACTTTTCATTGAAGACTTCTCTACCCCATCCACTGTAGAACCGTGTTTCATGGGTCACTGAATTATCCGAAACCGTTTACTCTGTGTTTACGTGAAACAATTCAGCTTTTATTATTATGTGGAGAAATGTGACAGTTTTATTAACGACAGGACGTCAAGAGGGATATTTGTAATTGTTAAAATATGCAATACCACAGCACATTCAAGCCATATGTAATATTCCAGGAACCCTAAACAGTTGCACCGAGCCAAATCTAAGAGGTTGCCGAAATGCCATGCAGAAAAGTATTACTTTACATAAAATCTTTACGTTATCATAAAATTAAAGTAGTTTCACCTTCAGCTGCTACTTCTTCTATCTCTGCTTCCACTACTTCCCTGAGGAAATGATGCAGTACAAACACGGTCTCTTCGTGGCCCTTTCCAGCCGAAGGAACAAAAACAAGTTCTTTCGGTGTGAGGTCGGGGCTGAAGGGCGGTTGTGGAGGCGTGGCCTCACCGATGTCAGCGTCAACGAAACCGACGTGGTCCGGCACGTTGCCTTGGCGAAGCTTCCTCGAAGCGCTGATTGCCGTTCGGGCGCGAGTGACCCTGCTGTTCAGGCTCTGAAGCCCTTGGTTGTAGAACTAGGTGTCTACGGTGTGTCAACGAACTCAACCTGCATTGTCGCCTTTGTGTCAAAAAAGGCCCTGAGCAAGACTTTCACTTGAATATGTCATAATACCACGAGTTTGATACTTTTGTTTTTACATTATACATGATTTTTCATTAATTGTTTGTTAATACGTTCAATTTTACTTCGAGAAGTGAGTAATGTTAGTTTTTAGACCTCTAGTACAGTGTTTTCTAAAAGTCATACTCATTTGCAGAACATCAGCATATCATGTATATCGCATTGGTAGTACTTGGAGTTAATTTTAGAACGCACCATTAAAAATTAGTCATCTTTTGGAAGTGCAATTTCACTACCAGCATTTTCCGTTAAGGCATAAGGAATAACCTTGCATATGTAAGTATTCCTGTGGTAATCTTTTTATGGGCGGATATTTAAGAGAAGGAAGGAGAGTGAAAATTATTTCATCGCTTAAAGTTTTACTTCCATCTGTTGTAGTCATAAGAATAGTCATAACTAGCTTTTAAATATTAAGATAAAACTCATTATTTCGTAAAGTATAAGTTTTACATAAATACTTTTATTAATTACAATGTTCACAAACAAAAAATAAAACGAATCAAGCTTTTCACAGGGGCATTATCTCAAAAAAAAAATATAATACAATTATTTTAATGCAAATTCAAACTACCGCTTGGAATGTTGATTTTTTTATTGGGCAGAATTGGTCGGTTTTACATCCATGTAACGGCGGATGTTTGTACGAAGCAACTGGCAACCATGGCCTCTCTTTTCCTTCGAGAGAATGTGCCTGCGACAGATTCACAACTGATGCAAAAGACGTCCCATCGTGTAAGCCAACCTTTGTCCACAACATACTCGTGTTCCCGCGTCATTCGTGACTACATTTATCTCACAAACCTCTCGTAAATTTTATTTTCTCCTCTCGGCAGTCCCAGCAGTCTAATTCGGATACTCATTCTCGATCAAAACGCACATAATCCTTCGCGCAATTGATACAGAGTTTCTAAAGATCTCTTTCACCCACTGTAATTATTAAATCGTGTGCCCTCTTTTCCCCCAAGCACCTTGCCTCCACCTCAAATAATAAATGTGAACTTCTCGTAGTAAATTTATATGAATATGAAATTTTAATAATAGTGAAATATGGTTATATTGAGTCCCGTATTTGCCTGAGGATAGCCAAATAAACTCATTGAATGTAACATTGTACCCGTCAAAACCCTTAAAAGACGAAAGTTGAACGGAAAGAAAAAAATATCGAGTAGTGCTAGACCACGTGGTCTCTCCCACAAGTGAGAGCCTTTATCTGTCTTGCCCTCGCTTCGTTGGAAACCGGTTTTATTTTCAAGATAAGCGCCCACACTTGCGTTTCCCAATAGTAGATGACATAGAAATGAGCTATTATCATCTCGGAAAGATGTTCCTATTGAATACGTACCGAGTTATGTGTAATAATACTTTGCATTTGTTTGCAGATTGCAAAAATTACTGGTGCAAATTGCAAGTTACTTTTTTAGGTCGACTCAGTTTAGTTACCTTAGCGTTTCATACATCGATGCATTTGGTTTTCTGAATAATTTCTAAAGCCAAATCCTGATGACCTAGTTCAGTTTTACGGTCGATACAATTCTGAGACAGGTGCCTTTCTCGTTTACAGATGCTGATACAGATTATTCAGCAGTGTCATGTTCAATTTATTCCTAGATAAATATTTGTCTTTTTTTTCTTACACTGATTAACAGTATATTTCTGTTTTACGAAGGTGGGAATAAGAATAATGGTTATACCATTTCGATGAAAATATAATTCAGAGATAATTTTGCGAATTCAAGAAAATTCATAATATTTTTAACAAATGTTTCATTGCGTTCAAAAGACGTTCATTAATACAGTACTCTTGCATTTTTGGAAAAAACCTTATTGCAGGGGTGCAATCATTAAATCTTGTTTTATAAGCAATGTAAAAGGTTCAAAATAGAATTTATGCGATCAACTCTAATTTCAACATTCAAATTATCTCTCGACAAAGTCGAAAATTGATTCCTATTTTAGAGTGCGATTGTTTTCTTTTTCTAAATTCGGATAAATTATCGATCACAAAAATGTTTACATAAATTAATATTTTTTATATTATTTCTTACGTAAATAATTTCTTGTTAGATTATTACAGCTTTACTTATTACGTTGAATTTCATAAAATCTCAAAATATTGTTTTAATTTACTGTTGTGATGATTAAAAGTCTGCAATGTTTTGAAACCAATGCACTACCAATGCCAATTTTTCGTATTTTTAAGGTTAAAAGTTTCTTTAATGTTTCATGCTGTGGTCTATCATAACTGTTGATTCTTACACGAATGATTTCTTAGTAAACGTCTAAAAATCATGGTCTTTAATAAAGTAGTAAGAATTATGTAGCATAAGAAAAGTTTTTCAGTGTTGGCTTAAGCGCGTGTGTATTTTATGATTATTATTTTGCGAGCTGAAAGTATGTCGTTGTGAAAATGTTTTCCATTGAATTTCGGTACATTCATCCAGAAAAACTTATCGTATTGACGCCGTCCTTGAAAACCTAAGTTGCTCTAATGTATTTGTCCAAACGTCAATAATATGAATATTTTTTGGAAATTAAGAAATAAAATCTCCGAAAAGACGAAAAATGAAACTAAAAACTGTATGTTAATAGCAGATATTTTTGTAACTTAATTATCCTCATAATATTTTATACTTTTTACATTATAATAATTAATCTATGTGAAAAATAAGAACAACTGTTTGAACGGTTGCGCTTTACGACCCTCTGTTAGAACCTGCGTACCGGTTTTTCAAAATCACTTTTATCAATGGCAGCACAACCTGTTTGACGCCCCCATTTAGCTGCACGTGTTTTTTTCTTGCTAGTCGCAAGTACGTGTTTGCATCTCCAACATCAGTAGTGGAGATCCTGGTGCAGGCTTAAGGAACCCGAGAAAAATTATGAGAGAAAATGTACGATGCTCTCGAAAAACATGCTAGATTTGAATGAAAATATGTTTATATACCATTTTAAGATGAAATAATCAAATGCAGAAATTTAGAACAATTGTTTGTTCTTATGACCAGAATAAATGCTATGAAACTGAAAAATATATAGATGAACTTATCTGGGATAAAAGAAGACAGAAAAGAAAACCAATGTTTCATTAAAGTGCTAATACTGATTATATGTTATGATCGATCCTTTTCCTATGACTATCCTCTTTTCTATTGTCAACTTTAGTAATTTTGTTGGTCATCGTACAAATTGTCCCTATCTATTGTTATCAGGTACGAAAATAAGAGTAACTAGTGGTGCTAAAACAGCACATACTTTATCGCCCGTATTCTCACACTAAATTATGCGAAAAATACTCAAAGTTACAAATTGTAACCTTATTTCAAAATAAATATTTAAGAAACAGATTTTGTAAAGAGAAAAATCTCTATCTTTATAATTGTAACTGTAGGAAGACGCAATTTTTTTTGTTGCAATTTTTGAAAAATTAGAGTTTCTAACATTTATTTTCATTATGATCATTCCCTTGAACGTCCTTCACACTATCCAACAACGAAATTTAATTAAAAACAATAAAGCCTTTTTTTTAAATCTGAAAATGTCTCAGGGGCTTCATGTAGAGTACCCCCAAAATTAAAATATGGGCCTCAAATCCAAGGGGCCGCGATATCAGCCAGATCGATTGGAGAATATCAATTTTCAGAAAAACGGCCAAACGGTATAGCTGGTACCGTGTTCACAGACGGACGGACGGACACACGTTTTGCCGTCAATTGTTTTTCAGAAACAAGGACTCACAAAACGTGGATTCTACCTACACCCTGTGTTAGAGGGTTTTGTTTCGAAATTTAGCAAAGGGATTCATCCACTTTTTCGTTCTCGGGGCCCCGTAATAAGAGTTTTTCTGCCCCAAATTCGCCGTTTCTCGCGCAGCATTCCATTCCCTAGTAAGAAACGCGCCGTCGCCAGGTGATCGTGACGGCGGGCGCCATCAACTCGGCCAAGCTGCTCATGCTGTCGGGCATCGGGCCGCGCGAGCTGCTGGAGTCGCTGCGCATCCCGGTGGTGAGCGACTTGCTGGTGGGCCACAACCTGCAGGACCACGTGGCCTTCCCCGTGCACTTGGTGCTCAAGCGCAACGCGAGCGCGGCGCCCACCGCGCTGGACATCCTGACGGACGCGAGGACGTACACGTCCTTCCTGGTGGACCGCGCCGGCCCGCTCACCACGCCCGCCGGCCTGGAGACGCTCTTCTTCTCCGAGCTGCCCGGCACGCCCTTCTACTCGCCCGACTGGCCGCCCGTCCAGGTGACGTCCGTATTGATAACACTTCCACCTATGGTATATATATAAACCGAAAAAAAGAACCGTTAGAGTATTCCAGATCCATGATACTGTAACAAGGAAACTTGTTACAGTATCATGGATCTGGAATACTCTAACGGTTCTTTTTCTTCGGTCCGCGTTTTTAGCCCTAGAACTGCACACTGGGCTCTACCGGACGTAATGCTGAACAAATTATGCTATTAGTACCACTATTTATTTATTTATTTATTTAAAATCAAAAACAGTTAAAAACTGTGTGTGACGTGCTATGGGGAGCAGTTAATTTTAAGTTACATTTATGTCCAGAAACAAAACAAGGGGCCATCTCAGCATTTGCACGAGGATCAGGGAAACTGGACGAAAACCTGATCGAAATGGGGGTTTCTCTTGGGTTATGGGATAAAACCACCCTAACTTTAATTGTTTTACCGCACACAAGTACAAACTATTTGACGATAAATTACTTTCAATGTAAACAATGTGGACTAATATTCAACGCAGAAAGAAAACAAAGTATGAACGCCGAAGACAACCTAAAAAGCATTACGTATTGCCAGCTTATGGAAATGAAAAATAATGACAGACACTAAACATTTTAGTAAACATTGTATTTTACAGAAAAGTTATTCAATAGTTGTCTTTTAACTATTTACAAATAATAATTTAAATGCTCTTTCCACGTTTACAAGCAGTTTTTCCTAATCCGTAGTTATATTGAATGGTCGAGTGTTTGTCTAGCGACTGGCACAAACATACCAACTTACTCAATATTTTCAGGTTTCCAATTTTCTAAATGTTGTGCTATTCTTTTCAACTTTTCAACAGTTATTTTGCCCAGTAGAATCAGAGGATGTATAAATAGCTAGTGTACTATTGATAAAGCCAATTCGTACTCGAGAGGAGGCGGAAGAGACCTGTGTAAGGACTCGTTCACAGTGCAAACTTAACCGTAACGTAATGCCGTAAACTTAATAGTAAAATGTTCACGTAAAAACAAGCATTAATGTTTACGGCTTTGCGCTATGCGTATGTTTCCGTTTGCATTGTGAATACTTCAGTCTACCACTTACGTTAATGTTTACGTCTATGCGCCATGCTTATGTTTGCGTTTGCATTGTGGATACTTTAGTCTCCCACTTATGCTCATGTTTACGCCTAAGCGTTATGCTTATTTTGCGCGCAGGTGGTGCACCAGTCGTTCGCGGCGCTGGCGCTGCCGATGGTGGCGCGCCACGCGGGCGTGCGCCACCGCGACTACCAGCGCGCCTTGCGGCCGCTGCTGCGCCGCGCCGCGTGGACGGCGACGGTGCTGCCGCTGCGGCCGCGCAGCCGGGGCCGCGTGTGGCTGCGCAGCGCCGACCCCCGGGCGCCGCCCTGCGTCGACCCCCGCGGCCTCGCGCACCCGCGCGACCGCCACGAGATGCTCGCGGCCGTCAAGGAGGTAATGAGCAATGAGCGCGCGCAAAAACACGAAAGAAATGTGTAACAATAACGGTATGTGTAATAAATATGTTACTGATAGTAAGTCACATTTACATCATACAAAATTACACTTTTTTTAAATGTCCTAAACAAATTTTAAACACAATACAAACGTCTTAAAAAATTATTTCGAGAAAAATATCTGGTATGAAACGTCAATATATGAAATAACAAGAGTAAGAATAAGTAATAAATATGTAAAATCGAATATAATATGTAATATTAAAATTCACTAATTAAAAGTCACATTTACATAATACAAAATTACATTTTAAAACAATTCCTAAACAAATTTTAAAAATAATACAAACGTTTTAAAAATTATTTCGAGAGCACAAGTTGATGTACACTTTGCACCATACAAGTTTAACAGTAGTAACAGCAGCACTTTTATTGAAGAGTTACACGTCGGCGATCGCCAATGTTTCTCCGAAATTAAGGTTAAAAGTCACGATGAGGACTGTGATGATATCGGTACGTGGGGTATGAAATGCATGTAAGGGGCCGTGGCCCGTAGACCAAAAGATGTATAAAGAATGGCAAAGTTCTAATTTCTACAGTTAAAATACGATTCGGATATGTTTGTGAATACACTGAGTTCAGAATACACTGAATTGAACGGCAGAAATATATTTATATTTAATGTTTTAAATTGAAAAAAAGTATTCGCGCTTCTTTTATTTACGAGGTCGAGGGATATTTGAATAAGGCCGACCTATATTAGATAAGGCCGACCTATCGATTGTAGTAACAACAACAACAACAATAATAATAATAATAATAATAATAATAATAATAATAATAATAATAATAATAATAATAATATCATTCCACTAAGACGTAAAATACTACAGGAATTTTCAAAATGTATTGTGAATGTTCAGCTTTCGAGTGTATAGTTTCACATTTTTACCCACAGGCAAAGACGCTGTCATAATTCAAATTTTAACAAATAATTGTGATAAAGTGAATAATGTTGATCAAAAGGCACATCACAAACAATAAGAGATCGGTCCGGACGGCCGATATCGTTAAGGCAGTAGTGCCGGAGCGTTCTCGGATCGTAGGATCCCAAGTTCGAGTCAAGCCTAGGGCAAGATTGTATTTGTGTTCGTCCTTTTACCCCCTGTCAACTACATATCATGTCATTTTCACAGTTACCACACCGTTTAATACAATAGTGGTCGCTAATGACCTAGATGTTGATGCGACATTAAATAACAAAAAACTAAACCATAATAAAGTAACCTTTTTCACCTCTATAAAAAATTGAAACCTTCAAAAATCAATCCTTCCTTGAAAAGTATATCTAAATGATCTCCCTGGGCAATGCTCTGCAAATGATCTCCCTTGGAAATGCTCTCCAAATGATCTCCCTTGGCAATGCTCTGCAAATGATCTCCCTTGAACGACGAACTTCAGTCTATTCCTCTGCTGCTAACTGATTGCGCCATCGTGTGTGCGTGCGCAGCTGCTGACCTTGCTGGAGACGGGCACCATGTGGGAGCTGGGCGCCAGCCTGTACCGGCGGCGCTACCCGGGCTGCGAGCGCTACCCGTTCGCCTCGGACGACTACTGGCTGTGCTCGATGCGCGGGTACGCGTCCGCCGCCGCCCACCCGGTGGGCACGGCCAAGATGGGGCCCGACGGCGACCCCTCGGCCGTCGTCTCCTCCGCCGACCTGCGCGTGCGCGGCGTGGCCGGCCTGCGCGTCGCCGACGCCTCCGTCATCCCCGCGCTCGTGTCGGGCCACACGCTCATGGCCACCTACGTGGTGGCCGAGAAGGCGGCCGACCTCATCAAGGCCCAGTACGAGGAGTTCGCCTACATACGCGAGGAGGACTCGTGCGACGACGTCAAGCCGACTCATGAAGCGGAGAGGCCTCACCACCACGAAACCACTCAGACCCACCACGTCAGTCATCATGAGGCCGAGAAGCCTTCCCATGGCCAACACCATGAATCGGAGAAGCCATCTCACCACTACGAACCCACTCAGCCCAACCACGTCAGTCATCATGGGGCCGAGAAGCCATCCCATAGTCATCCTCATGTAACGAAAAAGCCAGCTCATGGTTATCATCACGAAACCACTGAGCCCAACCACATCAATCATGACACCGAGAAGCCATCCCTTAGTCACCCTCATGTTCCGAAAAAGCCAGCTCATGGTTATCATCACGAAACCACTGAGCCCAACCACATCAATCATGAGACCGAGAAGCCATCCCTTAGTCACCCTCATGTTCCGAAAAAGCCAGCTCATGGTTATCATCACGAAACCACTGAGCCCAACCACGTCAATCATGAGACCGAGAAACCGTCACATAGTCACCATCATGTAACGAAAAAGCCAATTCACGGCTATCATCACGAAACCACTGAGCCCAACTACGTCAATTATCATGAGACCGAGAAGCCATCCCATAGTCATACTCATGTTCCGAAAAAGCCAGCTCATGGTTATCATCACGAAACCACAGAGCCCAACTACGTCAATCATCATGGGACCGAGAAGCCATCCCATAGTCATCCCCATGTAACGAAAATGCCAGCACATGGTTATCATCACGAAACCACTGAGCCTAACCACGTCAATCATGAGTCCGAGAAACCGTCCCATAGTCACTATCACGTAACGAAGAAGCCAATTCACGTCTATCATCACGAAACCACTGAGCTCAACCACATCAATCATGAGACCGAGAAGCCATCCCATAGTCATCTCCATGTAACAAAAAAGCCAGCTCATGGTTATCATCACGACACCACTGAGCCCAACCACATCAATCATGACACCGAGAAGCCATCCCTTAGTCACCCTCATGTTCCGAAAAAGCCAGCTCATGGTTATCATCACGAAACCACTGAGCCCAACCACATCAATCATGAGACCGAGAAGCCATCCCATAGTCACCACCATATAACGAAAAACCCAATTCACGGCTATCATCACGAAACCACTGAGCCCAACCACGTCAATCATGAGACAGAGAAACCATCCCATAGTCACCCCCCTGTAACGAAAAAACCTTCACATTTTCACTCCCATGTAACGAAAAAGCCTTTACATATTTACAACGTGACGGAGGAGCCCTCATATGTTGACCAGCATGATATCGTTGAGCCTTCCCACGCTGATCAACATGTGATGCAAAAGCCCCCTAGTTTTGATCATCACGTAAAAAAGCCCGCATATAATCACCATTACGAGACAAATAACCCTTCTCACGTGCACACACATGGAACGAAAAAGCCCTCTCACTTTCACCACCACGTGACAGTTAAGCCATCCCACGATAATCACCACGTTTCGAGAAAGCCTTCACATAATACCCCCCATGAGATTGAACAGCCCTTGTATGGCAACTCTCACGATACGGTGAAAGAAACTGCTGTTCACCATCACTTACCAGAGGTGTCCCAAGAAATACCCCAACACGAGACAGAAAAGCCTTCCCATGTACATCACCACGAAAAACCCACGCACTTTCAACACCACACTACGAAGAAGCCATCACATGTTTCTCACCACGTGACGAATAAACCTTCCCACATTCATCACCCCGAGACGGAGAAGCCCTTACACACACATGACCACTCGGAAAAGCCTTCGCACGAACACCTTTCCGAGCCAGAACAGCTGTCGCCCGTTGAGCTTCAAGACATTCAGGAGACAACCAACGTCCCACACCAGGTGACGAAAAGGCCCTCGTCGGAGGACCCCCACGAACACATTCATCACCATGAGACCGATCAGTCGAAGCCCCCTCACCACACGGAGAAGCCTTCATCCCCTCATCAATATGAAGTAAGAGAGCCCTCTTATGACTATCTCTACGATGAAGTGAAACCCTCCCATAGTGACGACCTCAAGCCCTCTCACCATCATAAGGTTCCGAAGCCCACTACCAGTAATCATAAGAAGGTAGTTAAGCCTTCACATAGTCACCATCCAAAACCGTCGCACGATTCCCTCACCGACGCAGTAAGCCATTTGCCAAGCGAGATAAAACCATCATCCACAGAATCACCGGATTATCAAGCGGCAATTAAACCTATGAAAAACGATTATGTGGAATTAGTCAGACCCACGAACTATCAACTCGTACAGAACTATTATGAAGATGTGGTAGTGCCCGCTTACAGTGACTACATCGAGGAGGCTAGACCCTCCCCGGCCGAAATCTTGGAACTTCCGCCCGCTCACACTGACGAGTCCGCTCATAGTCTCCATCAGGAGGTAGTTAAGCCTTCCCATGGCGAATACTTCGAGATAGTTGAAACGCGAGGCGACAACACCCAGATTGAAGAAACCTTGCCTGCTAAACTTGAAGAGGCCGAAGATGTTTATGCTGAAAACGAACAATTATAGTTTTTTCGAGAAGTCCTTACAAAGATGATTTTATGTCTTCTGGTGAATGCCACACATAATCGGGAGATAAACGAAAGTTAGAGAAATCATCTTCCTGTCCTGAAAAGGAATGCTTCGTATTCTACAAAGCGAAAAAAATATTAACCCTCCGATATATTTATGTTATTTATTTAATAAATCTATTTATTTATAACTTTACCGCGTAGATTAGATTATTTATTTTCTCTATTTATTACATCTTTTTCAAATTATTTTAATACCCGTTACATCCAAAGTAATATCTTTTGAAATTTTATACAGTGTAAAATTAATATTATTACATTGCAATCAACTATAATAAATTATAGTACGCATATAGAGCAGAACCCAAACGGAAAATACTTTATTTTAAGGATGGTCACTCTTGACACGTGTTTTAAAAATTAAAATCGATGAAGTTTTAATTGAAGTAATCACACGGAATTCATCATATGACCTTATATCAATTTCGAGCACATATGTTTTGTACATATAATATAATTGATTTTTAAGAATGAAATCGACGGTGAAATCGTGCAAAAACATTAGAATTCATTGGTCTGCAATCAAAAGCTGAAAAACGTGTAAACGTGTTGCTGAAAAAATGTGGTTGTTTACCAACGTGAAATTATATGAGTGAATGTACTCTATATGTTTTCTTATTATGTTGAATTCATTTTGTTTCTAGTTTAAATGTAATGAAGGGAATATTTTTCTTTTAAATATAGTTTTTCAACAGATATCATAATTTGAAGCAAATGTTTTCTTAAACGAATCTAGTAGAAACAACAGTGAGAAATATATAACAATTTTATAGTAATGAAAGTGTCAACAAAAAATCGTTTGTAAATAAATAAGTGACCCTTTATCTTTATAGAAGATGAAGTTGTTTTCAGTTGAACATTAAAACTATGTTCACATGAGAATCAAATAATGTATTTTCGTTTAGTTGTAAAACATTAAATGAGATCTTAAAAGATAAGTGTTATTTAAGATTGCATTCACGTTATTAGAGTAATAAACTACTTTTCTATAAACAGACATACCTCTATCATTTCAATCCCTTAAAATATCTTGACATAGAACTCTATGACAATGTGTATCCTTAGAAAATTATAAGTTCGTAAAAAGAATTTCTTTACATAGTTAAAATTTTGTAGATAAATTTCAGAAGTTGGTGGATGAGAAAAGGAATTTAAAGAAATACCGAACCCATATTCGTAAAAAAATTATATTTTCAAGTTTCAAAAACACATTCAAGCAGATAATAATTACCTATTTTTCTGCAAGTTCATGTACTTGAAGTACATTTTTTGAAATATTAATAATTTTAGAAATATTTCAATACAAACAATTTTACTTATTACAGAAATTGACTCAAATATTTTAACTATTAAACTGCGTTATTTCCTTAGTGTAATTTTAACATTAATAATAAGGAAGGATTACTATTAATTTAACTTACATTCACAAATAGGTAATATAATTTATTGTAAAAAAATATGTACGTACATATTTATTCATTTTTTTCCAAAACATGTAAAATAATAATTCATTATAGTATTTAAGATATCGGTACACAATCATTTGCTGAGTAAAACATGTTGTCGTTCAGATTTTAACATGGTTTCAAAGCGTTTGATAGAAATTTCTACTTCTACAGAACTACTTGTACAGAATTTTTCACCACACATGCGTTTTATTCGAAATATAAAAAACGTTCTTTGTGTTTACGAGGAGCCGGATCTCAAGTGAGTAGTAGGACCGTGGAGGCAAGTGATGGATCGCTGAGTGGGGGAAGGGTGAAAGGGAACACGGGAACACCCCCTCCCAATCCCATAACGCGATAAGACAATGGCTTGTAAAACTTATTTGGTAGTTTTCGATGGAGTTTCGCAATGTCTCTAAGAAGCTTAAGCAAGGACATGGTTGAAATGAATTCTGCCTCACAAACACCCTCTCATCCTTGATTAGAGGGAGAGACGTGTGTGTGTATATATGTATATATGTATATATATATATATATATATATATATATATATATGTGTGTGTGTGTGTGTGTGTGTGTGTGTGTGTGTGTGTGTGTGTGTGTGTATAAGCAAGAAAGCAAGACTGTCAAACGTCAATGAAAACAAAAGCATTTATTTTGACATTTCCTCTCAATATTCGATCATGCATAAAGGTGCAGCATATGAAATACATACCTGTACATTAACATTACTCACAAGTTATTGAAAACTGTTTATTTACTTACTAACTTTAGTTAATTGCTTACTCCAATCTCGTCTCACTTGAGACTGCACTAAAAATAGGAATTAAAATTCTATATATCTGCTGGCAGTGCCTTAAATTTACAAAAAAAGTTGTATAAGAACGTCTTTTTGTTAATGTAATGTTTAGTTAAAGTCGACTCATGGTTTAAAACGTTATTAATTTTTCCTCTAAAGCTTTTTTTCGGTAGGAAATGGGTATTTGGCTGTTGAAAGCTGACACCGGTAGGAGCTACATATCATGGCCCACAATAACCCTGTTCTCTTTATTCGAGAAAGAAAACCTGTAATTATTCTGCTCGAAAACTTGGCTAATTGAGGGTTTGGTGCGCGACTTTCACTGCGAAGTATCGCTACTCATTAAACGTCGATAGGAATATAGAGAGCCTCGAGATATG
This sequence comes from Gryllus longicercus, assembly GCA_038098605.1. NCBI lineage: Eukaryota > Metazoa > Arthropoda > Insecta > Orthoptera > Gryllidae > Gryllus > Gryllus longicercus. The sequence continues at coordinate 571,073 of JAZDUA010000557.1, forward strand.
CAAATGTACATTTCAGATAAGAACTTGTTCTCTTTAAAAGAGACGCCGGCTATGGGTTAACTAGCGACTGTCGTAACAGTATTCGAGATATATTTGTATTCTACAGGCAGCCGTTTGTTCCCGGAATTTGTGCTAGAGTGCAGTCACTCATCACAAGATGTCCGCGCGCGGCATCCTGCTGATGGCGGCGGCTGTGGCGACGGTGCTGCTCCGCGCGGCGCGCGCGAGCGACCAGTCGCGCGTCGACCAAGTGCCGTCCATCTTCGCGCACATCATGCGCGAGGAGCAGATCTACACGCGCGAGCCCTGCGACGACGACAGCGCCGCCGACGCCTTCGACTTCGTGGTGGTGGGGGCGGGCGCGGCGGGCTGCGTGCTGGCCAACCGCCTGAGCGAGGGCGGCAACTGGACCGTGCTGCTGCTGGAGGCCGGCGGCTCGGAGACCTACTCCATGAGCGTGCCGTACTTCATGGGCCGGCTGCAGCAGACGGAGTTCAACTGGAACTACCGGACCGTGCCTTCCGACACCGTGGGAGCGGGGCTCGCCGGCAAGATCAACTACTGCCCGAAAGGCAAGATCGTAGGGGGAACCACCGTTTTAAATGCGATGTGCGTCATTCGGGGACACAGAAAAGATTTCGATCGCTGGGAGGCCATTGGGAATACAGGATGGGGATATGAGGGCGTGCTGCCGTATTTTAGGAAGATGGAAGACATGCAGATTCCGCATTTAAAGAACAGTAAATATCACGGAAGAGGCGGGCCGATAAAAATCGATTACTTCCCGTATCAGTCGGAGCTGAGCAAACTAGTCATTCAAGCCGGAAAGGAAATGGGCTACGAAGAGTTGGACTACAACGGTGAGAAAATGACAGGATTCGGCAGAGTCCAGACGACATCTTTCAACGGCACGCGCTGGAGCGCCTCCAGAGGATATCTTCACCCCATCCGCCATCGTAAGAACTTCTTCCTTCGAAAGAGAAGCCTCGTCTACAAAATACTTATTAACGACGGGACGAAGACGGCGTTCGGAGTGAAGTACAGAAGGGACGGGAAATCCTTCACGGTGTTCGCGCGGAGAGAGGTGATCGTCTCCGCGGGTCCTATCGCAGCCCCGCAGCTCCTCATGCTGTCCGGCGTGGGGCCGAAAGAGCATCTCCAGAAGTTGAAGATCCCCGTCATCCACGACCTTCCGGGCGTTGGGCGAAACCTTTTGAATCACGGAGCGTACTTGGGACTCATCTTCACCACCGACAAGCCGCTATCGCGCACGCCCCCGCAAGTGTACGGCGACGCCGCGAACTACGTCGACTACTTCACGGCGCATCGCGGTCCGTTGTCGTCGGTTGGGATAGAGACTGTGTCGTTCCACGAACTCAAAGGCACCGAATTTTACTCGCCCGGGTACCCGCGCTTCGAAAGCCAGTACGTGTCGTCGACGCTGATCGTCAACAGGGAGACCGCTGGGGGGTTCCGTATTCCCCCTCGTTTGTACGACACGTACTTCAAGCCTCTCGAGAACAAAAATTCATTCCAAGTGTATGTTTTTGACCTTCGTCCGAAAAGCGTAGGAAAGCTTACACTTGCCGACAACAACATAGATACACCTCCTATAATCGATACGAATGTTTTTGGAGAGGAAGAAGACGTAAAAGTCACTATTGCCGGTATTCGAGAAATGATAAAAATGATGGATACCCCTAGTTTTAAGAAAGTTGGAGGAAAACTATATGATACTCCTCTACCCGGATGTGAAACTTACGCTTTCGGTAGCGATGATTACTGGAAGTGTGCTATTCATAAACTTTCCGTAATATTCTATCATGAAAGTGGAACATGTAAAATGGCACCAATTTCAGACAAAATGTCCGTAGTTAGCCCAGAACTGAAAGTACACGGTATAAGAAATCTGAGAGTTATTGATACTAGCATAATGCCATTTATGGTGTCAGGGCATTTATCTGTAACAGGATACATGATTGGCGAAAAAGGCTCGGATTTGGTCAAGAAGGATCATGTATTATAGCAACCAGCTCCTGGCCTTTTCGAGTATTTTACTTCGTGGTTGAATACTTGGAAAGGTAAGTAGCTTTCCAGGAAATGGCGATATCGCCAGCCATTAAGACAGTAATTAATCATGCATTGACAATGTGTAGTGAGTGACAGTGATTTGTTAGTGATAAAAATGACATATCTAAAAGAGTAGCTAATTGTAAGTCAATATAATATATCTGAAATGAAGTGCTTTGTAATGTATAAATAAGTAGCAAAATGACACTTCAAATGTAGGTAATTATAGATGTTTAATTTTTTTTGTAGTTCTATTTCAGTACTCTGTAGAAGTTAGAATTGTACAATAATGTAACACACAGTAATGGTAATGAGAGTAAATTAATCTTACTGAACTTTCACAAAACCATGTCAACCAAATATAACGAAAAGTAATTATTTTAAACTCGTAATAGTTTTCAAATGTGATTTTTAAAATACGAAACTATGTACTTTATTTTTTGTCTGCAATTTTTTGTGATGTACTAAGACGTTTAAAACTAATAGGGCTAGAAGCAAATGTTTAATGAAATTGTTTGACCTTCGATTAATATTTATCTTAACATAATATGCTTAAAATTACACGTTCTAGAATGTACATAATCAAAGTTATTTGACCATTTCAAGAAATTAAATGACTGTGATAACGCTAACGTTTGCAAATCTTAGCACGGAAATCAATAAATGTGACATGTAGAATAAACTCTACAGGTTGTTCAAATGTACTGTTTTAACATAACATGTGTTTGTTCAAAAATCGATATATCATGCGGTGACATTTCACCCTGCCTGGAATGAAAATAATAGTAACCAGTTTCAAAATAATTACCTGCCTTAGACAGGACAAGTTGTATTCATATGATAACAAGCATACGGTTCAGTACGATTATAAGTAACATTTATTTCATTTTGTATTACAGCAAATTAAAAGTTCCTAGTTGACCAAAAATCGTCATACTGAGTTTTACGTTGACTGTATCTTCTTCATTGTGTTATTGCTTCTCGATCCTTGACAATTACAATGATAATGACTCTAGAATTGTTTCAGAGGAGGAATTGTTGACGAAGTCATTTCTCTCCAAAATGCCAGCTACGCAATACTATTGTTCTGAACTGTCAGTTGAATCTACTATTGTAGTTTTAGTAATAAAACGTTTCTCCTATTGTTTTCTCGCTGAATCACTAAAGCATGGAAGATAACGTGTGGGATTGGTGCCACCCCAAGTCACCATCCGAAATCAAGCGTTCAGAAAAAGACACACGTGCGTTGCATTAACACGCGTTTACCTCGGACGTACGTTTTAGCTTGTGCTGTGGGTCTTAGTAGTGTGTGGTTATATCCACGCGTATTCAAAATGTTTATTCTAATATTCCAATATTATATATTTATATTATAATTACTTATTTATTTGATTACCTCGTTAAGTGTTAATCAGAAATGGATATGGACGCAGAAATCCACAAACAAGAAATGGATATTTTGGTATACTGAAATTAATAGTACAAATATAAAATTAAGGATTGAAAGAAATTTGTAGTCATTTAAATGTCAATTTTGATAAGAGATCGACCTCATAAACTTCCTGTAGTTCGGAGAGCAATTCGCGCATTGACTCTTCAAACACTTGAAAATAATACAAAAATATATTTTCTCGCATCTTATGAAAAAGACCGAAGTAATCACCATAAGAGAGCCTCGGACTTTTAATAGGTTTCACCCATTGTCTCTTGGACGTTTTTCTTACAATTTTCAGCGCCACGTAACCTAATGCAGCTGCTTCGATGGCGTCCATGTCAAGTACGGAGAAGCATCCGAGGTGCGTCGCGAACGACGCTCGTGTGCTCAGGATTCGACGTGCGTCGACGCAGCACACACCAACATGTGGTAACGCGCGTTTTTTCATTTATTTAAATAGCTGATGATTTCATATTATGATGGCTTAATGACTTATTTACATTAACATAGAAAACTATTACGTTGGTTGAGGTTACCATGGGCTTCTCTAGTCGGGATCAAACCGTGGAATTCCGACCGATCAAATCGGTCTATAGTAGTCTTTAAGTTCAATTATTTGTGTTATCATTTATTGGTGACATACCAGGAGGCATTTGAAATATTCCGGAGAAATAGGGTTTGTACTATTTAGTTTCCTTTGTTTTTTGCTGCATATACCAGATAGGACAGGCATATAATGGCTAGGGTCTTATTATTTATTTGTATGTTTTAATCTGAATTGTACGATCTGAGACTGTATATCTCTTTAGTTGTATTAGCTTATTTCTGGGTTGAGTAATTTTGACATCTATATATTGCTGCCAAGAAGTTTTGTGATGTTCAGCACTTGGAATCTGATTCAATTATTGGGAGTAGGGGATCATTGCCATAAGGATACCAATGGAATTCAGGACATCCGAAATATGTTTCAGAACAAATTGTTTATTTGTATAAATTAAATAGTAAATCAAGTAAATTTTATGACTAGTAAATAGTATATCAAGAAAAGAAATACATAGTACATCAAGATAAATTACACTGCACACTTTAAAGAACAACAGGGAGGCCACTCTTTCTCTAGAACGGATTTACCTGACTTTACCTGAATTTTTAGGTTATCCAGGTCATTTCCTTATTTTTCCGTGTCCTAATTTGTAAAATATTCCATTATAATTAAATAAAATTTTAAATAAAGCATGACTTTGGTTGTTTTTAAATCACTGTTATTGACTGATCTCTTTTGGCCTTTGCATTCCATATTCTCGTGCACTAACATATTGTGGGAGACAGATGCACTTCGATTCAAATTACACAGCACACCATGATGGAAAGACATGGGTGAGCTATGGCGCATCGTATTCGACGTCAGCCAAAGAGCTCCGGGCACCAGATTGCGACACAACATTAGAAGGAATTTTATATGCAGACAGATTCCAAAATTATCACCTAGTCACAAGTCTTTAAAACATATATGAAGCACTAAAATATATTGCATATTTTATTTCCATTACAACTTGAACGTGTTATTTTTCGTTGAACATCGTCACTTTGTACCACTTTCAAAATGTTTCTAAACACCTCTACTCTCCGTGCAACAGGGTGACCAGCGTCTGGTCTGGCTTTTCAAACGCAGTTCCGTGTTGTGGTTACGTGGTTCGTGACGTCAACTGGTGCTTCGCAGAACGCGCAAATATCGGTGCGCCAGACTAACTCTCCTATATATCATTTCATTGCACAGTACCTTTATTTATTTTTTAGCTCTCAGATTGCACCGCAAAAGACAATAACAATATTTGCTTTTACAAAAGGAACTAGCCACTTACGTTCTCTACATAGTGCAGAATTAGGTAGTACACAAGTACTCCCAAAACGCAATTGGTGTAGGATTGTGTTGAATTATAACAGAGTATAGAAGTTCAGAGCATTTGGCTGGAGATTGTCGTTTGTGAATGATTTCTAATTTTAATCTGTGCCAATATCTCTTTTCAATTTTTAGGAAACGGAACGTAATGTGTATGTCGAAAGTGTGTTTTGTGCTAGGTGATCAGCGAAGTGCGATTTTGTAGAAGTGTTATTTTTCAATGCTTGTTCATGTTGATCTGTGTAAATTTCCGGCCTGTTTTTCCCCGGTGTATATTGCGTTGCAGTTGATGCAAGTGAGGGCATAAACTCCACATTAGAAGGTGAGGATCCTTCGTGCTGGCTAGTGTTTTTGTAGAGTGTGGATAGTGCGTAAAATAGTGTTGACACCGAAAGTTCTGAGTGTGGTGGGTACAGATGTGAAACCCACTTCAATGCCGCTTTCGATGGTGGTTAGTTCAGTTCTACCTGACCACTCGAATCCATTGATTCACTGCTGAAGATACGTTCATACACTTGATTCATTACACTCCTGAAGAAATTATTGTCGCCTACATTGTTTAGTGTTAAAATGGCTTCCGAAATTACAAACCCCGAGGATAGTTCACCTTCGTTTTACATAAACTATGCAGTAAGAAAGAAAAACTATCGCTTTACTGAGTCAGCGCTGTTAATTGATAATAACGACAAAACCGCTGATTTCACGCCACGCAGCCTTGCTGCACATTATCTAAAGTACGTCACATTCCCTAGTTACAGTGGCTTATCGCGCGGAGCGCTCCGAGGTTGTAACCGACACGAGCTGAGAACAAACTGATGGTAACGCACTAACGCAACGCTCGTGTGCCGCCGGCCTAGGGTCAGAATAAACAAATACATGTCACTGAAATGGTAGCTGTACTCGCAATGTTTTGTTCTATGAGCCTATAGCGCCTGGAAAGACTCAACGGTCCTTTAATAGAGTCGGGCTTGCTCGAATTGATAGTAAAATATGAGATAATAGATACACATATTATGTACGAGGGCTGTTAAAAAAATACGTGGACTGTCATAAAATAAAATGTACTTCATAAAGCATCGTAGGCTTTCACGGCCGGAGTCAATAGAAGATAAATTTTCCGGGCTGGTAGGCCATGGTCCAGTTGGCATTGCAGGGCCAAACTTCCAGCCCGGAAAATTTATCTTCAAAGTGTACTTTACTTAGAGGTCTAGGATCCACTCCAAAGTACTCTCCTCTCCAATGTACTCACTTATTCTAACGGTGTTTCCACTAGTTTAAACAGTCCTTGTATGCTTCTTTTGTAATGTCCCTCAGCTCCGTCACATTTGCTATAATCTCGGAAATAGTATTTCTTTCAAGGGTCTTTTGAGTTTGGGGAACAGGAAAAAGATACAGGAGCAAGATCAGGTGTGTAGGGAGGGTGGGGAAGAACAGTGATCTAGTATTTGACCAAAACCTCACGTGTTCTGAGAGCTGAAGGGGCTGGAGCGTAGTCATGATGGAAAAACCAGTCGCCACTCCCCCCTAACCAGTCGTCCCTCAGACGTTTCGGAACTTCAATATAGTAATTTTGGTTCATTCTGAAGCCTTCTGGGAGATACTCGTGGTGAGCAATGCCCTTAGAATTTTAAAAAAACTGTCAGCATCACCTTCACGTTGGACCGAACTAGGCAAGCTTTTCTGGGTCTGGGGGACGTTTCACCCGTCCACAGGGACCATTGGACCTTTGTTTCATTGTCATAAGCATAAACCAATGATTCGTCAACAGTTAGGATCTTTGAACGAAGTTTTTATCTTCTTGTGAGCGATCAAGAAGTTCCAGACAAAGCTGGACACACTGGGCTTTTTGTTCCTCCGTCATCAGGCTTGGCACAAATTTTATGGCAACGCGATGCATCTTCAATTTGTCCGTCAAAGTTGTCGTGGTAACATCCAGCTGATATCCCGCACTCTTCAAGACAAATTAATCGAGAAATGAAAAAAGGCCGTTGAGTTGTGTAAATTGGGCGCTTTTTTTATTTTTGTGTTATTTTTTCTTTCTGAACAAATATATTCATTTTTTGTAAATAATAAACAATTTACATTTTTTGGAGTGTTTCTATGCTTCTGCAATGCAAATTTTACCTAGAAATCTCTTTTTCAAACCAATTTTTGAGTGCTTATTGCGGCTCAACCATTCGGAATATCCCAGTCGTTTATTTAGACAAATTATGCTTCTGCATTGCAATAACTTCAACCGTTCAAAAATAACAAGAGGTGCTAAAACCGAGCGAAGTGGCTCAGTGCGTAGCGCACTGACTTCGTAATCGGGAGGTCCGGGTTCGATTCCCGGGCCGGCCATCCTGACCGGGGTTTTCGTGGTTTCCCTCGGTCATAAAGGCGAATGCTGGGATGGTTCCAAGAGTCCACGATCACCTATCGCCTCCTAATCCATTCCTATCATCTCTCATCTTCCATACCCCCGGGCTAACAACCATGGGGGATAAAAATCGGATCCAGCTAAATGCTGGTCCCCCCTAAGAATTGTTGCAAGCACCTGCCACCGTGATAATAAATAAAAACTGAGCCACAGTAAAGGCAGGATGCTTGCTTGCGTGGTCCTAGTCGGCCGATTAACGGAAAAAAAGTGCTTAAGTTACGTGACTCACCTGTATGAAGTCATTTGTTATAGTGTATTACCCAACCCTCGGAAGTGAAATTTAGTTGGTTAGCTAAACTATATGCATCAGGGTTAACATCTGTAGGTGCTAAAGCTACGACACTCCCTCTGTACTATATAGTGGTGAAGAGTGGGTTCACAACTTGAAGAGACCCAGACAAATTAAAGCACGGAATCATACTTTGGAATTGAATGTCAATGAACTTTGATTTGCTGGTAATGTATTGTTGGCTCCCTTACAAATGAATAGTGCCCATGTTATCTCATAACAATTTTGTGATCATCAAATGTTACTTATTTGACTCAGTGTCCCACATTATAGGGGCGTGATGACCTGAACACTCACCGAAACAAAGACGAACTAGTGGCTCATAATTGCACAGGCTATCCCGTATTCGTTTTCAATTTCCTTTGGTCTCGGCTAGCTATGTGAACTTGCCACATTCTTACCAGCTGCCATCTATCGCAGCCCAAAGTACATTTTTTGACATTTTCTTAATTTTTGAGGTTCCTAATAGTAGAACGGAAATATTTCAAAAATGTTAAAGAACAGTAAAACCTTGTCCTAAATGGCAATTTCCATTGAAGAATTTGAAGCTGTTTTTAAGAGAATTGGGCTTAAGCGCTACAGTAAATTCGAAATTTTTCACAGAAAAGTTTTGAATTTTCAAAAAACTTCATTAAACGTGATTTGAAGCGTATTAACGCACGAACACAATTGTGTTTACAAATTGCTGGAAATGTTTATATTACCGGCGTGAGTCCCTGCTGCTGCTCCTCGTCCTGACAAGCGTTGTGGGTCCAAAAAAAATTATTTGTAATCTTAGACCAAGGTAAGAGATACTGATAGAAGGGAGCGTATGGTTTGGATCACCGGGAAAACTGATATGCTCATTTGAAAATATTGCATTTATTGGTCCACATGACAACAAATAAAAGCACATTTGACATTTGCCCAACTCAAATACCCATATGACTCACTGAAACGGTTTCAAAGAACAATATTTTACCTCTCTTCCACATACTTTATATTCTTTAATAAAATCATAGGCCACAACTATCGAATAAACCTTTTATCCTGATTAGATTCCATTTGCTTTTAAAGAATAAACTTCCCAACCGTAAGAAATAGTACACAAAATGCTAATGCTACTAATGCCCTCAATACAAAAATAAACGCCACTTGGCTACCTTAACACTAATTAATTCACAGAATTGCCACAAACACAGTTAACACAGTCACACAAATAAGTATCCCCATCCAAAAAGTACTTAACCTCATATCTATAAATTCCCCTTTCTTTTGAAAATCCACATTCTCACTCTTTTGTACTTGAGTTACTTTACTTAGTACTTTACTCACTCGCGTATCAAAAATAGAGATCAAATGAATTTACTCCTGGTAAGCAACAGCCTGTCTATTTCACATTTCCTTCTCTTGTTCTACCTTCGTTAAAACAAATAATACGATACCTCCCCCCCCCCCAGAAAGTCAGAGTACGACATTATCCCCCTCGCTCACAGCCCGGCAGGCGAGGGTCAGCGCTGCCCGGCGCCTCTCGGGTCCGCGCGAGCAGCTCGACGCGCAATCGCAAGGGGCGCGGCCAGCCGCCGCTCAAGGCCTCTGCGACGCCATCGTCCTGTCTGGACCTTCGCTCTTCTTCCTCTTCCTCTCTTCCTGCGTTCGAGAATAATCGCAGCCCACCACTCTCTCCCGTGTTTCAACGTGTCCATGCCGCGAATTGGACTTTCGTGGTACAACATACACACAGCTATAGTTTATGCAGTTCTGGCACCGTACGCCCGGCTCTGAATTTGCTCTCGCCTTTGTAACTTGAATCCCGCAAGCAAGAGCACATCGGGTTCTGTTGTGCTGTCACTTGCCTGGTTCTCTGTCTACTGTATTGCGTGGTAACTACAACTCTTGCTTAAAAAGTTTACGAACGTGCTACTTCTAATGTTCCCTCTACACTTTTATAACATTTTTATACACCTGTATATCTCTGTTGCCTTTTCTGAGACTAATCCACTCGTGAAATTAAAACCAATAGTGATCAACTACACATAAAAAATCAGGTATGTATCTCAGAAATTACATCGCTTTTTCTGTCCAATTTTTCTCCCTACTGGCCAATCACAAACTATGACTCATCTATCTTAGGAGGCGGTATCACTCGCTGAGTTGATGTGCAATAAACCGCGTATGTACTATAACATAACCTCTTTTCTTGTGTCATGCTTACCGTTATTTTCAATACTTGGCGCAATTTGGAACTCTGCTGGACATAATTTCATCCATGGAATAGTCCTATTAAATATCACTAGTGTTTTGGAAATTATATATCCTCTCCTCGCTTTGCGAGTCGGGGATTTATCGACAATTTCCAAAGCACTCGTGGTATTACCTGTGATTCTGGTTTCGTCAGCACATTATAACACATTGCCTCTCTACTGCCGAGCGCGCGTCACTACACAACCGTCCCCTCCGCGCCTGTCTCTGCTCGATCGAAGAGGCAAGCTGACTCCGCCACGCGCCCTTTCGTCGCTGTAGTTTTGAATTCATGTTCGTCACACCAACCCCAACAGAACCCACACATTTATGTTGAGTCTCACATATATTTACACTGTTTTCGAGTAATGTACTGACTGTCTGAAGAGGAACTGTTTTTTTTTTCTCCTTTAAAGATATCGTATCAGTAAAATTCTATGACCATTGACGCATGCTCCTCCACAATCTACCGAATTTACGAGCAAAAAACATTTCTTCATTACTGAGAGTACGAGAGTTAAATAATACGTAATCTGCTTTGGAGACTACCCAGGTAAAATTATCACACTATGGTACTTGTTACAAGTATTTATGTTTCATCCAAAGCCTTATGATAAATCACACAGATTGCAAGCAGCAATTAGAAAATATGTTGAAGCTTAGCCATGTTAATAACTTCGAATAAATTTCGATTTTTGTTAGGCTTAGTTCATTCCAATGTTGTTTTTAATATCAACCAGCGTTGACAAAATAGGCTAGACAAATATTCTATTGCAATAGGTATAAAGAATGCAACAGTAATTGCTCACTGAATTTGTGGTAATCGATGGTAATACGCATCCGTAAAATATTGTGAATAATTTGAAGATACATTCATGTGAACCAATGAAATTAACAACATAGAAAAGAACATAAACTTATTGGAGGATAGTTTAAGGCGTTTCTTTACAAAATAGATAATAATAATTATTACAATTATTAATTTTTTGTCTTGAATTATGTAACTTCTCATTCGGTCGGCGGCGGCGGCGGCGGCGATGGTGTAACGGTTTGCCTATTGGACTGTTATACTCAAGTTCAAACCCTATCCAAGCCGTGGATTTTTAAGGGCGAAGAAATCCTTCGTACGTCTTCCTTCGGAGAGGAAGTAAAGCCGGCTGTCCCATGTTAGTAGATTTACTTGCATGTAAAAGTTCCTCAAGCCTAAAGAACGCCTCTGAGCTAAATTCAAATACTCTCTTTCGTCGCTCAACAAATACCTCCCTCTTCGCTTGTGGGTGAAAGGAGCGTAGCGAAATTTGCGTGGTCAGACGGAAGAGCGGGTCTGAAGGCCCGAGTCTCGCCACGTAAAATAAGGCATCAATTCAATTCAATTCCCAAGTATTATAGATTTCATTTGCACAAAGAAGCAGGTTGTGTCGTCACCAATTCAATTTAAACTACGTACGAGAATTATTTGATCGATATATTTTCTTGAATTGCGAAATTAATAAGAAGACGCGAGCGATTAGCATCTTTACGTTTGTTCCACGCGCTCACAGCTCTGCGTCGTGTGAAGGTTTGTTTCTTATGTGACACTTTGCTATTGGTAGTTCTTTCAAAGAGCTTGCGTCCAATCGCCAATTCTACCAAAAATATTAGAAATGCTACACCGTAGACACCGAAAAGAGCTGCGAATACGGATTTTAACTCTGTTAAGCGTACAGTCTTCTCTTCTTCCTGGCCGTTCGAAGTATAGGCGATGTAAATCGCTTCTTGGTGCCACTTAAGCCACATCCCGGATTGCAGCAAGATTCCGATAATGTAGTTAAATACTTCGCGGTACGGGGAATCCGGAGCGATGGCGTATGCCTCGAATATAATGGAGACCGGGTCGTCCAAAATCCTCATGCACGAGTCCGGAGAGTTGACCAGACTCTTCATGAAGAGGGCGCCAATGTCCGTGGTGACGACAGCGAAGTCTTTCTTCGTGCACAAATGCTCCGCCATCTGTGCGAAATCCGAGTCGCTGACCAGGTTCTGCACGGTGACCTTCTTGCTCAACCGCATTCCCAGCGGAAGGTCAGACCCGTAGAAGGCGTCCGCTATCGACCGACCTGTGGCGATTATGGGCAAGCCTGATTCGTCCAGTTCTGCCAACGTAGTTATTTCATTCTGAAATTTGAGGTTCGTCAAGTTCTCAAACATCATGCCTTGAAATGCGCAGCCAAAGACGATACTGAAGGCGCAACAGACAAAGACGAGAATCCGAGCGGAAAGTGGTTGTAAACGATAGACTCTAGATTTCGATGCCGAGGTAAGGAAATTCATAACTGTGGCAAAGGCCCGAAAGTAGCTCTGGTGGTCGCTGTGGCTCCATAGACAGGCCGCCAAGACGTACAAGACGCCTAGAAGCAGCCACACCAACATCGAAACATTGTTCAGCAAGTTAATCCACACCAACACGTGGTTACCCCGGGGCACCACCACCACGCTCCACTGGGTAAACACCACCGGCGAGTACGCCGTGGTGGTAATGTACTCCATGATGGTGAAGCAATTGAAGGAGAACTCGGCCGTGCCAGAGACCAGGTCCATGAGAATGTCCTCGGTGGAGGAGTTGAAAGTGCCGTCTTCGGGCGGTTCGATGACGGAGTAGAAACCAAGGACGTCTTCGAAGAAGTTCAAAACGAATCCGTCACGCGACCAGAAGCGGGGGTTGTCCTCGTCCCCGTCCACGTAGTACAACGAGGCGAAGATGGTGTTCACCATGACGACGGGAACTTCTTGGTCGAAGAGGCTTGGGGGAGGGGGAGGAGGCGCATCGATAGGGGTTGGGCGCGGAAATGAGTAAATTCGACCAGGACGCAGTGCAGCTTCGATGGGCCTCACAATTACGTACACCAACACCAACGTGAAACGCATTTCAGAATCCATCACTTCACTTCTGCAGCATTGCTCTCAACGAATTTTCTGCACCCCGCAGCTTGTTATCCATTGAAAGCACTCTTCAGTTTATTTCCCAATCCGGCTGACAAAAAATTGTATTTCTGGTCATGATTGGGGAGAAAATTGTTTTTGTGCAGTATAAAACACTAGGTTTCCCGTAAATGAGTATTTCCTAACTCTTTAGAAAGATATATGCATCCGTATAACTACGGTTGCTTTTCCAACACGGAAACTCCCGTTTATACGCCATTCAGCTATTGATTCAGTATCTGAATCGGTCGCATGTACGGCACAAGTCATTACTGATAAATAATCAAATTTATATTGATTTTACAATGAATTTCAGCGTCACATCATATCACGCGAACAACTAATCTGATTGTACATGGGAAAAAGAAGCGTTGAATATTAATTTTTATGAAACGGCATTTTTCAAAATATTTACTTGGGAATTGTGTTACGATAATTCTCACTCTGGCATTAAGTTTATTGAAATAAAACTTATATCAATTGTGCAGCATATTACTTTCAAGATTTTTAATCATAACTCTTAATTAAACTGTCATTAATGAAAATCATTGAGAATTTAGCAGCTATTACATTTCATTCCTCCCAAGAATATTTACTCCAGCACTAATATTTTAAACTCACATTTTTCGTGTTTTCAAACTCAAGTGACCATAATTTTACTGTAAAAAATTATCACTTGTAAAAAATGTATTTATTAAAATGTAAAAATGTATTATATTGAAGAAATGAAATGATACATGAAATTGTCAAAAATTCACAAAAATCCTTTTGCTGAGAGATTATTTAAAAAAGGTGTGAACGACTTCAAGAATCCTTTTCAAATTTTTAATTCGTGTATAAAACAGTAACATTATAAAATATATTTGTACAACAATTTTGCTATCTCATATACTGCAATGAGTCATTCAGACTCACTGCACAGCTCGGCCCTCGCGTCACGCTGAATCAACATATTTCTAGGCAAAGAGTGCATCTTTGCACATTCGCCACGCGCAGCTGCGTGCGCGCCGCGAACCGAGAATTTCACAGCCAGCGTCCGTCCCCCAAAGGCACCATTCCATCCCTTTGTATAGCAGTAGGTGACGAACAACCAAAACTGTTACAATAAGAGGCGAGAACAGCCCACCATAAATGACTAAGCGACTATAAATGACATGCCAAAGAAGACTAGCCCATGGGAAGCTTCGCGACGTGATAGGTCGGGCACTTTTCGAGAGGGGTGGGGACGGAAAATCGCAGGAGCACAAGGCGCTAGAGGGTGGCCACACTTAGAAAAAGACTGTTGAGGCGAGCGGTTGGCTCAGGGAGGTTGGCTTCTCCATTCGAGATTCAACGACGATTATAGCTATACGGAAGCTGTCAATAGTCTTTAGCCATAATCTTCCCGCATCGGAATGCAGTTCGGATGCCGGTCTAGAACGGTTAGCGTAACACCGACAAAGTACACAACAGGGTGTGCAGCCTAAATATTCGGCTGCCAAACATAATACGCGGTTCAGGCGACTTATGACGACCTGTGACCCGCGCCTCGAAAGTCGCTGTTCCGATCCCGCGGACGGCCGTGGAAGATCTGCCCAGCCAGGCGACGTGTTCCTGCCGACTACAGATGTCCATGGTTCTCCAACGGGTCATCTGCTGCCACCGGCCTATATCTGACGTGTAATCCTTCGGAGTGACGTATCAGAAATCAATTCATCCATTCCCGTAAGTGTTAACTTTCAACTAGTTAATAGACAGAGTAAAGCCCTAAAGGGAATATTATGTGAAAGAGGACTCACTGTACCAATAAACGTGCCCCGCCATTTTGGTCGGGTGGCCACACAAGAAAAATGTGCATTATATAGAAGCTAATAAGCAAATGCAATCCATTCGACCCAGGGCGCTCATCCTTGCAGATGTCTCATGGCCGGTACCCAGATCACAGGCAGGCATACGCTTGGCGCCCTCCCTAATAAATTTAGCGCGTGCTCCTGGTATCTGGAAACAACCGTCGCACCTTCAGTGTAACGGCAGCTCCTCCCCTATGATAGTGTGACTCACAGCGGCACGGCAAAAATTGTGTCGCGTGATCCATTACAATACGTACGTATAAACGAGACTAATATACATAGTACAGAAAAGGTTATGTAATACGGCAGAAACCGGAAAATTTTTGACAAAAAATCTCATAATGTGGGTCTTCGCGAAAGGAAAATTTGATAAATCTTCCAATATGTAGAAAATTACTTCCCTTAACACGTTGTGTAGTTCGAAATGACGATTTGTGAGCCCTTGATTCTGCAAAATGGCTTTGCGGCAAAACGTCCGTGCGTCTATCCAATTGTGAACACTTTCTTACCCTCGAGCGAGGGATTTAAACTTGGCTCAGGCATGGGGGACACAGCTAGCTGGTAAAGTCAGACTATTAAAAATAAGATTTTCTAAAAGAACGGCTTTAAATTCTTAAACTACGGTATGGATAATACTAAATTCACTATATAAGATTACAAAAATGTAATTTTGCCAAATGTCTTTTTAAAAAATCACACAATTGTATTTCTTAAAACGTTTTCGCGTTTGTGAATAGAATTGTTTCAAATAATTTCTGATTAAGTTTTTGAACAATCGAAAGTTTAGGGTGAAAATTAGCTACAAAATGCCCATTTACAGAAATGCTCAAATATTTTCTTAAAAAGAAGGCTCCAACTTTTCCAATTAAAATGTGCCATATAATAAGATTTTACACCACAATATTCTTAAACAGTTGAAAATATTTCTAACATTAGGGAATTGAGAAATGTTAAATTGAAATGAAAATTGAAAAAAAAATTGAAAAATTGAGAAATGTAAAAATAAATGTTAAACGCCAATAGATGGCAGCTGAGAAGAGAGTGGGGGAAAAGATAGCACAGACTGAAGAGATAAGGAGACTAACAATAATGAGAAAGTCTACAATATAATATTTTGTTGCACCACTAGATACTTTTTCATAGACATAGAGATACGTAGAGAAAAAAACATATTCAATAAACTTTTACTTGAAAACTGTGATGGTAAATTAATAAATGACTTTTTAATACATCTACACTTTTAGTAGAAACCTTTCCTTTCACTCTTCCTCCAGAAACTACAGCCAGAAGTTTTTGAATTATAAAAGTTTTTAAGAAACCACTAAAGAACATAAAACTGATGGTAATTCAAATGATATAAATAAAGAAATACAAATTTATGAACTTAAACATGTTCTCTCTAATTTAGAAAATACTAGCTCTGGCCCGGATGGGGTTCCAAACATATTAATAAGAAACTTATCAGATCTTGGACTAAATGTTGTCTAAACTTGATATATATAATTTTATCTAGAGAAATGATAGTTTTCCTGATAATTGGGGAGAGACCATAGTACTTCCCATTTTAGAGCCCAATAAGAATCCAAGTTCACCTTCTATTGTTAGACCAATATCACTGATGTGCCATTTGTGTAAAATACTGGAAAAGATTATTAGTTAAAGAATAACATGGACTATTGAGAATAGACAGATTTTATCCCCATTCCAAAATGTCTTCCAGGAATCACAAATCATTAACTGAATATCATTTTATTGAAATGCATAATGCACTTATTACAGAAAATCATGTAATATCAGTCTCTTTAGATATTGACAAGGCATATAAAATGGTATGGAAACATTTACTTTAAAACTTTTAGTAGAACATAATATAAAACAAAATATCTTGTCAATTATAAAAAATTTCCCATATGGTAGAAACATAGGA
The DNA here is from genome assembly GCA_038098605.1 of Gryllus longicercus. Lineage (NCBI taxonomy): Eukaryota > Metazoa > Arthropoda > Insecta > Orthoptera > Gryllidae > Gryllus > Gryllus longicercus. The sequence goes on from JAZDUA010000557.1 coordinate 588,120, forward strand.
GCCCAAGTAAACAACATTATATCCAATTCAGTTCCAATTAAAAATGGGCTTCCTCAAAGCTCTGTATTCAGCGTAATTCCTTTCCTTATCTCCATAGATAATATACTTCAAGTTACTGATAAACCTATGAAAGGCTTCTTGTTTGGTGATGATTTAACTATACTTTGTGTTGTAGAAAATATCCATCTTATTTCTCAGTTAATTAAAGATAATCTCAATAAACCCAAAGAGTGGTCTTTCAAAACAGGATTTTAATTTTTAAAATCAAAAACCTAGTACATAACATTTTCACAGAAAAGAAATGAGAAATGTGCAAAGTTAAAAACAAAAATGAGAGTATCAAATGCACTTCATCAATTAAAAATATATGGATGATTTTTCATGAAAAAATGAGTTTGAATTTCCACATTAACAAATTAGGAGCAGAATATTTCAGAAGAATATACATAAGACAAGAATTGCCATCATGAAACTAGGAGTCTGATAGAAAGTGTTAAATAAAAACTTACCAATCATTAATGAGATTCAAATTGGATTATGGATATATTTTGCAGACTTGGCAGGACCAAAGAAACAGAATTGTCTTGAAAGTATTCAAAACTTGGCTTCAAAACTCAGCGTTGGTGCTTTCAAGTGAAATCCTGTGAAAAGTGTATTAATTGAATCATAGTTAATATATTTGCTTCTAAGAAGAAAATAACTTATAATGTTTCCTGTGCTACGCAAGTTTTTGTGAACACCAAAAATTCCTTTTTCCATTATCTTAAGGAAAGACCGAATATATACCACCTTTATCTTTCACACTTTGATTCCCCTAAGCCTCTCTACATGGGATGCATTAATGAGAAACTTCAATTCGAGAATCTGTCCATTGCACAAAAAAATATGACCCTCTATTTCCCCTTAGCAAACATTTAAATTACCAATAAACATGGAATTAAGAAAATGTGGAAAAAATGACACATATAAATTTTTTATAGAAATTATTCCTTGAAATCAGTGAAAAAAATAAACATTATTAATCTAATACTGATGGTTCCTTGACAGATGGAAAAGATGGATTTGCAGTAGTTGCTGATGAAGAGTCATGTAGATTTAGGATCCAAGACTACAATTCTGTCCTTATTTGAGAAGCTTGGGCTATTCTTACAAATTATAGGTCTATACCAAAGACAAATCAATAATATACACTGATTTCAAATCATGTTTCATGGCCTAGTTATACAAAAATAATTCTAATTAAATTATTAAGGAAATAAAAGAAAAATTAATCAAGTTAACAAATAATAATTTTAAAATTGAGCTAGTTTTAATTCCTAGTCATACAGGAATCGAAGGTAATGAAAAGGTGGACGAAGAAGCAAAAAAACCTCAGTACTTTCAACAAAACAAGAAGTTAAAAAGTATTTCAAAATTGAATTTCTAAAACATTAGGACAATTCTTGGAAAATTACAATTACAAAATACGTGAATTTCGAACTCCCATATTTGAGAAAAAATTCCACTATTTTAGAAGTCCAAAGATACCAAATAAATATAACAAGGTTAAGAATAGGACACACGAACATAACTCATGCCAGCTATTTTTCAGAACGTCAAAACAAAATTTATCAAAACTACAATACAGAAATGACTCTAAAACAAATTATGAATGTTCAAAATTTAAGAAATTTAGAGATCACGTACATCTTCCTTATGCATTAAATGAATGGTTTGAAGAATAAAATAGGTTGTATAAAGACCATGTAATTTTAAAAATGTATTGTTTTCACAATTTGATTTTGTTGTATGAATAACGACACCCGATACACAATTGGAATGGCGTTTATTAGTTAACTTTTAGTTAACTACACAGTATTATTTAGCAGATGAGCGTAGCACGTTCGTCACCGCGTGTCCGGCGTCCAGCGTCTGTCTGTCGAGCGGCCTGCAGTTGCGGTAGTTTCTGGCGCGCTCGCAAGGCGGTGCCCTTTGTCTATCATACAGCAGATTTGATAAAGGCTTTAATAGTTATAATAACTTAAAGAAGAGATATATCTCATTGAAATATGTACTTCCAAATATTTTTATTAATGTAATGTAATACATGTAGACCAGAAGTACATGGATGACATCAATGTTAAAAAGTGATTTAAAATAAAGCAAATAAAAAAATATTAAAGATCGAAATTATTTGTTACTCAAAACTGCTCATCAAAAACAAGTCGTTAAATGTGGTCATGTTCAATTTTTCGAAAGTAGTTCTGCTTAACTTTGCAAGACAACCTAGGCAAAAAAAAAATTAACTCAAGAACGGCTTTCAGATTTTTCCCACATGTGTAGCAAACTTGAGTTGCTACAACAGCACATACTTTCTGTCATTATTGGAAACAGTTACATAATATTGAAATTATGCCATTTCTGCATTTCTGCTACTTAAAATACTTATTTAAAATTTTGAATGAAACAAAACAAAATTTGTAATACATATCAAAGAGCAATAGAGTTATAGCCATGTGGGTCAGTAAAACACGTAGAAGTATAAAAATAGATATCAAAATCTTCACATTTCCCTGGCCACATGAAATAAACAGAACAGTATTTTTTAAGGCGGTATTATTTTAATGATTGATGCTTGTTCAAAACTCAGTAAGTGGTAAGGCACTTGAACATCAAAATCAAAAATTTTCGAATCAGTTTCGATCCTTTTGAAAACAGTGTGTTCTGCATCGTTTTATTTATTGTAATAATTGTGAATTATTTATTGTAAATGGAAATGAGTGAGGGGAGAAAAATATCGAGGGCAGAGTATCGCAAATGAGCAGCGAAAAGTAAAAAAAGTGAAGTAAAAAACAAACATCTTTGGTGTTTTTTTCTTTCTTTCTTTCAAAAATCTAAAAAGGAAGTTGTCTATACAGAACGAAAAATGTTAACTATTTTTTGAATTACATATTTTTAAATAAAAAACTCGAAATATTGCAGTGCTTAATATTATATTCTCCTCATACATTTTACATGCCTTTTTATTAACGAGAAAAGCACAATGTTACTGATTGTGAATGATGAACTCTTACACGTTTTTATATATAGACATTTAATTTTAGGATGCTATTTTACAGAGTAATTTGAGTGATTTACCTTCAGCTTCTTCCTCTTTGGTCCTATCTTCCATATACGGACGTTAGGTGACCCATAACGGGTTTTCTTGGGATAAATTATTCAGGGTGGTTTCCCGTTGCCTTCCCTGATATGGTGATGATGATGATGATGATGATAGGGGGTGAAAGGACGAACACAATACAACCATGCCCGAGGCGGGACTCGAACCCGCGATCTTTCGGTACGAGATCGCTACGGCACTACTGCCTTAGCGATCTCGACCACCGGATCGGCCCTTTATCTTCAGACATCTCCAATTCAGATTGTAAATGAAGGATACTTTGACTGCTTTGGAATTTCATTACAAGCGCACGAGACTGTTGATAGCTTTAAAACTTTTTCTATCAAGAATTGGGAGTTTGAACAAATAAAATGGTATGTAAAACAAAATAGCCATTGGAATATATTGCAATATAGCCGTGTCATTGCGCTCAAAAAGGAATAGGGCATGGCGACGCCCAACGCCGACGGCGGCGAACTGCTTGGCCTCCAAATTGTCGAGCCGCCGCCGCCACCACCGCTTACAACTTATGTTATTTGTAATCTTATCCGTTTTTGTTTGCAGTTCGAGCTCATCAATTGTTTGTTTTGGGCCCATATTGTATGCAATTTCATTGCTATTTGTGTACAATATGAGCACAATAAAGGCTTCGTCCAGAAACGACCTCCGGTGGGTCGAGAGGCCCTGACCAATCAGGGGCCGTCGTTGCGTGTCCTTCTCCCTGCTTGGGAGCGAGGACAGCCTGTGGCTGGTCTGCCCCAGCAGCGGACGCATCAACAACACCACACTACGTAATACTCCCTATGTACGTACGTATGCGGGAAAGTAAAAGTAAGTTATAAATGTATTTATTTATTAATAATTAATTTCTGGGTTATATTATGTAACAATCATATCAAAACTTTTCTTTGTCAGTTCGATAACTGCCGTCCATGAACTACGTTCGATAACGGCCGTACTTCAAGTTTTTGACAGGGAAGAGAAAAGCGTTAAGCTCACACTTCATAAGCCATAAGGCCTGTGTAAAACGTGAAGGCATGACGTCATGCATTCACTGCACAGGCGTACCTGCGGACGAAGGCTGAAGCTAGACAGCCTTCAAGAGTGGGGCGTAGGATTTGAAAAAGGTCGTGCTCAGCAGGTATCATTACTCTGCAGCTTAGCGAGTAGCATTGTGCACCAACTGGTTTTCTCAGTACGCGGCAGGAGCGCTTCTCCCTTTGCATGTGTCGGAAGAGATTGCGTGCAGAAATACAATGCAATACAGTGCAATGCACAAACATCGAGTCCCGCCTCGGGCATTTGTGTGCGTTCTTTCACTCCCTATCATCATCACATCATGTCATCTTCACAGTTATCACCGTTAAATGCAATAGTGGTCGCTGAAGACCTAGATGTTGATGCGACCTTAAATTAAAAGAAAAAGCAATACCCTTCAGACGACACTCACATTCTTTCAGAAATAAATTCCGAACTTCAAAACAAAGAAAGTTCGATCACCCTAACAGAGGAAAGCGCATCGATGCATTAGAGTAGTGGGCAAAGCTTTTAACGCACCCAACCAACCGCCCTCCACGAAAGCACAGCTTCCCCGGAATGCCTTACCCCCAAAGCAAAGATTCCAAACGCTCACTCCCAAGGAAGAGTTCCGCCCGCACTTCGAAACGACACTCGCCTCCACCATTTATTTTCCCTTTTCGGAGCCACGCGTTTCAAATTGGCGCGCCCGTGGCATGACGTCTCGGGGCTCTCCGTTTCAAGATATGCTACCTCCGGGCCCGGAGGCGAAGGGCGAGCCAACGGCGTCACGTCGCCCCTGCTACAAAAGGCGGCGGCCAGCCGCAGTCAACCCAGGGCCCGGCAACTCTCCATCAAAATTGGGTACAAAGCTAGAGGTTGCTACTATAGGATGCGCTGGTGTCGCCGGATACAGCTGCTGGTAAGACTCGCCAAATTTCGCACATAAAAATTGGTCAAGAAATACGAATACACATTGATTACGAACGATTTCTGAAATAAATTACAAAAGTAGTTAAATACTATGTGTTTATCTTCTAAAACTCATTTATTCATAATAATACACGCATGAAAGAAAAGGTAGCGCGAACAGCGGCGCGATCTTTTGTATCAAGCGCGTGTGTTTGCGTCCCGAGAACCCACGCGCGTTTTAAATAACGTCGGTAGCAGTTCGTATTTTAGTTCGTGTAAGAAGGTGATGCTCTAGAGCGCGCCACTGTAATGGTCCCCACCACGTTATATGGGAGTTATAGGGACCTGAATCAACCGCCGGCCAGTCAGGCAGGCAGACCACGCCGGCCAGGAGATATTCGCGCAGTCGGCCCGCAGTCGACTACGCGACAGCCCTCAGTGGTCCGAGGTGAGGCAACCTTCCGTGCCGGAGGACGTGTGGGCGCCGCAGCGACAGACGACTCCTTGGGCGTGAGCGAGCTGGTCACTTGCTCTACAGGAGGCCCAGCAGTGTGGGACGTGGTCCGTTCTGGGGTAGCACGTACGTACACGGATGGCACATGCGCGTTATAGCAACTCTCCGTAATGAGAGACATTGTTGACTTGGTGGATTTCACATTGTAAAGATTGTTTCGCGTGAATAAAGATTGTTGAAGTTCAAGTAACGACTTTATTCACGGAACAGAAAATCGCCTTCCCGGAACGTGGCGATGGTGTAACGGTTAGCGTACTGGACTGTTGTACCCAAGATGGCGGGCTCAAATCCGATCGAAGCCGTGGATTTTTAAGGGCCAAAGAATTCTTCGTACGGCTTCCTTCGGAGGGGAAGTAAAGCCGGCTGTCCCAAGTTAGTAGATTTACTTGCATGTAAAAGATCCTCAAGCCTAAATGACGCCTCTGAGCTAAATTCAAATCGCCTGTTTCTCGCTCAAGAAATACCTCCTTTCTCTGCTAGTTGGTGAAAGGAGCGTAGCGAAATTTACGTGGTCAGACGGAAGAGCAGGCCTCATGGCCTGAGTCTCGCCACGTACAATAAGGCATCAATTCATTCATTCATTCATTCAATTCATTCATTCATTCATTCACGAGCAGCGACTGTGCGCGGGCGTGTTGCTGGGCGGGCGCGGCAGCGGGGGCGTCGGCGGAGGCGACGTGGTAAAGGCAAGTGTCGTTTCGAGGTGCGGTCAGAGAGTCTTCCCTGGGAGTGAGAGTTTGCTATCTTTGCTTTTGGGGTAAGGCATTCCAGAGAAGTGGTGGAGGGCGGTTGTTTGGGTGCGTTAAAAGCTTTACCCACTACTCTCATCAGTCGGCGCGCTTTCGTCTGTTAGGGTGATCAAACTTTCTTTGTTTTGAAGTTCGGAATTTATTTCTGAAGAAATGTGAGTGTCGTCTGAAGGGTATTCCTTTTTTTTTAAATTTAAGGTTGCATCAACATCTAGGTCATTAGCGACCACTATTCCATTTATTGCCATGCATAACGCATAGACGTAAACATTGACATAAGTGATAGACTGAAGTATTCACACTGTCTAACATATATGTGAGCAAAATAAGAATTTCTATTGGCTGTGAGACATTATAGTTTACTATTGGTTGGATGTGAGAATAGTTTTCGAGGTATCGACTGCGTCCATGGCCCATATGGCGTTAGTTCTTCTATCGGCTTCGCTCCAATTTCAATTCTTGATTTTGAGTTAAAGTACTGTGATGGTTTCATTTCGTACACCTTACTTAACCATAAGCACAAAAGCGTGAAGCTTGCAAGCTTTTTGAGCTAACATCTTACGTGTTATGCTTATGCGAACGCATTGTGAATGAGCCCGCTTATGGACATAGTCATAACTTCAATGTTAACGCCATGCTTATGTCCATTGTGAATGGGCCTTTCCACGTCTGCCCAGCGGCGGCGGCGTCGAGATACTGGCAGCCTTAATTCGCCGCGGGAGCGATGCCGTTCTGTCTGCTTTACGTCAAAAACAGTCAAAAACTGTTTGTGATGTGCTATGGGGAGAAGTTAATTTAAAGTTACATTTATGCCCAGAAGCAAAACAAGTGGCCATCTCAGCATTTGCTCGAGGATCAGGGAAACTGGACGAAAACCAGATCGAGATGATTTCCTAGCGCGGACTGGGACTGATGACTAGAAAGTTTAAAAAGTTATTTGCATTTAGTTACTTAAAAATTTCATTTTGGTCTTTACTTCACTAAAATTACGAACACAGAGTTTGTAACAACGAGATCTGGACAATTTGTCTACTTCCAGCGCCACTCACGTTTTTGTAAAAAAAACTAAGTCCAAGGCTACACTATTGCACTAATATCTAAATATAAAAACAAAGTCGGATTAGTTACACCATTGATAACTCAAGAACGACTGAGCCAAGTTTAATTATCTCTAATTTGTTAGATTCATATACGCCCGAATAGTAGAATTACTATTAAAAATCGAAAAAATTTACAAAAAAAGAACAAAGAACAAAATTAGATATTCATGTCAAATGCAACCCGCAACACCCGGCAGGATTTTATGACTCTTCTTCTGCACTTCAACGACTAGGCGGCTGCATGTTCTGTCTTCGCACATCGAACCATCTTCTAAGTGGTCTTCCTACACTCCTTTCTGTTGTTCTTTAGCATTTGTTTAGGTATCCTATTTTGTCCCATCCATTCTTAATGGTTTTTCCATTCTTGTTTATCTACTTGTATAGACTCCTTTGAGCTAAATATATTTAACTATGTTCGGATACCCTTATTTCTTCGTTTATCTAGCAAAGTATGTCCTTTTACTGTCCCAAATAAAATTTCATCTCTGTAGCTTCAATTTTTTTTTTCAGTGAGATTCGAATTTTCACACCCACATAGGACTACTGGTGTTGCCATTGTTTTATAAAATTATAATCGTTAATTAATTTCAGTCATATAAGACGTAGGTTCCTTAATTAGCTACATAATAGAATACAAATACATATAAATGTCGATATTAATAATTTCACTAAAATTCTTTAATTTAACTTGTATATATTTGGATAGAAAAAATTTGACCACGGCACCGCACACCTTGATTTTATTCCCAACCTACATTCAAGATCAACAGAGTTATAACTATAATCAGATGTAAGTATGTTATAAGAGATTGAATCACATTGGAGAAAAAATGCTTCAATAAATAAAGTAGATGTTTTCACTAAAATTGACAAAATAATAATCGATATGTACATTCAAAATTTTTTAAACAATTAAAAACTATTTTTTGAAATCTCTTTAAAGCCTAACAAGCTCTGAGATGAATGTTGACGAGTAACTGGATTCAATCAAACCATTTACCAAGAGTCACTATTCCCGACCTGGGTCTCCGGCTCTGCCGAAGCACAGTTGTCGGTCTACGAGATTCCGTCCATCCGTGAGAAACCGTTACCATTCGCAGACCCTTCACTAGCTTACCATGCCTCGACTCTAATACTTCCCCTACACAGATTAGCGCTGCCACACCGTGGCTAACCATAAAAACACACACAACAGGAACCAAGTCTTCCAACTGCACTGTCCGCACTCCCGTATCGTGCTTATGAGACGTGACTTCGTGAGCAATGTAATCAGCAACACTTTCTTTGTACCAATGAGTCATCAAACCGGCCTCATAGAGCCTCCACACACACTCAAAGAGAATTTTCGAGTAAGAAGATCCTTTCTTGATGGGATACGTCATGAAGTACATGGACGGGTATTCATGCAACTCGTGGAAAGAATCTGGCCCGTCCTCGACTGCTCCGCCGTAAATCATCACTGCAATTTGGGACATGAGCATAGCCACGTCTTTCTGGCGCGATACACGTGTGAACAATCGCAAAATGTCGCTGTTATTCATTGGAATGACCGTCAGTTTGCTGTCGAGGCGGTTCAGAAGATCCGAGTCAGAACCCCGAAAACCTCTCGCGTACGACAGGCCGGGCGTGATGATCTCCATGCCCGAAGCGTCCAACTCCTCTAAAGAGTTGACCTGTTGGCCGAAGGGCGCCGATGTGATGTTCTCGACGAGGACGCCTTGGAAGACGCAGCCGAAGACGATGCTGAAGGCCGAGCACGCGCCAACCAGCAGGCGAATGGCCGGGCTGGAGAGACCGGTCACGTTGGATCGAGGCACAGCCGCCACGAAGCCAGCCACCTGCGACAAGGGCGACGCCACGCCGATAACCATCTCCGCAAAAACCATCGTAGCATCTCCTAAGGTCAGGTACAAGCAACCGTAATTATGATCTAGTCATGTGCATTGCGTATACCAGGCACGTGAACCGGCGCCCGCACGAGCTACGTGCCCTCCTAGGAAGCCCGGCGCTCCTAAGAGAACAGCCAACTTCCCCCGAGTCCGCTCGCTTTCCCCTCCAAATCCAGAAGGGGTGTACATGCGCAAGCTTAAACGACGCACGTCGGGGAAGAGTGGCTTCATACGAAAATATGTTTGACAGATTTCTTATATCCCACAACTGGGATTTGAATTGTTATTATATTCTTTACAATTTATGGATATTTTGTGTTTTTTATTTTTAAATTCTACATTTTTAAAACATTTTATCAAGGACAAAAATATGTTTTAATGGCCAATTATTTCCGCGTTTTGTTTTTGTTTTTAAATCATTTAGTGAATTATTAAAATAATTAATAATGTAAAATAAATGTCAAGTAACGTCTCCCAAAATGTCATAGACCAGGTATCCAGATCTTGCCCCAATTGCTCTGGTCGCATTCCCCGTAAGCTCTAGTAAGCTTCTTATTTTGCCCGGGACCTTGACATGCCTGGCGTATACTATAAACGAAGCATTTGATGTCTTGTGCAAATTGTCAACACATATTCCACCGCCGACAATTGACCTCGATTAATTTCTTGCATAATTAGGCGCTGAATGGATTGCAGTGTATTATGGGCTTTTATTACAAATTCCCCGCCCAATATACGATGCGGTTAATACATGATGCACCTGCCCTGGAGAATCTTGCGAGGTCGTGTGGTCGCGGGGTTTGGAGGAGTTCACCTGTTGGTCGCAAGATAGTGCCACCTGACGAGGAGCGGCAGCGGGGCGGCTATAATTCGATGTTTTAACGTGACGTCTCGTGCGGATATGCACAAAAAAGGGAGAGGGAAGGCAGACTCCTTTAAAGAGCCGTCAAAGTGCGATCTGTAGTGATCACCATTCCCTATTGGTCTCCCTTCCCCCTCCCTTTTCGTGCGTAATCTTGAGATACTACGCTAAAAAAATCGAAGAATAGGCGGACTTGCAGCTCGAAGGTGCGCAAACCCTTCACTCCGCCCCCGGAGAGAACAGCTGTGCGCGTCTGGTTCGAGGAAGAGCACAGTGGTGACATATTTTGGGAAAGTGAACTGAGAACCATTAGGAGCAAGCGTTAAACAGCCACCAGTTTTCCCGATCATTTTTTTTCTCTTAACTATTTTTGTAATGTAATTTTAATGAAAATAATACTAAGCCGTCATTGGTAATTGTGGTGTGTTCTGTAGTTAAAAATTCATAGTTCCTTGGGAAGTTTAAGATGTTCAAATGCTTAATCTTGTGTATGAATTCTCGTGTTAAAATTACTTGATGGGTTACAGCATTTCAGCTGAAGTTTTTTAGCTAGAGAATTTTACTTAAACATCTCGAATTTAATGTGTACCAGCTTCTAAATACTCTGTTCTGTTGGAAGACATTTGTGAAAATGATTGCAATTCTAGTGCTGTAACTTGACGTAATTTTACGGTTTCGTTTTGCCATTTTGACTTGCAATTTTTGTCCTCTGTACAAAGTAAGCACGCTGCGCTGAAATCAGTTTTCGTACACCTTTTCGTCCCATTTATATTGGGTTTTGAAAAATTTATACGTAAAGTAAAATGGCACCATTTTCATTTCCAGCGAACTCTATGTACTTTCGAATATTCCATAAAGATAACATTGCATAACTAGAAATTTAAAGACAGATTTTGAGTGATAAAAACCTGTGCTAAAGAGACAGGACTTTAAAAAATGTCATGAACAATTTCTTTTTTTTTTAAGAGTTGTTTTCAAATGTCTCAGCTTAATTTGATGAATTTTTTTTTAAAAAATCTCAAAAACGTTCCAAATTTGTTCTTCATTTTTCCTCTAACGATAGAATAAGGAACGCTTAAAAATTGTGCAGGTTTCATTTCGTTCAACTGTTTCATTTTCTACAATTGCAAAATGAATGCGCGAGCGCGTGTATTGTTACCTGCACGAGAGCGCGCACGCCGCCGCCGACGGGGTCGCCCGCCCACCACGCCCCCGCTCCCGCCGCCACCGCCACCGCCAGCAGCAGCCACACCACCGCCTCCACCGACCCCGCCAGCGCCTTGAGCACTGACAGCCGGGCGGCGCGGGGCGCTACCACCGACATGTAGCCGAAGTGGAAGACGGGCGCGTAGTCGACGGGCTGTTCCGTGGGGTCCACGAAGGTCGTAATGAATGTGAGGTCAACACTGCCATCCTCCACGTCTGGCAAAATCTTGCAGGTTTCGTTGTAAAAGGTGCATCCGCTTGGTGGCACCACATCCGGGATGCACCCTGTTAGCTGCATGTAAATTTTGGTTTTCAGGCATCTAATCTGTCCCATTTTCAAAAATAATATTAATAAATCACTTAACTACATATAGTCAAATATAATAGACAAAATAAAGTATATTATCTCTTCACAAAGAATATTTAACAAACATGTGGTTATGCTTTGAAACACTTCATATTTTGGTGTGGTTATTCTGTGGTTGAATTGGTGTTTGGAAAGAAAATGTTTCGTTTCTATTCTGCAAATGTACTAATAGGCAGTGAGAAATCAATGCTGGTCGTAGTTCTACATGATGATTGATATATTGTCTGAAAATAGAGGATTATTAAGCAATGTAAAGTGCAAAAGTGTAGTATGTGGAATGACGATCTTAGGATCGGACTCTAAAGTAATTATGGTAACAACCAATAGAAATGTTAGGAAAATAGTCGATTATGAAATAAAAAATTTGTTTAATTGAATGCGTTTATTTCTTCCAATTAGTGTATTATAATTAAATTCAAACAAATATATTAATGTTCTTAAAAATTGAAACTTTTTCGATTTTTTTAAAATTTGCAATGATTTAGATGCAACGCTCATCAGACTCTTTCACCAGTCCATCAGTCCCTATGTATCAGCGAACGCGAATCTTCTGTCTCGCCTAACAATGTACATAGTGAAGATTAATAATTTTCCCACAGAAAAAATCTGGTGGCTCTGCCAACTCTGATAGTAGAGAAAAGTCTGTCTAAACCGGAGCCTGTACAAGCCGGAAACCTGCCTTAACCGGAAAGTCTCTTCGGCCCAAGAAGTTAAATGGCAGTTTACACAGCATAAAACGGAGCTTAATATTCATATACTGGTAATTTCTTCCATTATTACGTTATATGTTATTGTACTTTCATAATTACAATAAATTCATACTTCAATATCTCATACTTCCAACGTCAATATCACAACGGTTATAAAATGGATAAGCTTGCATGAAACGTAAACCTCCCTAAACATGATTTTTTGTGTCCCAATCCATTCCGGCTTAGACAGGTTTTACTAGACCAAATAGGTTACTTCTTATTTTTTGTGCGACGCCCTTCTGGGCAGATAAAGTTGAGCAGAGCAAGGTGGAGGGTAGTGCAATTGCCTGTTGGAAAGCGTCGAGCACAAGGTTACTGGCACACAACTCCTTTGTCTGTTTTCGCAAATTATGGATTTTGTGAGCCGTGAAGCTACAAGAGACCCTAGCTCTGAGAGAGCACTTGCCTGTTGGAAGGCGTCGAGCACAAGGTTACTGGCACACAACTCCTTTGCCGGTTTTCGCAAATTATGGGATTTTGTGAGCCGTGAAGCTACAAGAGACCCTAGCTCTGAGAGAGCACTTGCCTGTTGGAAGGCGTCGAGCACAAGGTACTGGCACACAACTCCTTTGCCTGTTTTCGCAAATTATGGATTTTGTGAGCCGTGAAGCTACAAGAGACCCTAGCTCTGAGAGAGCAATTGCCTGTTGGACGGCGTCGAGCACAAGGTTACTGGCACACAACTCCTTTGTCTGTTTTCGCAAATTATGGATTTTGTGAGCCGTGAAGCTACAAGAGACCCTAGCTCTGAGAGAGCACTTGCCTGTTGGAAGGCGTCGAGCACAAGGTACTGGCACACAACTCCTTTGCCTGTTTTCGCAAATTATGGATTTTGTGAGCCGTGAAGCTACAAGAGACCCTAGCTCTGAGAGAGCACTTGCCTGTTGGAAGGCGTCGAGCACAAGGTACTGGCACACAACTCCTTTGCCTGTTTTCGCAAATTATGGATTTTGTGAGCCGTGAAGCTACAAGAGACCCTAGCTCTGAGAGAGCAATTGCCTGTTGGAAGGCGTCGAGCACAAGGTTACTGGCACACAACTCCTTTGTCTGTTTTCGCAAATTATGGATTTTGTGAGTCGTGAAGCTACAAGAGACCCTAGCTCTGAGAGAGCACTTGCCTGTTGGAAGGCGTCGAGCACAAGGTACTGGCACAAAACTCCTTTGCCTGTTTTCGCAAATTATGGATTTTGTGAGCCGTGAAGCTACAAGAGACCCTAGCTCTGAGAGAGCACTTGCCTGTTGGAAGGCGTCCAGCACAAGGTACTGGCACACAACTCCTTTGCCTGTTTTCGCAAATTATGGATATTGTGAGCCGTGAAGCTACAAGATACCCTAGCTCTGAGAGAGCAATTGCCTGTTGGAAGGCGTCCAGCACAAGGTACTGGCACACAACTCCTTTGGCTGTTTTCGCAAATTATGGATTTTGTGAGCCGTGAAGCTACAAGAGACCCTAGCTCTGAGAGAGCACTTGCCTGTTGGAAGGCGTCCAGCACAAGGTACTGGCACACAACTCCTTTGCCTGTTTTCGCAAATTATGGATTTTGTGAGCCGTGAAGCTACAAGAGACCCTAGCTCTGAGAGAGCAATTGCCTGTTGGAAGGCGTCGAGCACAAGGTTACTGGCACACAACTCCTTTGCCTGTTTTCGCAAATTATGGATTTTGTGAGCCGTGAAGCTACAAGAGACCCTAGCTCTGAGAGAGCACTTGCCTGTTGGAAGGCATCCAGCACAAGGTACTTGCACACAACTCCTTTGCCTGTTTTCGCAAATTATGGATTTTGTGAGTCGTGAAGCTACAAGAGACCCTAGCTCTGAGAGAGCAATTGCCTGTTGGAAGGCGTCGAGCACAAGGTTACTGGCACACAACTCCTTTGCCTGTTTTCGCAAATTATGGATTTTGTGAGCCGTGAAGCTACAAGAGACCCTAGCTCTGAGAGAGCACTTGCCTGTTGGAAGGCGTCCAGCACAAGGTACTGGCACACAACTCCTTTGCCTGTTTTCGCAAATTATGGATTTTGTGAGCCGTGAAGCTACAAGAGACCCTAGCTCTGAGAGAGCACTTGCCTGTTGGAAGGCGTCGAGCACAAGGTTACTGGCACACAACTCCTTTGCCTGTTTTCGCAAATTATGGATTTTGTGAGCCGTGAAGCTACAAGAGACCCTAGCTCTGAGAGAGCACTTGCCTGTTGGAAGGCATCCAGCACAAGGTACTTGCACACAACTCCTTTGCCTGTTTTCGCAAATTATGGATTTTGTGAGTCGTGAAGCTACAAGAGACCCTAGCTCTGAGAGAGCAATTGCCTGTTGGAAGGCGTCGAGCACAAGGTTACTGGCACACAACTCCTTTGCCTGTTTTCGCAAATTATGGATTTTGTGAGCCGTGAAGCTACAAGAGACCCTAGCTCTGAGAGAGCACTTGCCTGTTGGAAGGCGTCCAGCACAAGGTACTGGCACACAACTCCTTTGCCTGTTTTCGCAAATTATGGATTTTGTGAGCCGTGAAGCTACAAGAGACCCTAGCTCTGAGAGAGCACTTGCCTGTTGGAAGGCGTCGAGCACAAGGTTACTGGCACACAACTCCTTTGCCTGTTTTCGCAAATTATGGATTTTGTGAGCCGTGAAGCTACAAGAGACCCTAGCTCTGAGAGAGCACTTGCCTGTTGGAAGGCGTCCAACACAAGGTACTGGCACACAACTCCTTTGCCTGTTTTCGCAAATTATGGATTTTGTGAGCCGTGAAGCTACAAGAGACCCTAGCTCTAAGAGAGCAATTGCCTGTTGGAAGGCGTCGAGCACAAGGTTACTGGCACACAACTCCTTTGCCTGTTTTCGCAAATTATTGATTTCGTGAGCCGTGAAGCTACAAGAGACCCTAGCTCTGAGAGAGCACTTGCCTGTTGGAAGGCGTCGAGCACAAGGTACTGGCACACAACTCCTTTGCCTGTTTTCGCAAATTATGGATTTTGTGAGCCGTGAAGCTACAAGAGACCCTAGCTCTGAGAGAGCAATTGCCTGTTGGAAGGCGTCGAGCACAAGGTTACTGGCACACAACTCCTTTGCCTGTTTTCGCAAATTATGGATTTTGTGAGCCGTGAAGCTACACGAGACCCTAGCTCTGAGAGAGCAATTGCCTGTTGGAAGGCGTCCAGCACAAGGTACTGGCACACAACTCCTTTGCCTGTTTTCGCAAATTATGGATTTCGTGAGCCGTGAAGCTACAAGAGACCCTACTCTGAGAGAGCAATTGCCTGTTGGAAGGCGTCCAGCACAAGGTACTGGCACAAAACTCCTTTGCCTGTTTTCGCAAATTATGGATTTCGTGAGCCGTGAAGCTACAAGAGACCCTACTCTGAGAGAGCACTTGCCTGTTGGAAGGCGTCGAGCACAAGGCCGTCCCTTCGCTTGAAGCGCTGCCACGGAGAAGACGTGTTGACGGGCACCGCCAAGAAGGAGTTGACCATGCCGATGACGAGACGCCGTCCGCGGGGGTGCAACTGCTTGGACTGCGTGGGGGGCGAGGAGGGGGCCGGGCGCGGCCACGGGGCGACGATGGGCGGCCGCAGCGCCCCCAGGCACGCCCCTGCGCCCGCCACCGCCCACACCGCCCACGCCGCCCACGCCGCTCGTCCGCACACCATGTCAACGCCTCGTCTACGCTACCTCTGGCTGGAAAGCACACTTCACTATAGTCTAGCGCGCCTTGCACGTGCAACGTCTAGGCACTGCTGCCAACTGTATAGAGAAGGCTGGTGGGCCAAGCGCAGGTTTACGGGACGCGGGAAAGAGTGCTGATACGGGAATCACACATCCCCGTATTTATGTGCATATATAATCAATATGGATAGTTGGTGTATTTTGTAGTTCCCAAACACTCATCAAGTTTATAACGTGCAAAGTTGATGAACGTTACTTTAGGGCGAAACTAACATCATTAGCACTCCTAACCATTCTATAGTTTTCTCGTCGTGTTCGATAGATGACAGGCCCTGGGAGGTGTGCATTTTTAGTAATGCTCGCGTGACATTCTCTTGCATATAACTCGCCGCTAATCAAAACCGAAGCTAGTGGCGCCCTCACTTTCCGATGAAGATCTGCTTGTGTTCATATTAAAATTGGTCTGTTGTGGTATGACTTCGGATTTGGATTGTGATAAACTTGTTATCTATGGTATACGAAGTTTCATGCCATTTCCCGGTCATATCAAGAAGTCAATTTCAATTTGAAACTGGACACCTTAAAGAGTTTTTTAAATGTCTTTTGTAGTGCTACGAATTTAGGAACAAAACATAGACATCTTTTTGCCACTTTTGCAGATTTATCAACTTTCTCATTTCCAGCGATTTCTCTAAGGGATGGGTTACAAGCAGATTCAATTTTTATCCCATTTTCACCTTGAATAAATACAATTTCTTGGATTTTTTGTATGATGGTATTACCAGTATTTTCTATTTCTTATGGCTTTAATAGTTGTGTCAGTTTCAATTATACAGGTAACTTATATAGACGTATTTAAACGTACATTTTTTTAGAAACTATTGCATTATTAAACAATTATCATATTCTTACAGCGCAACAATTCGTATTAACAAACATATTCGTTCGAGGCTAACAATTTGCCTCACCGTCAGGCCAAAATCAATACATTCTTCCAATATTATATCTTATGTTACAACAACTTAAAAAAATCGGAATGTTACCCAATACAACAAGCCTTCATTGGACTCACCGAAGTGTGTAATAAGCACAATTCACCAAAAGAATTAAATTCAAAAACATTATTTTGCTGATACAAATGTCTATAAATAAAATATTAGAGCTGCAATCTATTTCCGTTCAAAGGACATTTTTTCCCATTTTCTCAATTTCTCGATCCTCTAACAGTAGAACTGAAATGAAACTTAAGAATATTACAGAAGAGTAAAACCTTCTCCTATACGTAACTTTTGGGTGAAATGTGTGGAGCCGTTTGAGCGTTTCCGAATGTGCGTAAATTTGACTTCATCATCTCGAAAAACTTTTTAAATTTTCGAGAAACTTCATTGCACGTCATTTGAAACACTTCTCATAAATGCAATAATGTAATCAAATTGGTAGTAATCGGTCGTAATGGTAATTAATGTAAAAGATATTTTTAAAAAATACGTTTGTGTGATGTATGTAAAAACAAAAGAATACATCAAAATGGCATTCAAGTCGTGTTATTCATTCCGTTTAGACCAAATTATTTGTCAAAAAATTATTTAAATAATTGGAAACGTTTTTGAGAAAATAGCGATTGAACCTTTCATAAAAGGAGAAATTTTGAGCACATTTTCACAGAAAATGCTTACGTTTTTGTGAAAATTATATGTTAGTTAAAGCACGTGCAGTGGTGTAAACATTTTTTTACCAGAAGTGTAAATATTCACGACGTGAGATTTTCATCACAAAAATTACATTTGTATATTTTGAAAAAAATAATACAGATAAATGACGTTTATGTCGCATCTATAGCAGTGCATTTAGCACTATCTGTAGAAAAAATGTAAAGAAGAAATTGGAGCCATTTCTGAGAAAAATACTAAAATTTTCAACAAAATGTCTGTACGTTATATTAATCAATGAGCTCGAATATTCGATGTATCAAAAATTGGAAGGCCTCAATTTTGTTTAGATCGAATGGGGAAAACCAATTTCGGAGAAAATTGGCCGAACGGTTTTGAGGACCAGAGACGGGCGGATAGACTGACGTTTTGTTATCAATCGATTTTTCAGTATCAAAGAATTCGGTATCAAAAGTAATGATTTCGTTCACCGTGTAAAAAAATAGTTGTCTACTTTTTAATTAAAATGACCACCTCCTGAAATAATATTATTTATAATCACATCAGTTATTCAAAATATAACATGAACATTACGCATATCACATTTTAAAAACTGACAATATTGAGGACATTTGCCTACCTTCGGTTTTTCAGAGGCTCCCACACCCTCATTGCCATTACCTCGTACACACACTGGAAAGAGCGCGTTGTACATCACATCTTCAATGCCCGTAGGTGGAAAAAATCAGAGAACGATATTTTTACAACGGTGCTTGAAGTTCACGGTAGAACCTCACGCAAGCGTATCCATGAGTGACCGTGAAACGCCGCAATTTTCATGTCGCATTGATCTTTCGTGTCAACTACTTCCCGTTCCCCAACCTTTCCCCGATTCCCATCTCACGAGCGTTCGTACACACACTTGTCTCTGTACCATGTGCTTATTTTCTAGGGTTTCCCATTCGTTTGTATCGGTATAGATAATTAAAAATGAACACGTAAGTATGCACACGAGACGTGAATATTGGCGATTTTGAGCCTTAATTGTGATACGTAGAGCCAGACCCGAAGACACTAGTTCCAATCGTTCTCGGCGTCGAGACCAGTGCCCCGACAGCGATAATGCAAGAATGCGGTTCGAGAACGAACGATACCGATGCTCGGTCTGTTATCGGGTTGAGTGTTGTGTGCCGGCGTTGGATAGCGAATGCTGGCCTCACTAGAGGACTCGCGATGGAGCGAGCCGGCCAAGCGACCTGACCTTGCAATGACGCACGGTAGTTCTGTTTGCTACGGTACAGTAGGTTGAATAATATATACGCGATCTAGCGACTGGTATTTTTTGTAGATGTCTCATATAACTTGTTTCCATCTTTTAGTCTGTTTTAATTAATTATGACTTTGTGAAGGGATGAGGTCCATATTTATTGACAGACATTTCTTGTAAAATTAATTTATTTTATTTTATAAACGAGCACGATTTTAAAATAAATTAATTTTACAAGAATTCGTCTATCAAAAAATATGGACCCTATCCATATTTAAAAATGTAAAATTATAAAATGTAAAATTAATTTTACAAAAATTCATCTGCCAAAAAATAACCCTTCACAAAATCATGTCTCATATATATTCAGGGACTCTGTTTAGTCGTTACACAAAAAATGATTTGATAACCTGCTTCCTAACACATTATTTTTTTGTCATAGGTAATTTCACAAGTGGTTCGACACTTATCTGAGAAGTTTCAAATCACAAACGAGTGGAAATCGGATAAACTATTTCACGAATAAAAATTATATCGATTAAATCAATTGCGAATCCTGAATATTATTTTAAGTATTCCACACCATATGGAAGCTACCTCTGTCACAGTTTTCTTTAAAAGTGACGTCTACATCATACTTGAATTGTGGAGAATTGATTGAACTTATCGAGTTTACTGGAATGTCAGCTCTATTTGTTGAGATTTTTTCAGAAATAGCTTAAAAACGACCCGTGGAAACTGTATGATAACATCTTTACGAAGTTTACAAAGCAACTGCTTTTCAATCGACATCACTCGCAGTGAAAGAATGTTTTCTTGGCCCGTAGTAGATTTGTAGTAAGATATCATTCTACGGTATTCAAGGTGGAAAAAGACCGTTCAAATGATGTAACTTGATGGCACCGTTAAAGCTATTCTTCTGGCATGGCCAAAGTCAAGGCTCTCTTGTTCATGATTTTTACAATTTGATCGACAGATTTCCCTTGAAAATCGTGATCTTGAGTTACTCTATACTATATTATCTATACTATATACTCTATACTATATACTCAACACTATATTTATTTTTCAGGCGCATTGAATCAAAGTTTGAACCAAAATTTTCAAAAGGTTTGAAAAAAAATTATCATGGTAAAATGCTTTATCGGTCATTAAGTTTGAGAAATCAAGAAGGGCAATAAAAGAAACTTTCGAAATCGGAAAATCGATTTATTTCCTTAGTGAATTGAAAACTCTTCTGAACGTGACTTCACTTCTTTCTCTAGTTTTCCTTTTCTTTTGTGCATGTTTATTTACCAGTTTACAAGAATATTTTGCCAAATGCTTTGACATTTTCTTTTGAATTCCTCTAAACATTACATAGCTTCTAGCAGTTTAGGATGTCAGTATCCAATATCCATAGATTTTTCTTGTAATGTATTGAAAAAACGTCAGTATGTTAATATTACTGAGAATGTTTTAAAGAGAAATACAGTACCCAATTGTCTCAAAGTAAAGAAAACCTTGTCCATTCACCAGTGCAGACTGTTCGAGATTTGTAAAGCCTTCTGAGCGTTTAGTTGCAAGTCTACTCGGATATTACCGAAATTACACAGAATAAATGCACAAAATATATGATTTCTTGTCTTAAATAACTATCAAGGGAAACTAAATTGTCGAATTCATCTTTTGAGCAAACGTTACTACACTTATCACTGCTAAAAGGAAGACACGACCAGCAAATGTGTTTGTTTTATTTAGGGTAACTCGTTAACTATGAAGGTCATTTCATAAATAATGCATTTCATAATAATGCACATAATTAACTCGTATTTGTGTCTAGAATAATTATTAGAAGTACAGACGAGTGTACTGAACTCTCGCTTCCTGTCGCGACATTTTGCAGTCAAACCTGGAAGTTCTGGTGTTGGCCTACCGTTTTCTTTCATTTTGAGTTTTCTGAAAATCCAATAATGTGCAGTTAGTTCTTATTAATAGTTCCATAACACAATCACACGCTCTAGCCTCATCATTTACATACAACATTTTCACAAAATTGGAGAGAATGAAAGTTCACCGTAATATTTTGATGAGATGATAATATGGATGAGGAAAGAAACTTGAAGAATAAAATAGTTGGGCTGTATAAAAATTTTAAAAAATACTCCTTCATTGCGCAATATTTAATCCAATTGAAATGTGCTCTTTAATTGGCTTGGGCTAGAAAGTACTTCCAGCAATACAATTGCTTTGTGTCAATGTTATTAGTACATTAAAGACATTAGGATAATGGTAGAGACTAATTCTGGCGCAACTATCTGAAGAATGGGATTCTTTTATATTCTTGCCACAATTATATCCAGTATTTCAAGTACAACCAGTGGTACTACAACAGTAGGTACTTTCTCACCCGTATTTCACCAAAAGTACCCAAATTTTAGAAAAATTGTACATGAACTTATTTCAAAATCAATATTTAACGAACAGATTTCATTACGGAAAAATCTCCCACTTTGACGTTTTAGTTGCAAAAATAAACCGAAAAAAGTTTTAACTTTACAACATATACTATATATATATACAATATAACAACAATTTTCGAAAAATCAGGGTTTTTAACGGACAAGAGACCAGACTAAACGTTTAAACGTTCTTTACACAATCCAAAAACAAAAGTTAATCAAAAACGTTAAAGCCATTTTTTTGAAACTTCGTGAAATATCCCAGGGGCTTCATGTAAAGTACACCCTAAAATTTAAATATGAACTTCAAATTCAAGGATCCAGATCGATTGAGGAATATCAAATTTGGAGAAAATCCGCTTAACGGTTTAGCCGCTAGCTAGCACAGACAGACGTTTTGCCGTCAATGGATTTTTCGAAATGGAGGACCCACAAAACATGTATTCTGGGTACACCACGTGTTAGAGGACTTTTTTATAAATTTAGAAACTCGATTTATCCACTTCTGTGTTGCCAAGCCAGGCAAGAAGAGTTTTTCTGCCGCAGCATTACATAACTTCCTCTCTAGTGCGCAAGCGGTACCGAGAAAGTAATAAGAAAATTAAGTTGGCTCTCATGCGACCATTAGCATTATCTTCAGATAAAAGCAAAGTACCAGGTGAATACTTTGCCGCAACCTTCACTCCGCATCTTTCATACAAAGTCCTTCATGATTATTTTCTCCTCGAAGACAGCCACCGAACTAGAGCAACAGTCCCAAGATGCCGAAAAATGATATCTCCCACTGAAACTGTCAATCTTTTAAATGTCGATACCCCAAAAGTTTCCAGAGGCCACGCCCCAATTCCAACATAACGTACTTAAACGCCTTCCGTACAAAGCCATTTTACATATAACATCAATATTTGGAAATGCAAATGGAAACACACCCACATTATTCCCATTCTATAACCAGGCAAGTCAAAGAACGACCCGTCAAGTTATCGCCCAATAAGTTTACTGCCCTACTTTGAAAAACTAAAAAAAAAATTTCAACAGATTAATCTCCCATCTCAGTACAGTCGAAGTCGTACATCCGCACCACTTCGACTATCAACCCCTACTTTCCACAAATCACCAAATACTAAGACTATCCAAGGATATAATTGAAGGTTTTCATGAAAACAAACACTGTCGCAATCTTCCTCGATGTAGCTAAAGCTTTTGACACTGTCTGGTATCGAGGACTATTGTACAAACTTAATTACATCGGAACCCCCCACTATCTTATTCATATTATCGAAAGCTTCCATGCAGATCGCACTTTTTCCATGCAGTCCGCCTTCCTGGCACTCTTTCATAATCCTTCCCCATAAAAGCAGGAGTTCCCCAAGGATCTGTACTCTCTTCCACACTATTTAATCTTCATACCGCCCATATAGCATCCACCCCACATACCTCCATTGAACTATTTTCTGATGATACAGCTATATATTCCTCAAGCCGTGATACTACCATCTCTCCCGGTTCTCCGACTGGCCCTAGAAATGGAACCTCCAGATAAACCCAACAAAAAGTCAAGCCAAAATCTTTACATTCCCCAGACCAAAATGTATCCCTCTCTTAAGTACAAAGGGGAAAATAGACCTTGGCTCCCAATCATCAAGCCAATCAAATATCTTGTACTTTTTGTTAGGAGGCTCACTTAGAAATCAAATATTATTTACAGAATTACTCTGGCCACCCGTAGAACCCACCCATTACATCCCATACTCAAAAAGTCTTCACCCCTGCGACTTCATGTATATTCTCATCTATATCAATCAATGATTCGTGTAATCATATTCTACGCTTCTCCTATCTGGGCGTCAGCCAGCAAATCAAATATCCAAAAAATGGAGATTTTCCAAAATAAATTCCTCTGAACCATTACAATAGCTCCCTGGATTTTATCTACCAGTTACATAACGAACTCGACTTCTCTCCATTTCTCCCTCCTACCCTCTCGCTTGTATCCTAAAATTCCTCAGATTCCCTCAGCCGTATGTTTCAAAACCTCACCACAACAGACTAAAGCGGAAATGACCGCGACAGTTCTTCGATCCCCCCTTGATCCAATACACGATGTGACTTCGCATATTTAATCCATGTGTACTCAATGTATACATCTGTGAATAGTGTTTCCTAAACAATGGTAATATAATTTAATTTCTCGTATTCCAGCATTATAAAAGAACCTTTTCTGTTGCAAGAAGCCGTTCATAATCTGACATTTTACGGCGCAAATGATGACGTATTAGATTTTATGTCACGAATAATTGCGTCATCACATATTCAGCCAATCGTAGCGAGACAATCGGGGGAGGTAGAGCTAAACGGAACAGCCGACCACCGTTTACTCGCACAATGTCAAATGCCCGAGGCGTCACAGGGAAGTTGTTTCGCAAAATTAAGTTTGATTCTCTTATAAATGTAAAATGTTGTTATACAAAAAATATAGTATGCAACTCGTTTATTATGTTGCTTTATTACATTCGTACAAATTAGAAAACTCGATCCTTAAGTCGCTCGTTTTCAAAACATGTACTCATGCAATAAAGCTTAGCGTTATAAACTAATTGCATAAACTACTAGTATATTCAGTGTATCGTTCTTGGCTGCTAAGGCCCTTCGGGCCAAGCAGAAACAAATGCGAAGAAGAAAATCTGTACATTCCAAGAAACATACAAATCACGAAATTGCTTTTACGAACTATGAACCAAACACGATTGCCATGTTGGGGACGTGAGCGCAGTGGGAAAGGGTTGTCCGGAGCGCCATTTCACTTAGTTACACCACTGGACGTGAGTGAGGGCAACAGATTGATAGGTGGGGCTCCGAGGCTTCGAGTGGCGGCACGAAGGCTCAGTGTGGCACGCGAGATACGGAGCGCGACGGGCCTCGAGGGCCGCTCGCGTGCCGCGAAACCGTGACGCCCCTCGCACACCACGCGCTTCCAACGACACGAGGAAAACGCTCGCTGATGGGCTTTGTCACGAGGTTCAGGCAGATTTACGCTCTACTCAGTTCGTCACATGACAGACGTGTTAAACTAGGGAAGTATTAAAAAATATTCAATTCATATTTTGTTTAATTCCAAATTATATGATTAATGTATTTATACATTCACACATTACAATTTGAATCTTATAGGCTGAAATAAAACAAAATTCTTCCGGGTGAATGATCCCCATCTCGATCAGGTTTTTGTCCAGTTTCCCTGATCCATTGAGCAAAGATGGCCCCTTGCTTCGCTTCTGAACGTAAATGTAGCTTCACTATGCGCGCGTTTTGTTCAACTCTCCTTTTGTTTGCAATGGTAGGAGTAGAGGTAAGGGCGAGTTACTATTTTGTTAGCAATGCAGAAAAATCATACTTGCAATTCGTGTACCGATGCAAATACGTTTTCTATAACTCAGAAACAAAAATGACTATTTTTCAAATATTGTTATTCTTGCGATTTTTAAAATTTATTTTTAATATTTTATTTTTATTGATGTTACACTTTTACTCATCTTTCAACTATTTATAGTTAAAATAACGGGAAGGGATTCTGGAACTCACGAAAACGTGCGCAGATAATATTTCCCCCCTACGTCACATACAGTTTTTACTTTTCTTTTTTTGACTGAATAAATCTAAATCTAAACCTCCATTGTTAGCCCATTGGTCTCCAATATTCAAACTGCGCAGTTGCAAAAGCGTTGTGAAGTAAGAACGCTACAAGCTTTGTTTAGGGTCGAACGTTCAGTTCACTGTGAACTAGAGTCTTTCACTAAAATAGGAATTAGCGCCTGTTCAATTTATCGAAGTGTTCGTGAACGTGTTACGGTAAAGTAAAAACATAATAATACAGTACTAATTAATAAACATTATAATAATTATATCTATCGTAGTCCCGTTACCGTGACCAATTGCACGAGAATTAACGGCATATAAGTTAAATTTTGTTTCGATAATACATTCAGTATTTGAGAAGCCAAAACATTTGTTTAAATAGCATAGTTTTTTTTAAATTACATATATTTGTTTAAGTTCATTCTATGAGAGCTGTGACTCCTGTCACTAACTGCCCCTTACAGAGCGCCCTATTTAGAGCACAAGTATATAAGCATACATTTTATAAAATAAATTATTCCGAGACAAATGAAGGGCATGCTCTCGCAACCCGCAGGGTAGAACCTCATTGCTCAGCATCACTAGGTACGGATGTACTCTTGCCCAAAGAAACAATTTCTTATGAAATTTTCCCTGCGCCGAGGCTTCCTAACATAGAGGAGAGATAAAAGATCTCTACTCGATGCTTCCTAACCGTGCAGACAAACGTTTTTTTTTTATTTTCTTTTATTTTCAATTCTGCTAATTTACAATCTGTTCACTTGGAACAATTAGTAAACGGTATACATGATATAAGTTGCTATGAAGAGAATCTAAAGGGTAAGTCTAGAATATGTTCACGCTTTAGCCTATACACATGTTCACTATTGTCCAACATGTTCACTGAGTGTTGATTCGGGTGGCTTTCCAGTCTCATCTGATGCCTCTTGCTTCTCTCCGAGATAGTCTCTGACATTGTTGAGATGTTCAAATCTTTGTACAAATTATTGTTGGTGACGAACCATGGGGCGTTGCATATATATCTCAGTGTTTTTGTTTCGAATCTTCTCAGGATCTCCAGGTTTGACTTGCTGGCAGTTCCCCAGAGTTCGATGCCGTAAGTCCATATTGGCTTGATTATTGTCTTGTACACTAAAATTTTGTTGTATAAGGAGAGCTTAGACCTTTGGTTAAGTAGCCATGATAATTTGCTTACAGACAAACTTGGACACTCTTTGATCCGGGGGAGGGGCGGGATTACCAGTCGCAAGCAGTTACATCCGTAGTGTGTATGTGATTGGCGTAATATCCGACGGGGCGAGAAAAACGCTGTCCCGAGGCCCGGGCCACGTTTGTTTACGTGTGAGGTGGAAATACCGTCTTCTCTCGCTTCGACGGACATATTTTGCCAGCGCGAATGCCATGACGGAAAAATATTTTTGAGTGGGTGCGTTCGGTCGAGTATTGGTGTCAATAGATCAGAGAATATTTAGTACTTTAGCAAAATTTAGACTAATTTTTACCAATCCATTTGTAACTCCTATTAAAACTGCTATTTTGAAATGTTCAAATCAGACACTATTTGGCGGACACTTTCCGACCACTCTAGCGCATATTTCGGATTTTTTAAAGTTAATTTGCATTTTTGGCCGTGAGATATCGCAGGAACCTCTTCTTTTTGAATTGGCAAAGGTTCAAATATTTTTTATAAAATTGCAAATGTAGCAATTTTTTTTGTCCTTTGAATGGTTTTAAGGGCAATACAGAATTCTGCCATCCGATTCGTGCTATCATATTTCGTTATCGGGATATGCAATTGTTTTTAAGAAATTAGCATCTCATAATCCCCTCTTTTTACTCTCTCGCACTTGCTTCGTAAGAAGAGAAAGTTATGTAATCGAGCGCCGGAAAACATAATTTTGGGCACAAAAAGTTGTATTGCCGGATCCTGGTAACGAAAAAGTTGATGGATCCTTGTACTATAATATTCTATATATACTCTTCCCTCTTTACTTTTATTAGTATATTTTTAATACTAATCTATTTTCACCTTATACGGTATTGAGTTTTTATACCTTATTTATACTTATACATTTATTGAGTTTTAATTTGGCTAGCTCAGATTTTATTATAATACTTCAACAATTCTTACACATTTCAGGACTGGTATAATATTTTCGCCTTGGTGAACCTGAAAATTACCTCTGATTAGTAAAATTTCTGTTGATTTTATTTACAATTTTGATATATATTGTTTAACTTTATAATATTTTTCATAAATAATATAATTAAATTTTATAAACTCCTTTTTGGATCCGTTATTTACACTTTAAATCATTAAAATATTTATCTTTAAATGGCCATCTTTAGTTTGATTTCTGAATAATTTAAACTTAATAATATTCTTAAACCAGAACAGTCTTGGCCTTGCACATTTTTACGTGAATGTTTTTTGCAATTTCTTGAATCACGTGCACTTCTCTGAGTCAACGCTTCAACGCTCTTGGCGATGACCTGGCACTCCCTGCAAGTCGTAAGAGCTGCGATCAAATTCCGTCCATATTCGGGCTTCCACACTTTTTGGGACTTCGACATCACGTTTATAGTTTTTTGAACTTCGTCATCACGTTTATAGTTTTTTGAACTTCGTCATCACGTTTATAGTGTTTTGAACTTCGTCATCACGTTTATAGTTTTTTGGACTTCGTCATCACGAATACTGTCTATCGCAACTTCTATCCGACCTGCATCATTTACGATTCGCCTTAGTCTGAAGGGTCTCGGGTTCGAGCCCCACTGTGGGCATGTTTGTGTCTCGTTTGTGGCAGTTTTTCTCGTTTGTGTATTATCGCGGAAGGCCTTGTGAGTCGGCTGACCACTGACCGAGGAACCCGCACCTAATGTTCTACAATTTGCAATGAGTTTTACAAAAACTGGTGATTGAGATGTGTTAATTTTGTGAGAAATTGCAGTAACAGTAATACGGAACCATTACTAAAGGCGAGAAAGTGTGTGCTGATTTAAAACCACTAGTTTTTCAAGAAAAATATAATAAGACCAAAAGAAGCACTAGTGAGTGTTGAAGTCGCAAATGTCAAAACCGGCAGCATTTCTGAATGTTCGAAACTCGTTAATAGCGTATTCCCGGGTGTTGAGGGATTATTGTATTCGCATCATCAATACATGCAAGTATTTTTTACAGCAATTACAGTTTCGAAATTGCGATATTACCCGTTCATATTCTGCATTGAAGTAACAAGCAAGGTCATGGATGTTGGGAGTTTTTGAACGGGATTAGTTTTTACAATTTATTTATAAATCCAATTGCAGATACTATAAAAACAAATTTGAACAGATCTATGCATCAAATTTAGAAATTTTCAACACATGAAAATACTTTTAAAACAGTTTAATACATCTGCTACGCCACATTCAGCTATTTGATTGTAAAGGAATATCTATAAAATAAATTGAAAATACTAAAGGGAAAAGCCACGACTTCTGAAGCACAATAATAATAATAATAATAATAATAATAATAATAATAATAATAATAATAATAATAATAATAATAATAATAATAACATTAAATATGCAAACACTGAACACAGGAACAATAAGTTGGACAATGGGCCAAATTTGATTTACAGATGTGCAGAATTTCAGGTAACTTGGCTTCCTGTATTTACACAGAATCAAAGCGTTGCTTCATATGAAACAACATCTCTGCGCAGTATATAATCCATCATGTTTTTCTTTTCTGTTAGTATAAGGAGTTAATACTCGCGCAACGTGCAATAAAGAAGATATAATACAAAATTATTATATTTACTATTATGAGTATTGGAAGTACTTTAAATATGTACTATTTAGCAAATCAAAACCTAGTGTATTTTGAGTACTGCTTAAATACTCATTTACAAAATATATGTCAAAGTATTTAAATTCTAAATTTAAAGTACTTTGCCCAATCCTGATTATGGTGTACCATAAACGTAATTTCATCCCCTAATTCAGGCCACCGCACCTGGCAATCCTGGTCGGCTGACCGGCGTGAATAAAGCCAGGCCTTAAATAAAGCCCGCGAGCTTGCGCCTAAAAGGCTAATCCAAAATTCAGAGAGATCAACGAAAATGAGGTCGCCATTTTTTTCAGCATCCTTTGTTCTGTGGAATTTTTTTTTAATTTCCAGCCATTTTTATGAAAAAGATACAAACTGCTTTTATTCAAGCAAAGAATGTAAAATCTATTTTTTTTAACATGACCTAAGTTACAGATGGAAATTTTATAACAGATTTCATTAAGGAACTAGTGATGCTACAACAGCATATACTTTCTCGCATTATTGGAAACGGCTAACTAATATTGAAATATTGCGATTTCTGCGCTACTAACACCTCAACTATTACTTGAAAACGTCCAATTCCACCAATTCAAACAAAGCGCCAGTGATGTATATCTACACTCATGTTGATAGGAGCAGCAATCATGTCTTACTTTTACAAATGAAACAAACAGGAATAAATTTGACTCTTTGAGTATTCGCGGCAAATTATACAGAAGTGAACAACGCACTGTTGCCAGTGAAGCGTTATCAACTCTATGTACATTTCGTTTGACATAAGTGCTTGGCAAATAATATAAATCCTTGCAAAACACGCTTATTTCCATCCTTATTTCGACTTGGTCATAGTACATCATACACAGTTGATTAACTCTAATATTCATGAGCTACTTAAGTTACTAAGGTTCTACGATTTGTAATATTAAGTTAATATATTACCGCTTTATTATACATTAACACCGTCTCAAACGAAGGGCAGGAAGACAAAACTTTATAGTTTCTAATGATGTGATTCAATGTTTTTATTTCAAACGTTTTTAACAACTAGAGTCTGTGACCTAACTCATTTAATATATTGGACATTTAAAATAGAAAAATTAACCTCATAACGTCCTATAGTCCAGAAAAAGCAACGTGTTTATTATGTAAAAATATAAAATAAATTCCTCCGATCTATTCCATTTAGTTTGTGTAGATTCCGGGAACATCAATTATTGTCGCCATTAGTCCTCTCGTAGGTGTACATGTATCACGGGAGGATATACAATAATAATAATAATAATAATAATAATAATAATAATAATAATAATAATAATAATATATTTGTCACATACTAAATACAGCATACGCCATGTATGGCAAGTCGCGATATGTATATAATCATACAATACACAATACAGATATTTCTAAAATTTAAATACAAGACAAACTAAAATTAAAATTTAATTCTCATATTAAATACAAAATCATGGAAAGCTAATTATTTTTATAGATGGTAGTGTAAGAATTAAGTTAAAAATCAATAATAATAAAAAAAGATATTTATCATACATTCGTGCCTAGGCTGGGTCCATCCTTTATATCCAACAATCAGTTTAGGGGGTTTGAAAACATGCAACAGAAAGTGCAAAAACTATTAGTACTAGTTTATATTGATGTAGATATGTGTTTATGATGTTTATATTCTTTGATTAATGAATGTATGGTTTAGCAGGAAAGCTTTCAGTTTATTTCTGAATGTGTATCGAGTTTAAGCTTTTAAATTCGCTAAGAAGTTAATTATATAGTGTAATGCCTTCTATAAGGGTACTTTTTTGTAAGAGTGAAATTTTACTGTAAGGAACATGCAGATTTCTCTTTTTTCCAGTATCATAGTTATGAACTTCTTGAGTTCAGAGTAACAGAATTCTTGTTTTCCATACGTTTCTTCTTTGTGAAGATTAATATTTCAAATATGTACATGCATGGGAGTGGTAGTATTTGTAATTTTTTTAACAGTGGTTTGCAGGGCTCATGTTTGTGAGTATTTGTCATTGTTCTCAATATTCGGTTTTGGATGATGAAAGTGTGAATACTTTCTGGGGAATCTCCCCAGAATATTATTCTTTATTTTAGAAGCAATTGATTGTTTTATTCGTATCCACGTCATCTTGCAGGGTTCCCATTTCCCCCCTAATGTGAGGCACCGACCGAGTCGAAACGGAACAAGCTCCCTGCTGGACTCCCGAAGAGTAAGTGTAGGGGGAAGAGGTGAATGAATGGATAAAGCAAAGTCGCGTGCATTCCGCGGCCCGACTATTAGGAAACGTATTCGCCAGTATTGATCGGAGAAACCAAGGAAAATACCGATCAGAGCAGCTGGCAACTAGAAATCTCCAGACACCGGTTAATTCCATGCGGATGCCGAATCAGCACAGTTTATGAGTTGCAAACGATCCTTTTTTCCTTATCCTGTTGCCGCTTCCATCAGACTGCGCTGTCTTCTATCCGATATATCTCAGAGCCCTTTACGAAGATGCTTCGAAATGTCACTAGGAGAAGTCTTACCTCACAACGTGCTCCCTACCTGTAGAACGTGACTATGGCAACGAACTGTAAACAGTTTCCTTGGTTGGAGCACCTTTCCGCTCGATTTGTTCGCACGTTAGAATTACTCTTACTAGAGAGCTAATTTTTATTACCATTTGCAGACATGGTAATAATTCATAATTATCTATTTTGTGGACATTCTATGTAGGCGTCGAGAATGGTTTCCCGATCAAACTAATTATAAACAAAACTTAAAGATGGACAAACAAAGAAAGGTATGAATCGTCTTTAACTTGCTGGAGATTAAGGTTACACAGTCGGTTTCATGATGATTTTCTTTTTTAGACGGAGACGAGTAATTTATATTGTGCTGAGAAGAAAGCGTTGGGAAGGACAAAGGCCGTCCCTCTATTTCATCATGAGGGAGACAAACTTCATACTAGACTTCCCTGTTGGCCAGTTTTTGATATTCAAGATTACGAACCAGATGTACCTCAGGGCGAATATCCTTTGCTCATGCAAGCGCCAAACTGGACACGATCGAAACCCAAAAAAGTACGATTTCTTGTTACATTTCTTGTAGGCCCCACAACAGAGCAACCACAGTTTGTCTATGGACCCTACTTGTCATTGTCTTAGGGGAAAGTGCAATGAACTATGCCAACGATGACAACTCACGCTACTTGTACATTACTCAATAGGCAGGGAGGAAGGACTAAAAACATTTCTTGTTCCTTTTTCCTTTAAACTTATTTATTTACTAATGACATTTTATTATTAAATAAATAAAATATATTACAAGGAAAATGAAATAATTAATTTAGTGTTATAATTAACAAATATGATTCGATTTGATTTTGAATTTTTTTTGCAGTGTTACCAAATGGCTTGGAACACCTCTTTTCCAAATATTTAACTATTCCCCACATTGTCTAATTTAAAAAGAAGGAAATCAGGGATTATTCATTTATGGAAATAAAATGTTTCATTACTTAAAACTACTGGGCCCTCTCCAAATTTTTCAGAGGGCCAAGATCTCGCTGACTCCCTCAACCAATGTTCTTGCTTATTATAAGTTCTCAAGCTCATTGTGTTTCAGAAAATGTATCTTGAGTGAATTTAAGAAATTGCAGGCTGATCCCTGTTGGTTTCCCTCTCCAATTTTATAGCAGTACCTGTATTGTTATCATCCTCAACCACTATTTGAATATATATCTATTATAAGCATGCATGTATAATTTGAGTAGGCAAATAGAAAATACTTTTTTGATTTACTATATTAAAAACATAGGTGTATATTTTTTTATCCTTAGACATTTAAAAAGTTATTGAGAAACTGTCCGAAAATAGACATTTATGTCAGAAACTACCACCAGATATGCCTTACTGATTTCATAACTTTTTTTAAAATTCAAAAAGATTTTTCTGATACAGTAAAAAGCATCAATTATTGTCCTAACTAATCAATTCCAACCACATGTGGAAAATAAAATATTCTGGAAAATCAAATAAATCATACATTAGAACAGTTGGAATTACAGAAATGAATAATTTCACTGTGATATAAATTGAATAGGTACTTTATTTAAATGATATTAAGTTCAGTTCAGATCTAAGAATAAAACCATTAGTAGGCTCTATTTTACTATAGAAAATAACTTATTATTGGTGACTTAGACTACGAAATACCTATCTTTAAGTAAAGTTTTTTAGACAATAATTCAAATAAAAATCAAGAGCCCCAAATACATGTCGTGTACAAACAAAAATGTAATTTGAAATTTAACTCACAACATACACAAAACTTTTCAAAACAAAAGGTTCTACATATGTCAACAGTATGTAAGATGAGTTTCATTTAAGAATATTGAGAAAAAAAAAAAGAAAAAAGCTTAAGAAACAAGAATAAACAGAAGCAAATTATTACTATTTAATTTTTGTCAATAACAATAATTAACTGTCATTGGGTCAACTGTCATTATTGTAATGTTCCTTTGATTGTTTGTGTGTGAATAACTACTTAGAAAACGCTACCACCAGAAATATTCCACGTATTCCTAAGTAGCAAAAAAAATATTCTATTCTATTCTATAATATACCTGTCATACATAGCCTGCTACAAGGAAATAAATAAATCACAAAAATGCAAGGTTAGTCAATTCTCTACTGTAGCTTACAATGAAAATGGATGAAAAAAGTAATTTATGATGCTTAAAAGTGTTTATGCAATTAGTCCCTAATTTTTATAAAGGACTAATTTACAGAAATATAAATAATTGATTTTTATGTATTAGTTGTTCTTAAATAGCCACCATAAGCATTAGAAATTTAGTAGGTATTTATTTTCCTATATTTTGATAGAACTGTTAAAACTTTGGGGAGAAGTCAGAAAACAAAAGAATAACATCCCCATTCAAGACCATCTGATATAAACTAGTGTCTAAAATATTTGTTTCTTGTGGCATGCAGGAAATGTATGGATATAGTAAGCCAAGTGAATCTATTGGAAGCTGCTATACTCCCACAGCAAAATTTCTCCGCATCAATAACATGCCTCCAAGACGACCTGCACCATTGCCTGATTATTTGGATCCAGAAGGAAAACTTTGTTTCCCTCCTAAAAGACTCAAGATAGTAAAGAAGAGGAAAACTACAGAAATTACAGATGAGGATGTTGGAATAGTAAAATTGAAGGTTAATGCTAAGAAAATTATCCATGAAAAAATTATTTTGAACTGTGGTTTAGAGTTAATATATTTGTGAGCAACTTTATATTATTATCTTTCTAAGAATAAAATAATTAATAATATTCTCAGAAATATATAAGTAAATGATATTGTGTAACTTATATTATTATCTCTCTGAAAAAATTGAGTTAGTTATTTATATCTATTATAAATGAACTGATCATTTCAGAAAAATATTGACCTTTTTCTGGTTGTTGTTGTTGTTGTTTTTTGTTTTGTTTTGTTTTTCCCCTCCAAAATTGAGACATTAGTGATTTCCACATTGGGAAAGCTAAATACATTGCTAAAATATGGCAATTATTGGAGTATTCATTCTTTGGATAATAGGTAAACAAATATTGTTTCCGTTTCAGAAACCATGACAATGACTAATCCTTTTAAAATAAAAATGACTTTTTAAAATGAATCAGATATTCGATTGCATATCCAAAGAACTTTCTCAATTATCAAATTACAAATAAATTGAACAATTAAAAAAAATTAAAGTTATTTGTAATATGAAAATGGAAACTATAGTATTTTCAACCAAATTTTGGCAAAGAAAAAATGTACAAGAACTACAGGGGCAGGAATTCATAGATGATGAATAAATGCATATTCGACTAATTAATTATGAACTGAAACAAAGCGGTGGAAAGCAACAATTAGTTTTTGCCCCTTCCAGGTATTCACCCCGGGGTCGGAAAGCAGGCTCAGTAGCCACCTTAGATATTACCTAAATTTCCAGGGCTTGAAATACACTCAAAATTTTCAAAACTATATATACTAATAACAGAGTTTCTGTACAGCTTTCACTGCTTCTACATTCTCAGCCATTACGCATTGCATAAGTCATCTTGGATTTGCCTAGCTTTCATGGCCTCTTTCACTCCTTGTTTCCATGCCCTTTCTTGGTCGTCTTCTCTTGCCCTTGTTTTGGCCATCTGTTATTATCCAAGCATATGTGTCCACACCTCATCATTTGTCTCATCTCCATTTCATCAAATATTAATTCTTCTATTTTCATTTTGCTCCTTATGTCTCGATTCCTTTTTCTGTTGAGTCTGCTCCTCCACACCTTTTATGTCGAGTATTCGAGCGATCTGCTTGTCTTGTGCGGCGTACCCCCACCATGTGCTGAAAACTTAAGATGCCAATCATCGGAGGCGAAAACCATATCGTTGAAATTTACGAATGAAAGATCGGCCGCCGGAGATATCGTCGTAGTCGTGTTGTAGAAAGGCAGAGGGTTTTGGGCGTGATTGACCGTGAAACTAGAGAAGTTTGCCTGAAAGTGTGCCCCAATAACAGAAGGAATTCAGTCACATTGTTGTAATTGATTTTGCGGCACCACAATTTACACCGACTTTTAGAGGGGGTACAGCCAGCTGGATCAAAACAACTTTATCAATATGACAGAGAACCACTCTCTTCACTTCGTGGATCCTCTAACGGATTCACACAAACATTGAATCCAGCTGGCGTCGCTTTCGTAGGAGACTGACCCGAGGGGGCGTTCGCCACGAGAACATGGCTATGCACTTGGCCGAGTATTTATGGCGCCAAGATCCATTGTAGGCTGTGGTGGGCGCCTTAAGAGAAACAAATTTATGAATTCTGTGCAATTTGTGCAATAAATGTGCTTAAATCTGTGTTTTTTATTTCATGTGTGTCCATTTCTATGATCCCTCTTGTTTCTGGTAGCGCTAAGTGGAGAGGGGTGTCTGAAAAGTGAACATCGCGCACCGCTCACAAACAGAAGATCGCTAGTATCTCCTTTATGCCAAAAGTCCATCTCTGATGTCGAGAGCTTTGGTCTTTTTCTGGCACCTACCTCCCTTATTTCTCACCCATTAATTCTACTAAGGTGCAATAAAGCAATTTTTGCTAGTTTTATTATAACACCCTTGTACGAAAACATAGAGTTTGTGCATTACATCACATTCCTTTCCAAATCAATTCTTCTTTCTATTCCTCCTGTTGTCTAAAATTTCTCCTGATAAAAATTGATTCTTAATGTCTTCTGATTTTCAACCTCCTAGCTATCAATCTGATTTCTCTTTAACCCTTTAGGAGATATCTCCATCCTTGACAAAATACTCTGTCAGATGGCAATATCTCTCATAGCTTTTGTCTTGAATTATCCTCGTCCATAATGGCGCAATGATGTGGGAGAAGTTTCCTGTTTCTCTATCTTCATTATCTCTCCTCATACTCTGAGAGACAGTAAAGGCAGCTCAAAGCACTTCTCCAGCTAGCTCTTTGAGGAAATTAGGATTGGAAGGGGTAGCTCAGGGCATCAACTGATGTCACAGCAGCGCCTCTGTCTGAAAGGCCCTAGATTCGTGTCCCAACAATGGCAGGATTTTTTGACACTAGCTTGTGAGCTAGGATGAATTCAGTCGCTGTCTGGAGGAGAATTTTGGCGGCTGGCTATTCTGATTGGTAGTTTTCCTTGGTTTCTACGATCAAAATCAGGAAAATGCCGGAGCAGTACCCTAACAAATGGGTCATGGACCGTGTACGATATTTCCTTCCTCTTCCTAGTCCTATTCTCATTCCTTGCTTACACACACTCACACTAAAATGCACTACACTACCACACATGCCAGGAGGTCGGTCGGGATCTTAGAGGTTGTCTCGGCTGATGCTGCACCCTGCTGGTGGGAGATACCTAGTTGAGGAATACCCCTCTAACCTATGGTAGGTCGGTGCTCGATCTCGCCATCCAGCAGGGAAGATCACCGCCACCTCCAGAGGAAAGAAACGTGGACGACACAAAATGGTATTCATTATTTTGCAGACATCATAGAACTTTTTATTATTATTTTTTTATTATTTTCAGTTTATTGACATGAAAAAAATTAAATTCCTCGTTTCATTGGTATCGTTAAACATTTCACTCATTGTTTTATTTAAAATTATTCTATGTATATATAAATAAATAAATAAGAATTTCTTATCCCATTAGACTTTCTGCTTCATGTAAACTGTTTCGAGCTGAAGCAAAGAAAAAAGAACTGGCATATCGCATCCTGTGAAATAGAAGGAGAATGCCTGACAAAAAAAACAAACAAAAAACCTCTTCACCATTTCAAGTTTTAAATATAGAATGTACTACTATTGTTAAATTTGATGTAGTCGCAAACATAATTGATATGTATTGTTCCAATATTATTATTATTAATGTAATTATTATTATTATTATTATTATTATTATTATTATTATTATTATTATTATTATTATTATTATTATTATTATTATTATTATTATTATTATTATTATAAGTAGTAGCATTAAAATAACATCTTGAAATGTTAATTATTAGCAGATAATTTATCTACTGTATAATATCTTAATCTAACTGTAACAAGTATTGTATTTCTAGGCCAATGACCCCATCTCGATCGGTTTTTGTTCAGTTTCCCTGGTCCTTTGAGCAAATGCTGAGATGGCCCCTTGTTTGCTCCTGAACAGTAATGTAACTTCGCTCTCTCCACCCAAGGCATCATATTGACTCAAAATACACAATTGTAATTGTATATGTGACTCAATAAATAAATATTATTAAAATATTCATATGAGTCAAAATGAATTATGTTTGACTGCATAAAATGAGTTAATTTTTGTGTGAAAGGTTTTGCCAGTCAGCTAACTTTCTTTGTTTTCCTTAGTGATGCAGTGATAAAGTCTATATGACAAATATGAAAGTCAATTTGTAAAACAGAATGATTTTGAAAAT
Source organism: Gryllus longicercus (assembly GCA_038098605.1). Classification (NCBI taxonomy): domain Eukaryota; kingdom Metazoa; phylum Arthropoda; class Insecta; order Orthoptera; family Gryllidae; genus Gryllus; species Gryllus longicercus. The sequence continues at coordinate 626,095 of JAZDUA010000557.1, forward strand.
GTTCACTTCATATTGTTTTTTTCAAAAAAGTTTTCTTTCTTATAACTTACCTAATATTCTTGATGTTAGTAATGAATACAATGTTTAAATAATCTTTATCTTTTGTAAATACATTTTCTATTACTGAATACACATCCTATTCATTTTTCAAGTGTTTTTATTCAAGAAGATATAATTAAGCCAGCAGTGAGCTGTCTTGCTTTTACTACATTTGAAAAGTTGTTTTATTTTTGTAGTGATGAGAAAGACATAGAAAACAATGACTCTGTAGGATATATAACAAAAATATCAATTAATGTAGCAGGTGATAAAAATATTAAAAAAAGGGGGTCAATCCTTTGCATGAGTTAGACTTTTTTAGCAGTTGGTATATCTTGACAATTAATTAAAATGTCATTGTCAAGTTCCTTGACTGTTCATAGTTATTAAATTAAATTTTGTTCCCATTTGCAGTTATGGTATCAAGCTAGCAACAATGGAACTGCACGTACTGGAAATTGAACTTGAGCATCTACATTAAGCTTAAGCTACAAGAATAGGTTATTGTTAGTAATTAATATTCCTGTCTAATTAATTTCTAGGATCTTTTGAAGCAACATGCTACTGAACGTAGTGCAACAAAGAATAGAAAATCAGCAGAAAAGGAGATGGCACATAATATACGAAAAGAAATGAAACAACAGCTTAAAGATGAAATAAATAGGAAAATTGAAGCTATGTAAGTTATAAAACATGTTTTATAATTTTATAAAGATCAGAACTTCATTTTATCGGTCCATTAATCATAATTGTCTTCAGAAAAATGTCACAACTAGAAGCAATTGAACCAATTCACCCTGATGATCAATTGAAAATGTTGAAGAAAATTGTTGAAGAAGAACAAAAACAAGAAGTTATGGATGAGGATCTTGTGAAAATAGCACATTATCTTGATCAAGTACGTTGTTGTAATCCTCATTAATCAAAATCTGTATAGAGTTTGAAGTTTTGTATGTACTCACATAATGTAAATATACCTGTGTTGATCTTGACTGTCAAGGTGATATGATGATATTTTAAAATGTATTACAGTAAAGTAACTTTGACCATAAGTGAGTGAAAATGACAATAAAGATTGCAGAGGATTAATCAAAAGGCAAGGCTTATGTCAGAGACCACATTTTGTAACAATTTGTTATATGAAGATTACACACAATAATTTTTTGTAGGGAATAGATTATGATATGATTGAACCATATCCTGGTTATTATTTGAAGAACGCCAAACGTCTAATAAAAGACAACCTTCTCAACAATGAACGGTAAGTGTAATTAATTTAAATTTGCTTATTAATTAGCTGACCATATGCTGTATTATTTACCTTACACCCAGAGGCATATCTAGGTATTTGGGCACCCATGGCTAGCATATAATTTGCTCCCCTGACAGGATACTTCAAATTAGGGTTGTTGTTATTTGTTGTACCAGGTATACTCGTAAATAGCTCCTCTTGTGAGTTGCACCCATGGCACATGACATGTCTGCCATCCCTTGGGTATGCCTCTTCCCGAACTGTATGTTATGCATATTATTAGCAGGGCTAAGATTTATGCAGAATAACATTTACCCAAAAATATACATATGGACTATAAACATTCAAAATATGGAGTGAAGTATTTAGAAATGTTGAATAAACAGTTGTTATTCAGTATTATTAATTGTTGAATATACAGATAAAAATGGTAAAAACCTTGAATTAATAAAATGTATAAATTACATAAATAGAACACCCAAAGAACTTTGGATTATTGGAACTAAGAATTATTTGTATATTGTACTAAAACAGACTGAACAATATTGTGTTGTTGAAAGTAAGTGCCTTAATTTGTTTCTGATAATTGGCCATCCCAAAGCAGTGGGTTACAGAGGACTCTTTTATGTGTTCACATGTGAAACTGCCCTTTTCATCACTTAATATTACCTTGCACTGACTAAAATGCCACTTAACATCAAAACTAATGGAGTCTACCTTCAACCTTGCAATATATTGTGGAGTTAAATCCAAATGTACTTCTAAATCTCATTCACCACTTTAAATTGTGCTAGAATTTAAAAATAATCTCCTAAGATAGATTTGAAGTTCTATATCATGGAACGTATTGCAAATAAAATATTGAAAAATTGCAAACAAATGTGTTATCCTTAAATATGTGGAAATAAATACTATACATGGAAATATGGACAAATATGGCTAATCAAATAGGTTTCAAATCCCTTCAAAAAGCCTTATTCACAATTTTAACTGTAGCTGATGAAAATGCATATATGTATTTGTATTTGTAATTTAGCCATTTTATGTCCCATAAAGGGCAATTGGCCTCAGGGCTATTAGATCCCAGGTTTCCTCATTGTTCACCCAACTGCGATGTCTCGAATTTGCTTAACCTTCATGACTTCATGTAGTTAATGAATTTGGCTAGTAACACCAGTTTCTCAGTTATGGCCTTTCTGTAGTGCCATCCCAGCATTCACCTGGATAACCAAGTGAAACCATAAACACCTCTGACAGAATGGCCAGCAAAGGGATTGAATTTGGGCCACCCAAATGTGAAGTCAGTGCGATATGTCCTGAGCCATTTTGCTCAATTGCAAATATATAATTACATACAATTCCTTACCTTGGTTATTATAAAATAATATGTTTTTTTTGTTTTGTTTTGTTTTTAGAAGAAAGACCTTTTCAAAACAAATATTAGAAGTTGCATGTTGTATGTTGTACATTTTTTTAGATATGAAGAATTGATTTTTAAACTGGAAGCTGAAATAAAAAACGATTGGAATTTGAGTCTTCGACAAGCAATTTTGGAATATATTTTACTTGATCCTGATGAATGGACTCGTTTAGATATTTACACATATCCCATACCATATGGAGTTGTCATAATTCGTGCACCTGTTCCTTGGCATAATAATTATGTAATTAGTAAGCAACTAATATCTCATAAGTTGTTCATTGGTAATGATGTTCTTCTTAGAATTCGTGACCTGTGGTCACAAAGGTAAGTTTCTTTGTAGAATGGTATTTATACTTTTGCATGCAATAATGTATTTGTGAAGGCTATTTGGGAGTGAAAGAAATAATATTACTGCTTTGTGAATTATGAATGTAGAAATAACTTTGGAGATAATACTTTTGCCTTTTCAAAAGGATTTGTCAGAGAGTCTCTCTAAGAATTTTATTTCTTTAATTATTAATTTTCTCTATGCATATTTTTCATATGAAAGCTCCAATATAATAGATTTGTTTTCATTTACTGGATAACAAATGCATGTGTGTATTTTATCTTTTTGCCCCATATTCCCCTAGCCTTATTTTGCTTATAAAAGCTGATATCTTCAATAAAATAGATTTGTTTTCATTTACTTGACAATCTGGTTCATGTTTGTCTCATGTTTTAATTCTTTGTTGGATATAGTTTTTCTCATCTGTTAGTGGTTCCAACAGAGACTATTAGGGAACAATTAGCTTTGCCTTGTCAGTGGGAAGATCTCAACAGTTTAGTGGACAAGTGCTGTTCAGACATCAATCAGATACTGAATAATGAGTGAGTAACCTTATTAAAAGAACAATTTTTTACCCCATTACTGTGTATAAATGTGAAGTATTAGTTCCTTGAAAATAGTAAGCAAAATTTTCAGGTAATTTTGTTGATGTAATAGGTGGCTACCTAAGTGTGCTGAAATATTTTTGGAAATGAAATCTTCTTGGGAGTATCTGGTGCCACAGAAAATGGGCGAGTCATTGCTATTGGTCCAAACATTTTTTGACTCTGCTAGTAGTCTTGTGGCTCTTGAAGTTCGTGACCTAATTTTAAAGTCTTTGATGGAGTTATTATCTTTTATTGTTCAATACAAGGTATGTGTACATGTGTGTGCATGGTGTTTCTCCTTTTGTGTGTGTGTGTGTGTGTGTGTTTGTGATATCACCTATATTGAAAATCATATTGTGATGTTGTTAAATGATGATTGACATTTATGCACTATCTTTCTGGATCTTGGAGACCAATATGTAATCAATCAGAAATCTACTAATATTCAATAATTTCCTTTTTTTTGTTTGTTTGTTTTATTTGTTGGGTGATCATTTCTTACAAAATGCATGTTTATAATTATTTTATGCAAGTTTTTATTTTGTATTATAAACAACTTTGTCTAGTTTTTTCATTGGATAATTACTTTTATTTGCTGTTCTATTGCAAAGATTTATTTTCACCTCTATTATCATTATTCATAGTAGTTCGTGTTTCTATATGTAGCATTTTTGCTGGCAAGATAATCAAATGTTAACATAATAGTAATTAAAAATGTTTTCAAGGATGGAAATGACTTTGGGGAAAAATATGAAGATTGTGTCTTGAACAAACAACCTCTCATCACAATGAAAGTACTTCCTGTTCCTGGAAAAGCTGAGTTTACATTTTCCCCAACAGCAGATCATATAAGAGATTTTATTCGACTATTATTTAGAAAGATTATTAATGTCAATACGGCAGTACCTCGCATAGAAGCCATTCTCTTTCCAGGCAAGTATTCCTTTAATAAATTTGTCCTTATTTTAACTGTCTTAAATCCAAACTTATGACTTCTCTATATTAATTTCTTGTAGAAATGAGAAATAGTCATTTAATCTTGAAACCAGTGAGGGAATCAGAAGAAGAAATTAGTGATCTCATTAAAGAAGCAGTAGAAGCTTTTGATACAAATATTGTTGGTCCTATTGCTTATATGCGAGAATATGAACCTTACTTTTTTATTCTTGATGGCTCATTGGAAAGGTCAACCAAAGAGTTCATGAGTCAAGACCCAGAACCTCTACTAGAGGTATTAATATTAATAAAAACTTAATGAATACATTAAAAAATAGTATTGCTTTTCTTTCCTAATATATGCAATGTTCCTGTAATTTAATTTTATGGAGAAAATAATATATACTTTTCATTTATTTCAGGATTATAAAATGCGTATTAAAGGCCACAAAGCATTAAAAGAAAAAATAGCATTGTTGAGAAATACAATACCTTTGAATTTTCTCAGTTTAGATTGCAGTGAGCTCAATGAAATTCTGTGGAAAATGGTAGATGATGATGAAGCTGTAATGGTGAATCATCATGTCTCAGAAAACAGAACTTTAAACAGAGGGTAACTGTTGGCTTTTTTAATAAATATAAATATGTCATTTTCTTACTAATTTAATATATATTTACTGTTAGGATTTGCAATGTGTTTGAAGAAATGTCTGACAAAGTTAGTGAGTTACCTGAATCAACAGCTGAGCTTGTTGAACTTTGTAAATACCACGCTGAGTGCCGTGATGTAACAATGTTCAACTTACGAGAAAAGATACGCACAGCAGCTCAGAATGTTCTGTTTCTTATGAGTCATGCTCTTCTATCACGTAAGAATTCTTATATTATTTTTTTCTTATTATTCCTGTAGAATATGTTTGAATGGTAATGGTATATATGGTTTCTCATTTATCATAATATTTTTTTAATGAGTTTTATTTAATGCTCTTGGTTAAATAACTTAGTTGAGCAACACTTTTTTCAGCTGAAGACATATTCCTCAACTCACGAGTATTTGTGTGGCCTGCTGATATGGAAGCTGTACTAGAATTAAGTCAACAAAGATTAGCACATCGTCGGGAAATGGTTGAAATTGCTCTAAAAACCAAAAGAGAGGAATTTGATGCACGGTACATCATTTTTCACTACAAAATAAAATTATTTTATTGGTAAATTTAAGAATATTCTTATTTGTTTAGACTTGTTCAGCATCAGAAAGAACTGGAATTCTTTAAAAAGAAAGACCCTCCGATTCTTACTATGGAAGATATGGAAGAAAATGCTGAAATTGCCAAGAAGCTGTTATCAATAATAATGGAAGATAAAAAAGATGGTGATGTACGTAATTACATTTATATTGAATTTTATTACAGGATTGACTAAAGTAATCCATCTTTACTTGAACACCAAAGTTTACCGAGCATAAACAAATCATTTAACTCAATTACCAATTATAAAGAAAAGGAAATTAATTCTGTCTATAATATAAAATGGAAATCATTTTATTTTCATATCCATCTTCCTGTTCTGCTGTGTTCCTAGTGTAAACTAGTGAACCTGGAAATGCTTTGCTATTGCAATACATTATACTTCACATGCTACTGGTCATGTGATTGTAAATCACGTTTTATGCTGCGCTCTAGAAAACTTTCAATAGACGAAAGACTTTCTCGCGAATGTGGCTCTGTCTCTCTTTTTCTCTCTTTCTCTTCATCTTGCTCTCTCTCTCCCCTCTTCCTCACTCTCTCTCTCCCCTCTTCCTTACTGTCTCTTCCTCTCTCTCCCTCCCCTCTTCCTCTCTCTCCCACTCCCTCTCTCTCTCTCTCTCTTTAACTCCGTGTCCTTCTGTCTTTCTCTCCCTGTCTCTCTCTCTCTCTTTCTCTCTCTGACTGTTTCTGTTTGTTTCTCTCTCTGCAGCTCTGACTTCCTTTGTCTCTTCCTGTATCTGTCCTAACTAACTCACTAACTAACTAACTTACTAACTAACTAGCGATCTAACTAAAACTACTGTTGATTTATTTTGTTTGAAAACTATGCATTACTTTTAATTCTTTGCCAAATTTTTTTAATCTTCTATTATGTGTTTTCGGTTTTTGTTGTATTCTGAAAATACTTTGTAACATTCCACAATGATTTTACTTTTAAGAAATTTTTTTACTCTGGAAGTGTGTTCCGTGTTAGATGGATATTAAAAATTAATCATGGGTTTTGCTGGAATGTTCATTCTCTATTCTATTTTCTAGGCAATTAATAAAGAGGAGGTATTATTGGATCTTGCACCATCACCCTTCGTAATATTACAGCAGATGGTGTCTGGGATTACCCCTCTAGAATTAATGTGGAGGACAGTTTTGAAATTTCATAAGAATTATGACAAATGGTACTACGGTATGTGGTCGCACTTTGCAAATATTTTTTGTTAAGATAAGCAACATTAAATTACAATTCAGGTCATTCTTCATTAATTGTATAATTAATAAAGGCAATTTATACAGGTCCATTCAGTGAACTAAATGCTGAAGAAATTGGTCTAGAAATTGATGAAATGTTTAAAACACTGTACAAGTTAGCAAGGCAGTTACAAGATGCACCTGGAGCGAAACGTATTGCAGAGATGGTGCGAGCAAAAGTGGAAAAATTTAAACAGTTTATCCCTCTGTTACATGTCATCTGCAACAAAGGACTACAGGAAAGACACTGGAAGGAGGTAAGAATAGATATTTATCTATTGAATGTAAAATTTGAATTATCACAGGGATGTAATTTGGTTTTTGTTCATCCATAACTTTTGATAATATTGACAATTTATTGAAGGAAAAAAGCCAAAGCATTTATTAGCAATAAAGAAATTATACAAAATATAATTTACAATAATTAAATAATAGATGTTTTTAATGAACCTGTAATTAAGAAATACAGTAAAGAACTGGGAGGTTAAAACATGTCTAGAATTTCAGTCCCACAGAAGGGGATGAGGTCTTAATTTAAAGAATGACCTGCTCCCTATGCTTTCTTATGAGTCGTTCTCTCTTATGACGTTTTTGTACAAAGCCATTATTGCAAATTTTATTAGAAATAAGAATATAAATTATTTATTATGAAGGTAAGACTATCCTCCCAACTTATACCATTTTATACACATCCATAGATACATTTGGTGAGAAAACAAGCACTCGCATTTTTTCTCCTATTATCAAAAACCAATTATTTTTGACAAATAAAGGCCATGTTTGCTTCCCTTAAGGTTTGAATTCTTCATGCTTTGTAATATTTTGTCTCCCATTTTCTCAAATGCTTGGTAATGTCATTAACAGACCCCATTTCCATGATTCAGAATTATTCAATGTGGGATAATATTTTTCTCTAACTGAACAGTAAATAGCGATATTGAAGCAAAAATTTCACATACAGAAAGAAAACTTTCTGGTCTATTTTATGGTTAGCAGCAGTGAGAATTAGACAAAATACCTGGAAAAGGTGTGCATTGTTTCTCTTAAACAGCCGAGGAAAATCCGCAGACCTAAGGAACCCAACACCGGTTGGGATGCAAGGCAAGAAGTCTGAGCCAATGCTTTCTGAAACCTGAGGTTTGGAAATGCCTTTCTTTTTACATAACAATTTTAATAACAGAAATGTAGTGTGTGTACCTTTCTCTCCAAATAAACAGTAAATGACTCCTTATTTGCTACTAACATGGTAAATAATAAAATCATTAGAAGAGGGATTGTGGACATGTCATGTTTTGAATGAAATACAAATAAGACATCAGCAGTAGCGGAGGGACATGTCCTGTTATGAATGAACTTGCTATGTACAAATTTGAAAGTGGACATGCTCTGGTTTGAGAGAAAACAGTAGTTTTAAGCTGGATTTATTAAGAGACATGTTGTGTTTTGCATGAAAATGAAGGTCTGGGGATATAGAGCTCATCAAAATTAATACAATCTTTGTATAACTATTTTGGCTGATGGACATGTTACATTTTGAATGTTTGCTCATCATATTAGATGCTTAGCTCGTTTTGTAAGATAATACCAAATGTTTACTTGTATGAAATTCCTACAATCAAAGTAATAGAATCTTTTAATTCACAGCCTCCACTAAATTTTTAGGAACCCAGATACTGGAAATGTTTGTTTTTTTTGTCCAATATATTTCTTTCAGAACATTGGCTTCTAAATCTTTCCATTGTGGATTTTACACTAAGGCTCAACTGGGGCCTTCCTTGAAGGAAATTTTAAAGTTTTTTTTTATAATATAATATTCAATTACATTTTTGTCAAAAATGGCTCAAATTTTTTTTCTTTAAATTCTGGTGAAAAAAAGCAAAACGTATGGAATATTGTGAAAGTCTTATTGTCATTTAGACATTAAGATTACCAAAGATTACGTATTTTATCAGACCTCTGAAATAAAGATTTAAGTATACACTAGTGGCCTGCCATACAACAATTTTCCTAAAAGTAGCATGCAAACTGCTCAAGAGGAACAACGTGTAAGAGTGCAATGAATTGATTATTTTAAGAAAACCAGTCTTCATGAATACACGAATAACATAGTACATATACAGAACAAAAAATATCTAAGGGTGAGAGGCCTCTTTCTTAGTGCCATGCTGTCACATGATGTCAGATACATTGTAAGCAGGGACACACTGATTATATGAATTGTGATGGTACATGCAGGAAGAGAATAGGCGGAATAATGCAATCAAATATTTGCATTTTTCAGTCAAAGTAGAAATTGTTTCATTGGTTTTGGATTTTTCACACGTTCCTGAGTTTCTAACAACACTATACACACCTCTTTCATGGCCACAGGCTGCATGGTTTTCTTTCAATTTCTGTGTGCATTAGAAATTTTTAATGTAGATTTAGGTCAGAAATTAAAGTTTTAGTACTTCATTAAAGTAAGTTATGTTGTTACTTGCCGAGTGATTGCATATATTGTGCAATATTTTTTTCCTAGAATCATTTCATTTGCATAAAACTTAAGCCAAAAACTGCTCCAATTAAATTAAAAAGAGATGTATAATTCAAACGAAAAAATTTAACCAAAATCTTCATTTTGAATCTGATCTTAATTATATATTTTCAAACACACTATTAGATACAAATTTTGTATAAAGTTATTATTGTGGATCATTTTTGCAGATAAGTGAGGTAGCTGGAGTAGATATTACTCCAGAAAAATATCCATCTTTGAATGATATGGTTGAGGCAGGTTTAATGAAGTATGTCACTCGATTAGATGAAATAAGTGTTTCTGCAACCAAGGAGTATGCTTTAGAGCAAAACCTACAGAAAATGAAGGAAGAATGGGCAGATATTGAATTTGAATGTGTTCCATACAGGTATGACTAGCATTTTGTTGTAGTTATTAATTGTTATTATGATGGAATTTATTATCATGGAAAACTTTGTTGTTCATAAAATCAATAATGTATTGTAGGGATACTGGTACTTACATTCTGACAGCTGTTGACGACATTCAGCAGATGTTGGATGATAATATATTGAAAGCTCAAACTATGCGGGGCTCCCCCTATGTCAAACCATTTGAAAAGGAAATGCATGGTTGGGAAAGCAAACTCATCACTATGCAAGATATATTGGATGCTTGGTTGCTGGTAAGTACAAAACATGACGATTATATTCACTTTAAAAAATCCTTTATTTACTTTAAGGAAAATATTATCCTTAATATTTTACTTAGTTTTTTGGTATTCAATGTTACTCTAGATTTATGGTACATAAATGTTAATATTTAGCATCTGCGGCAAAATTTTAGAATCTAACTTATTTTAATGCAATGAAACGGTCCTTTGCTTTAAATCATTTTCTTTGGTTTAATAGTGTCAAAGTACATGGATGTATTTAGAGCCAATATTCAGTTCTGAGGATATTATGCGTCAAATGCCTGAAGAGGCTAGGAAATTTAAGCATGTAGATGGAGTTTGGCGTAGCATTATGGCTAATACAAACAAAGACAAACGTGTATTGAAAGCAACAGAGTTTCCTGGAATGTTAAAATTGTTGAGAGAAAACAATAATTTATTGGATGAAATACAGAAAGGATTGAATGACTATCTTGAGAAGAAAAGACTGTTTTTCCCAAGGTATCTTCGTACATATGTACTGACTTGTTGAGATTTTATATTCAATGCGCATGATATACAATTATCACTATGCAACTTTTTTAGGACTTCCGGCTGTAGATTTTTTGTTACTTACCTTTTTCCCAAGAACTAAATCCAGATGTTTTGTAATTAAAAGTTATTATTCTTGACAGGTTTTTCTTCTTATCAAATGACGAGCTCCTAGAAATTTTGTCTGAAACGAAGGATCCTTTGAGGGTTCAACCACATTTGAAGAAATGTTTTGAAGGAATTAGTCAGCTTGATTTCACTCCACAACAGGAAATAGTTGGAATGATGTCAGCTCAGAAAGAAACAGTTCCCTTTTCAGGATCTATTTTTCCTCTTGAAGCAAAGGTAAAGTGTTATTAACTTAAAACTTATTAAACAAATGTGTACACAGATTGATCTGGTTGAAGTTGCAACTCCTTGAATTTGTAACAAATATTTTGATTTTACATGAAGTCTCAAGGATATTTTCATAATTTACACAAAAATGGCTGTAAATGTTTTTCTCAGATGGAGTAAAGTATTCTTGTAAAAATAGTGCAATCCCATATTCATTCATCTCTATTTTTGAAAATTGCAAAAGTTAAGATTTTTTCTGCATGTTTCTACAACTGCAATATTGAAAATAGTGTAATTTTCCATAATAAAATCTGTTCTTCAAATTCTTCAATACTTCTCTGAATTTCTGAAAAATGTAAATGAAAATGTTCTACTTTATTTTTAAAGTATTGAGAAGGTTGTTTCACCTTCGAAGCTAGTGGTGTTGAAGAGATGTAAATGTCATGCTAATTCTACATACCTGAGATCGAATCCCAGCATGGTAAAAAAGATTTTGCTAGTTGAAAACACTTTTGCAAGTTGAAGTATATATTTGGCATTTGGGATGTTTGTCTATGTCCACTAGCTAATGGTGTCCTCATGTCAGCTTCTAGTTTTAATTTACATGCTTGGGGCTAAGAGAAACTAGAGGTATTATTATGATTTTACTTCTTTCTTTTTTCTTTTTTTGTTATTTAAGATCACATCAGCATCTAGGTCATTAGTGACCACTGAAATTATATTATGTAACCAGCAAACGTGGCTCAGAGCAACTGGTATCACTACAGTGCCTCTGAGCAAGAGGTATTAGGGACTGAGTCCCAACAGTGTCAGGATATCCAATTCTAGCTAACCTAATTACATTTGTTATTACACAGTTTATTGCTGCAATTTCAATTTTTTTTATATTGCAATTCTTTTTAGAGCTCTGCCATTCCACTTCTGGTAATTCATCTATGATTTTCATACAAAAAAAAACACTTTTCATGGAGTAGTTTCATCTTCAGATCGGGAAGAATGAAATAAATGTCAAAGCATTTATGATACAATAATATTTTCTGACATTTTGTCATTATGTGAATCACCAATGAGGGGTAATTACATCTCACTTTTCTGTATTTAGGGTCTAGTGGAGAAATGGCTAGTAGAAGTGGAAGCCCAAATGAGAATTTCACTGAGAGACATTGTCACAGAAGCAGTTGCTGCTTATTTTGTCACTCCAAGAAATCAGTGGGTGTTAAATTGGCCAGGACAGATTGTTCTTTGTGTTGGATGTATTTATTGGACTGCAGAATGTGCAGAAGCACTTGAAGAAAGGACTGTCATGGTAAATGAAATTGAAATTAATAAACAAAATTATACTTACTTCAAAATCTGTATTACACTAAGATTTTTTACGTCTTTGTTTCAGATCTATAAGAAAAAGTGTGATACACAAATTGAAGATTTAGTAACATTAGTTCGAGGATTTTTATCACCAGGGGCCCAAATAACAATATGTGCATTAATTGTTATTGATGTTCATGGTAAGTCGTTTGTGTTTCTGGAGCAAGCTTTGTACGTATTAAGAACTTATACACCAAGGGTGAGGCATGGCAGTTTTGTGCAGTCATTGCTAGACCTGTTTTTGTGTCTTTCTGAAGTAACGTACACTGGTCCCAACTGCTAAAAAACTGGTCAAAATATGAAGGTGTGGCTTAATTTGTTGAAAATTTGTTTTCAAAAAATAGTTTCACATTCTTCATTAGTGACCTCTAAAAATTTTCAAGTAAACCAAGCCAAGTAATTGCATACAAATTTTCAAGCAAATTAAGCCAAATCTTTGTATTTGGGTGTAGGTGTTATGCAGTTGGGACCAGTGCGCATCACTTCAGAAAGACACTGGGCAAGTCTATCCTTGCATTTCTGCCATCTCTCATTGTTTTGTGCATAAATTGTACAGCATTATGATTTTCTTTGATGATATATTTTCATTTTTGTGTATATTTTTTTTTGCTTCTACCACTTTTTGTATTTTTGTGTCAGGTTAACCACTTTACACATTCTATCTTGCCTTGTGTCTTGCACTTACTTTACTTCCTATTTTGTAGTTCCTGTCCTTATACAATACTTAGGCATATATCAGTTATAGAGTCAACTCATGTTCTCCTAAATTGTTCAGATGGTCTTTTCCCTCCTTTTTTTCAAAGATCTGGTTTGGCTTTCTATTTTGACATATGTCATGTTAATATGTCCAAACCACTTGTGTGCGTTGTCTTCTGTTCATTTTTTCTAGTAACTTTCAACTCATCTCAAATGGTGCTTTTGTAAATAATGAGATGGTGTTGTTTGCATTGAAACAGATTAAACTTCTTTGCCTCTAAGAATCAAAAAACACTAGAACATAGCATTTTGTGAATTCTTCTTCTTCTGTACGTGTAATCAATGAAAGTGAATGATGTACACATTTTCTACAAGATTTCTCTCCCATTTATAATGTAGAAGAATAAGGATATCTATATTGAAAATTTTTTTGTGTAGCACGGGATGTAACAGCACTCCTTGGAGAATTAGGGATTTCTTCTGATAAGGATTTCAATTGGATTGCTCAACTAAGATACTATTTTCAAGATGGTACTGTTCATGTTTGCATGATTACTACTGATATTACCTATGGTTTTGAATACCTAGGAAATACTGGTCGTTTGGTTATAACACCTCTTACTGACAGGTGTTACAGGTAAGTGAAACTTCCTACCTCCGTAGTACTACTTTTATGATGGAAAATTAAACATTTAAATGTGTACAATGAAGTAAGAAAAAAATAATACATATACAACATTTTAGAAAAGTAATTTAATAATGTTTCAGGAACAATATATCATTAAATAAATATAAATAATATCCATTTAAATAATTTTTGGACAAATAAGAAATAAGTATTTGCAATTTATTTCATAAAAGTGCATAAAAACTGTTTGCACATATTTTTGCAGAACATTGATGGGTGCTTTGAAATTAAACCTGGGTGGAGCACCTGAAGGTCCTGCTGGGACAGGCAAGACAGAAACAACCAAAGATTTAGCAAAAGCAGTTGCGAAACAATGTGTTGTTTTTAATTGTTCTGATGGTCTAGATTACAAAGCTATGGGGAAGTTCTTTAAGGTGAATATTTTAACTATGTGTACTATTCCCGAATGTTGGAGAATCAGAAAGTAGGCTTATTCCCTTTCTTAGTCAGTGTGTTCGTTCTTTGATGATCTTGTTGTTATTATATTTTCTTATAAGTAAGTTGATAAAATATTTAATGAGTCGAGATTATGTATGTGTTTTACTCTGTTGCTTGAATGCTTAATAGCAATAGCTTTCATGGCTAGTTATTTTACAATCTCATGTGTTTTCAGAGAAAGCTGTTCTCTTATCTCTGTAAGTCTTGTGAATGGTGAGGGCTCCATGATGTTTCTCGCAAAATAATTTTCCAATACCTGAAGTGAAGTCTATTGACCAGTTTTACCAGTATCTAGCCTAGAATGTATTTATTTTACCAGTTTTATCTATCCTAGAATGTATTTATTTAACTATATGTTCACTAACTTCAACACATAAACATAACATTAATATGCATTGGAAACTTGTTTGAAACTTATATAGGCCATCTAATTCTTTATGTATTTATTTAACTGTATGTTCACTAGCTTCAACATGTAAACATAACATTAATACACATTTGAAACTTGTTTTAAACTTATATAGGCCACCTAATTCTAAATGCTGTTGGAAAGACTATAGGTGCTCAACTCAAAGTAAATATATTTTCATCAAAACAGTTAGTTGAAATCTGGGACATCGAAAAAACAGTAGCAATTATTATAATTATCATTTTAAATTTAACATATCACAATATTTCATATTGTATTTATCATATATCAACATCACAATCGCAATCAATAACATCGATGAACCGAAGGAAAAGTATGAAAAAGAGTACATTGATCACTGGCCTGCCTTGCTTAAGAGACAATTGTGAGACCTTTTGAGTATTTGAAGAGTAGGTGCAGTCACAGCATTCTAACATTCTACATTCTAGGTAGAATGAAAGGTAGAATCTTCTAAACAATTTGGTTTCCCAGAAAAGTTTTGTGTTGCATTAGAGTATGCCTAGATTTCATAAGTTTCATACTATAACCTCGTAATTGTGGGTTTTCAGATTGCTGGAAGATGCTGCTAAGGTCAAAGGGGTAATGCTCATGCAGGATCTTGTATTTTTCAATTTCATCAATATGTTGTCTTCTAGTAGCAAAAGTTGGAAGCCAAAGTGTTGTTAGTTGCAGATCGTAATTCATGGTTTTGAGGTCTGTAGGGATATGCATGGCTCTTCTTTGTACATTTTCCAGCAGGTTTATATCTTTTAGGAAATAATTATTCGAAATCATAGTACCAAATTTAATTATTGGGAGAACATCATTAGGTCCTATATACGTTGTTTCTTATAGTGTTGAAGACTTAACAAAGTATGAACGTAGCCTTGTTAGCTTTTTTCACAATGTAACTCCTGTGATTTTCTCATTTGAGATTTTTAGTGATCATGATCCCTAACTTCTTTATGACTTCAGTTTCAGCCAGATTCCTTATGCCTATTTGGTAATTTCGATTGGAGTTGGATCTTCTGATATTCATGACTACACATTTCAATTTATTCAAAGGTAACAGGCAAGATCTTGACCATTCACAAATTTCATCCAAGTCATCTTGAGGGTTGAAGATGGCGAAGTTGGTGATGAAGTTAATGAACCAGTGGGTTGAAATAGAATCTAATATTGTCTGCATACCTCTTGAAGTGAGAATGCCTACTGTCAGACAGGTCGCTAGTATAAAAGATAAATAAAATCGGTCACAATACCAAGCCCTGGAGAAATCCGCTGGTAATTCACTTCAATGATGACTTGTTTCCTCCAATTCATGCACAAAAACAATGGTCCTCAAGAAATGACTATCCAAAGCAAAATTATCCCTCTTATGTCAGAGTGGGATAGTTTGTTGAGATGTTTCGATGTGGTACCTTGTTGAAAGCTTCAGAAAAGTCCAAGAAAATAATATTTGTTGGGTTGCTATAGTCAGGATCCATTGTTCAGTTTTGAAGGGAGGATAGTAAATTTGTCATTGTAGATCATCCTGCTACAAAACTGTGTTGGTGCCCCTTGGGGGGGTATATGTTCAGTTCTCAAAGCAAAGTCGAGTATCTCTCATGCCAGAATCCACTCAAGGACCTTGTATATTGAGCTAGTCAAGCTAATGAGCCTGTAGTTATTAGGATCCAATTTACTACCTTTCTTAAAAATTGGTGAGATATCTGCTATTCCCAGTCTGATGGAAGCATTCCAGAGTTGAGAGACCTCAAAAGATTTTACATAGTGCTGGAGTTAATTCTTCAGTGCATTCTTTGAGTACAAGTGGTGGGATGCCATCAGGCGGAAGGGCAGGCTAAGTGGCCTGAGTCTCGCCACCAATTAAGACATTTATTTATTTATTTATCAGGACCAGCAGAGGAGCTGGGATCAAGCAATACAAGGATGTTGTAGACACCTTCACCATTTATATCAATATCCTTTGTTTCCTCAGAGGGAGGTGAGGATAATGGTGGGAGGGGATAATTTTGTTCCAATGTGTAGGAGTTTTGAAAATTTATTGCAAAGATCTCAGTGACATCACTCGGATCTGAAGTGATTTCCTTCATCTTATTTCCAGAGAGTTTGTGGACATATCTGTCACATTAATGCTTACATTTTTTCCTTAAACATTATTGCACGTGTTCAAGAGCTTCAAATACTTACACTGTGCAACAAATTTAAACTTTTTTTGTCCTTTTGATGAAACAATGTGATTTTAACTAAGTGAGATGCACTGAATTCATTTCTGAAATCAGAATATTTCTATCACGCACCATTTTTTTTTCCCTTTCTTTTATTTTTTTCACTTTTTAAAATTGTTTAAGTTAGTTATAAAGAGAAATATAGCAATTGCACACTATTTTCCAGTATTTTCATTAAGAATGTATTTCACAATGTACAAAAGCTGCCATTGATCTCTTAGGGAGTTAACAAAAAGATAGTAGGTTTTGATGAAGTTGAATGAAACATTATTCTTGAAAATTGTCTTAACAATATTATCTCAAAAACTACTCCAGTTATTTTCTTTGCACTTTTTTTAAAGTCTCATTTCAGTGAAATAGGTACTAGAAAAAAAGAAAACATGATGATTTAAAGGTTATTTATCACCTTATATACAATATTAGTATTTCAGGATTGAAAACTTAAAGTTTGTTATTCAGATACTTTCTGAATTCTACATTTTTACAGAATTCATGTTTTTTGAGAAAAATCAAAAATTATGAATATAGTGGCTAAGATAGGTTTCATTGCTAACAAATTTTTCAACATCATTAGATGTACAGTATAAATTTTGTTGATTATAAATGATATTCCAATATAAATATGCAAAAAGACTGAATTTTCCTTTTGAAGTAAGTTTTAGAATAAGTTGTCAATTGTGATTCTTAAGGCTGTCTGATGGGTAGAGATTTGTCAGAGATTACTGAAATTGTAAAAATACTATATTTATAGATTTAAGTATAATAATTGTAACATTATTTCACCATTACAGATGATAAGAAAAACAGAAGTACATTGCAGCAACACTAATTATCTATTATTTCCATTATCCTATATTCTAGAGACTCACAATAGTACACCAGTCTTTAATAGCCAAAAAGATTATGAGAAGAGAAGAATTCCACATTATATACTAATGTTTTCTCCATGTCTTAATTTGTAGGGATTAGCCCAAGCTGGAGCATGGGCTTGCTTTGATGAATTTAATCGAATAGAACTTGAAGTTCTGTCTGTAGTAGCCCAGCAGATTCTGAGCATTCAATTGGCTGTTGCTCAGAATTTAAAAACATTTGTGTTTGAGGGTACAGAAATTTCCTTAGATCCAACTTGTTCTGTTTTCATCACGATGAATCCTGGGTGAGTATGTTATTAGCATATAAGTGTTGTCAATTCCTTCCTAATTCTTGCAACTCGTGAATGGCAATTGGTAGAGCAAGAGGGAACTATGAAAGAACAAGAAACTTTCATTTAGTGCTTTTGATTTGAAAGTACTCATCCAAACACATAGTCGGTAACTCTCATACAGTGCTGAATATGATATATTACATTTAATAATATTTCTCTGTGTATGGAGTTTTTACAATGTTATTTCCACTTTCCATGCAGCACCTTAAAGAAAGTTGCTGCTTCCTTCTTAACATTCAGACATGCATAGGGTACAAAGATTTAGAAGGTGGAACCTATTGAAAACAGAGCTCTCTTCAGAATTGGCAAACTTAAAGTGAACAAGTAATACCATTGCTTAAAAAGAGACATTTCTTATTTTATTTTTTACTGATACATTATTGCTTGTTACTGCCTTCAATGTTATTATTGCCTCCATACAGACTGCATAACTTATCTGGATTGGAGGATCATTGTTATGAGGGAAATATGAAAACAGTTGAATGATGTTGAATGTTCTCTTAAGAAGCGAGTTATGAAATCAGGCCAAAGGTCCTTGGGATTTTGACACTGCTGGATCATTAGAACCTTTATAACGCCTTTGGTGCATAAATAACTATTTTTAATAATTTTGTTTAAGAGGTGTAAATAAATTTTCATAACTTGCACTGTGGAAATTGCTTGAGAAAAACAATAAACGTTTTAAGTGTGGAATTTTTTTTTAATTTCACAAAAAGAAATAAATCTATTTCCTGGGTTTCTAAGGAAAAATTAGTCTAAATGATTTTATGTATGGCAATGGAAATATATTACTTATATGACATATTTAATTAGTGCACTCATATAGAGCTTCTCTATGACACATGTGCTTTCATAAAATTATTTTCTCAGGCAAAAGATAATAATTATTGAAACAATGAATTTATCAATATTCTCAATGTTTGAAATAACTGAATTAATAAAGTGCAATAAAAGCTATTTCAAAGTTAGAGGATAAAAATTTGGATGGACTTAATTTTGTCATCTTGAAAGTTCCATCATTATGTATATTTCAATTTCAGTTGGCACATTCTAATAACAACCATTTATAGTTTTGGCAGTTGATCTTTTCACTTTTGATGGGGATGTCCTTTACTTCTTCTTATGGGATTATCCTCCAACATCTGGTGTAACATTCATTCAGGATTCATTTTCTGCTGATGGTCAAGACAATTTTGCAGATACTTTATTATTTTTTCACTTAACAGACTTAATAATCTATTTCTCATACTTTTATTCATCTCATATCTCTTTTTGTGAGAGTCCCTTTATTTGAGTCATATAGAAGTGAATGAATAGCTAGTAAGCCTACTTCATGTTGCATCCTTGCGTCACATCCTAAATAATTAACTTTTTCTAAGTGTTTGTGACCAGTTGTAGTTCTGGCCCCTTCTGTTTCTTAAAGCTACAATAATTATAATCTTTTTTATTTGCTATGTTTAATTTCAGTTATGCTGGTCGACAAGAATTGCCTGATAATTTAAAAGTTCTGTTTCGAACTGTAGCAATGATGGTACCAGATTATGCAATGATAGGAGAAATTTCTCTATATTCAATGGGATTTAGCACTGCTAGAAGGTATGATAATAATTTTTGAATTATAATTCTAATATAGTTTTAGACAGTATTGAGTATATATTATTGAGATAATAGTTTTCTTGGGATAGAGAGTAAAGGTCAAAATGAATATTAAAAATCTCATATTACAATAATGCTCTCATAATTATACACATATTTTCTTTAATTGGCACAGCCAGCATACTACTTTAAATTTTTAATCGTAGGAATCACTACTTGTGATTCTATAAATTATTTCTTCAATTAGCATTTACGAAAATAAACTCTTTGTTGATAATTAATACATTTACTTACAAAAAATGGAAGGACTACTCCGGAAATATTTTAAACACTCTGAAATACAAAATGAGCTAGAGCAATTCTTTGCCAGTAATATGTCTTGTTGTGGTCAATATTACTGGTCCTTGTATCATGTAGCGTTAGTGACATATTTTGCCCAAATAAAATAAATACTTGCACCCTGGTTGCTGACATGATGCTGATGTAATAATTGATATTTATTTGGAAGTGAATTTTATGTTCATATGTTTCTTATTGCAGAATTTTAAATTAATGAATTAATGATGTTTTTATTTGTCTCCACTGGGAAGTACACTCAGGATTGGTGGCATAAGTTACCACAAACCTTATCACTTACCATTGAAAGAAGTGTTAAAAACTTTACTAGAAATATTATTTTAAGATACCACATCATTTATTGGTTCATAAGGAAGAAGATGAAGATTATGATGACATTCAGTTGAAATTGATGGTTACAGTTATCTTGTTGTTTAAATACAGACACATTTTAAATGTAATGGTTGAAATATCTAATTCTTTTTGTAATATGTCTTTTAAACAGCCTTGCTGGAAAGATTGTTGAAACTTATAAGTTATGTTCAGAACAACTATCTTCTCAACATCACTATGACTATGGAATGCGAGCTGTAAAAACAGTTTTAGTTGCTGCAGGAAATCTCAAACTAAAATTTAAAGAAAGTGATGAATCTGAATTGGTGCTACGAGCTGTTGTTGATGTAAATTTGCCAAAATTCTTGGCCCAGGTAAGGTGGTTAAAAACTTTAAAATTTCAAAGAAAAACTTTGGTGTATACAAATGTGAATTTTTCATAATCCCTAGAAGTCTGCACAACATATTTCTAAACATGTTATGAAAATCTGCAGCAAAATTCACTTACACATGCCTTCACGTGACACACTCGGGCACACCCACTCACATACACACACTCTCTCTCTCACTCTCTCTCTCTCTCACTCTCACTCTCTCTCACTCTCTCTCTCTCACTCTCACTCTCTCTCACTCTCTCTCACTCTCTCTCACTCTCTCTCACTCTCTCTCACTCACTCGCAAACACACACAATTTCATGAAGAAAAATCATTTTCATAATTGTACACTTAGCTGTAGGAATACGCCGAAAAAATTGAACTTTTCTAATTTTCTAAAAATTAGGAATTTTGACGATAATCAGACATGCAACATTCTTTTAAGCGTCCATTACGCTGACAACAAAATTTAATTAACACAATCAAAATTTAATCAAATTTTGAAAATATCCCAGGAAGTCCATGTAAAGTATCCACCAAAACTAAAATATAGAGATCAAATTCAAGGGGTCATGACATCAGCCAGATCAAATGGGGAATATCAATTTTGGAGAAAATCGGCTGAATGGTTTAGGAGCTAGAGTTGTTCACAGACACTCGTTTTGCCATCATTCAATTTTTCGGACCAACCAACATGGATTCTGGCTACACAGCGTGTTAGAGGAAGTAATTTACTACATACAGGGACAAGATTTATCTACTTTTTCGTTACTAGGGCCTGGAAATAAGAGTTTTTATCTGTCGAAAATTCGCAGCATTACAGTACTTTCCCTATACTGCGTAAGCAGTAGCGAGAAAGTTATATCTGTGAAAAGAAAAATCACTTAATTGCCGATCCCTAGTAATAAATAAGTGGATAAATCTTGTCCGTATATACAATACTACTATAGTAAATTTCTTCCTCTAACACTTTGTGTAGTCTGAATCCATGTTTTGTGGGTCCATACCGAAAAATCGATAGACTGCAAAACGTCCGTTCTTCTGTCCGTCTTTGATCAATGCCAGCGCCTAAACCGTTAAGCTGATTTTCTCCAAAAGTGATATTCTTCTCAGGAGGTATCGGTAGCGTAGAGATAAGGCCCACGGTATGTTAACTTGGAGGACCTGAGTTCGAGTCTCGGTGCAGAAAAAAATGTTTATGCAGGTTTATGTAGTAATATAATAACATAGCGGAGCAGTTAGAAATAATACGAGAAAGTATGTACTGATTTAGCACCAGTATTTGTAATATAACACGTGTCTTGATAGACGAAAAATATTTTTTCATGTTTTAGGACGTCTCTCTATTTCAAGGAATAATTTCTGATCTGTTTCCTGGAGTTACACTGCCACATCTAGACATTGAGCTGTTACTTAGCAAATTAAACTTTCACTTGGAAAGTCGTAATCTTCAAGCTACTCACTGGTATGTTGAAAAAATTGTGCAACTATATGAAATGATTCTGGTTCGCCATGGACTAATGATTGTTGGACAACCCCTTGGAGGAAAAACTAATGCATATCAGGTGAAGTATATAAAGTAAACGAAAGATCATTTTAGAATCGTCTCCTATATTTCAGTAGTGTAGATGACTTTTGTGGCTCTCAAAAGCAACCCGTCTTTATAAATGATTTATAAATCGGCTCCTTTCCATGTCCGGTAGCTGAACAGTTGCCGTCCCAAGATTGTCAGTATGCCACCACGGGTTATCTTGCCCTGATGAAGATCACTTATAAAAAGTTAGCACGCTTTTCGTATACAAACTGCGAGATATCGTTTGCCGTTCTGCTATGATTAATGTATCCTTCGAGGATAGCCTTATGTTGGGTGTTTTTTGTCTTCAATGACTCAGAGAATGTGACCCACTTCGCTGTTTCAGGCACAAACCCTTGCCCGAGAAAGTGCTTGAGACTTGAGGTCTCAAGTACTATTAGCGCCCCGCTCCTCAACTTTTGCAATGGCAAAAACCTGTCCTGATCTATTTGGGGTGGCGATTGACACCGTTACTTCTTTCAGACCTTAAGAACTCGCCTTATTTCTGCTTCTATGACCGCTAGGATATAACTCTCTTACTTTCGGTTTTCTCTTCGAGATGAGGTCCCGGATTTCCCCTTTAGTTCCGACCGCATCTTCAAGTGATTTTCCGAAGCATTTTCTGTCGTTGGGCTCGATGACTGCAAGTAGCACCGCCTATTTTTTTGTCTTCCGAATTTTTCGGATGTTCGTTCCGGGTCCTTTAGGATTCACTTTTCACGAATCTTCTGCTGTATATATGCGTAAATTTCCCCCAAGGAATTGCTAACAAAACTTCGTTCTCTACTTACATCTTCTCCCCTCAACTCACTTCTCGATTTTTTTCTCTTTATTTTTTATCGCATCAACGACTAAGGTTATTAGCGACAACATTTTTAATTACAGGTGTTTACAGACACTTATGACTTCATCTGTCATTACATAAACAAAAGTATCAGAATGTATTGGTCATAACATAATACGGTATCTCATATTACTTATCTTACATACCATCATCATACAGAACAATCAGGGCATGGTCATAACATCTTTTCGAGGGTTACACATCATTACATTAACATAATATAACATAATAACATAACATAATATAACATAACATATAAGTTATAACATACTATTATCTTACATACTTGTAACACAATCATACAATATCATCGGGGTATGATCATAACACATCAACTCTAGAGATACGGGCGGGCTTACCATAACGTTATATTTCAAGCATGACATTTGTGTTTTTGCAAAATCTCAAATGTTGTGTCCTGCAGCACTGCTTTCAGTGTCGGCGAGCCGTGTTCCCGAGGTCGTCGTCTTTGTGCCCTCGGGGGCTCGGCTCTGTGCCTTAAATGTGTCTTCACTCGATGTCTTCCTAATCAGGTCCAGGAAGATTTTGACGCATGCCAGCAGCTTAGGGAGCACACGTTTTATTGATTTACAGATATTCTTCTGCATGACCGGTGACTTGCGCTTAGGTTATACAAACACCAGACGTTCGAAACATATCTAATAATACGTCAGGAATATACATTTTCCATTTAATGTTATTCGATATTCTATATGGTGCAGCAATATCAATGAATATGAAAATATTTTGAAATCAATGAGCGCGTCAAGCTGTCTCCCGTCTCATGCACTCCCAGGCAGCGCACCCATGTCACGCAACTACGCTCTTTTACTGTGTTTCATATTGACCCACATGCCTCAATATTGAGCTCCGTGCGCTTTCATTCTGCACCTTTTGTACATAGATCCACCAAGTTACAGGCTGCGATCTGAACCAGTTCCTCGACTTTTTGTGCCGACACGTACTTGTCTGAAATCATTTGAATGTCTTTCGTGTATGGGCTTTGTAATCCACCCATCAAGTTTTTCCTGAATACTGCACGCCGTAAGACGTACTTCTGACTGGCAAAATTTTAAAGGTGTCCATTAATCCACTGTTAAAACTGAAGCGTGTAGTTTGGAAACTGTAGATTTGGCATGGTAGCATTTTCCGAGGCCCTCAATTGGCTTGCAAATACTGTTGTGAATGGTAGAGAAGCCTCTTCCGCCGAAGTGACGTGTACATTCAAATGAAGCTGCAAGGTGGTGTCTAAGGGCTTTCGTTAGTAGTATTCTCACTCTTTGATGAATGTTCTCTACGGCTATGATACTCCATGACACAACTCCCGCTGAGTAGCCTAAGATAGGCAAGAGGTATGTGTTAACGCTTTGGAAGAGTTCCCTCCATTAAGATTCTTTTTAAAATGATTTCTACTCCCCGATCAAATTCTGTGGTTAGTTCTTTATTTTGGTTTGATCAACGCGCTTAGCTTGTTTCATCCCCAGGTATCGGTATGCCTTTTCAGCCTACGCCCCGCACATTCTTCTGTACGACTCAAGTTAACTTTAGGCATTATTTTGAAGCTTCTCTTCCTCAATGCAAACTGCTTGGCATTTTTCCAGTCCAAATTGCATCTTTATGTCGTTTGAAAATATTTCCACACATTTTAGGAGGTATGTGAGCTATGACTTAGTCGACGCATGCATTTTTACCTCATCCATATACGCTAGAGGGTTGATGCTCCATGATACACTTTCGTTTCCGGTCCACCTTCAACAGGTATGACATCAGTCTCTGGAGAGACCTCTTTGAATGGTTTCTGGGCTTTTTCCACCACTGATTCCTATTGTTCTCACGATTATATTGCAGCAGACTGTATCACCATATGTTCAATATTCGAAATACTGAATTGGGAGAGGTGGCTCAGGGCATCAACTTATGTCTCTGTAGTGCCTCTGATTGGGAGGTCTTAGGTTCGAGTCCCGACTGTGGCAGAATTTTCGACACTAGCTATATAGTTCGCTACGTCGAATTCAGTCGCTGTCTGGAAGAGAATTCTATCAACCAGCTGCTCTGGTGTGTAGTCTGCCATGGTTACTCTGACCAACACCAGGCGAATTCCTAAGAACGGGCCACGGACCGCGCGCGATCTTTCCTTCCTCTTCTCTAATCTTCAACCCTTAATTACATACACTTGCACTCGCATTCACTACTCTTCCACACATGTCCGGAGACCAGTCGGGAAGTTAGAGCTTGTCCTGCCGGGGGCGGAGCGACGCTGATGGCAAATAGTACTCGGTAGGGGCAAACCCCGCTAGCCGAAGGTCTCTGCCGCCTTCCGAGAGGGGACATGCACTACACTTACGGGAATAACGACCTTAGCCGTTAGCGCGCCCGGAAAAACCAATCGCTCAACGTATGTTTGGGAGGCCAGCGCTCGCTGAGAGCGCGCCCGGCGCCAACCCAGTCCTCCTGCGCTCCCCGCGCGGCGGCTTTGTCCAGCCCTGGCGACTGCCGTGGCCCTCTTCACCATTGCGATCGGGATAGCCCGCCTCCCTCCTTGAACAGTTGCGACGAGCAGGAAAAGAGGGAGTGGGATTAGAACGTGTTGAGTTCTGATTTCACCTGAGGAAGGAAAACGGGTGGCGGGAATAAACTCGGACAGGGCCAGGACCAGGAAGGGAGAGGGGTCAGCTGCCCCGGCTCTGGCGACAGGGAGAGATCTCGCGGTGTGCAAACTACGGTCAAACCCCTGAGCACCACAAGGAGTTCATTAACTTCGTAATGAATATAATAATAACGATTATTACTATTATTATTATTATTATTATTATTATTATTATTATTATTATCATTATTATTATTGGTATTTTAATTGCATTGACATTGGACTTCAGACTTTAGCTTTGGCATTGTCTGACATTGCTCAAGATAAAAAGAACTTGATGGATGAAAATGGAGTTCAATATAGGATAATTAATCCTAAAGCAATTACAATGGGACAATTATATGGATGTTTTGATCCAGTGTCACATGAATGGTCTGATGGTAAGTTGAAGAAAAAATACATTTTGGCAAATGCATTACAAGGGACAATATTAACTTATAATTTCTTAAACATGTCATTTTTAAAGGTGTTTTGGCGAATATATTTAGGGAAATGGCTTCTTCAAGATCAAAAGATCGAAAATGGATTTTATTAGATGGACCTGTGGATGCAGTATGGATTGAAAACATGAACACTGTTTTAGATGACAATAAAAAGTTGTGTCTTATGTCAGGAGAAATTATACAGGTACTAAAGAAATAAAATATAAAGTAGGTGGCATTACAATTGTTCAAAATTGTAATGCTTTCGTAAATATACAAATGAATTATTTTTCATTACAGATGACTGATTCCATGAATTTGATATTTGAACCTGCGGACTTGGAACAAGCTTCTCCTGCAACTGTATCTCGTTGCGGCATGATTTACATGGAACCTGCTATGTTAGGTTGGAGAGCACTTCTTGCTTCGTATAAAAACATACTAGCAAAAAAATTAATTCAGGAACAAATGGAATTATTTGATGAAATGATAGAATGGCTCTTCCCAGTATTACTTGAATTTATTGAAGAACAATGCAAATGCTTTGTCAACACTTCTTCATTATTCAAATTTCAGGTACATCAAGACTGACAATGCCAGCTTTTGTATTATTTAGTTTTGAAGGATATCCAAGCTTGTACGAGCTGTAGTACTCGTAGAAGAGAGCATTTGTGTTGTAGGGCAATCAGTAATTGTCAATTTATTATTTTAACACATATTTATTATAGTTTTTATAAATAAATGATACTACCAGGTGTTATTAATGTTTAAGATTTTTACGTAACTGTAACGTAAAAACAAAGATTAATCAATATTTTGCCACAAAGCAGAGAAAGCATAACAAACGAAAAGTAGACGCAACAAATTAATACAAAAAAGTTCTGAGTGGCTAATCAGTCGGCAAACTGTTACTTGTTCCTCTTCTGCGAATATTTTGTTCTGTATTCTTGAACCACCGATTAATTATGACTTAATACCTTTCCCAAGGTTTTGTCAATATTCCTATCACTCGAGAACGCTGATAATTGGATACGTTAACATTTTACTTTAAATATTACTACATAATTGTCATACGGCCTTCTCTTTCGAACTCCTGCCAACATCTCCCAAAACAAGCTTGCCTCTATAGCAATCCATTACCTTACTCAATTGCAGGTTCCCTTATGAGTTTGCTATACCCGTACCAAGTTGTTTTCATTCCATAACACTTTTCAACGTGGTCGAGCACGGGATTTCGCGGGTTGAATCCTTGCTCGTGACTGCTTTGAAATGCGACGAAGAGATTCGGATCCTTCTGATTGCTGTCGGCTACTATGCGGATACATTCCTTTGCCAAGCGGTATTTCTCGACGGGTGACGATGCTCTTCACAGTGGAAGCTGCTTGTTAAGGGCGGCGGGCTCTCCTCAAAAACCAACCTCGGGAAAAGTTGTAGAAAGTATAAAACTTTCAATAAATTGACTTTAATTTGTGCATACCACCAACGCAATATCTGAGGACGAATTTAGTTCTAAGTTCCCGATTATGCGAAAGATGAATGTTTTTGGAATGTGTAGCATCGTGAACTATCGGAAGTTCGTCCGTAACTGGCGTATGCGAGGCAATAGAAGCTTGAAGAAGAGTCGGGGTACTGAGAATTCGGTGGAGGCAGCATGTTCCTACGAGGATTTTGTTCGGTAGAGTCTGCAGCTATAAGCTAAGCTAAGAATACTACCGACCCTTTCTTGTAATTTCATAAATTTCTGTTTTGTTTGCTGGAAATATGTTTTTAAATAATCTATTTTCGCATGAGCACAATTGTATCTTCTGTTATCAACGTAAAAGTTGTCTTAGACAAGGATTAAAATCCCGATACGTTCAAATCGCTTGTAGTCTACATGCCATAGTTTTCATCGTTCACAACATATTTTAAAGGTACCTTTTTATTTAATTATTCCCCTGAATTTACTGTTCAAATTTCAATTTTCACCTGACTGTTGACCGAAGGTTATCTCAAGATAGCTCCATCATGATAAAAATGTATATGTGTGGATCTGATAGGACGTCTATACAGATACTCGGTAGCGAAATATTTACGTAAAGTAATTTGTTTGTTTCGTATGATTGGGGACTCTCTTCGATTTTTACTCATAAATAATAATACTTCAAATATCAACATTTCATTATGTATTAAGCTGTGAATCATACAAATATCCAATTTGAAAACTACAACAATAACAATTTTTGTGAACACAATCTTTAGTGAATTCTCTTATTCTCCTTATCAAATACTCGCTACAAATCCCTCCCTTTTTTGCATGCGTAGCTAAAATTCCTCGTAATCATTAAATTAGAAACTTTACTATCTTACAAAACTTGGTCTTCATACTATAGCAATTACAAATAAAAATAAATATTCCCCGTTTTGTTACTTTCCTTTCGGAGATCCGCCGCAAACTTGAAGGTCGTCCAGTCTCCATTCCACCTCCATTTCCAAATAATTCGGCCCACTCCAATGATATTCGCTCCTCCACACTCGTAATTATATTTGTTTTCTAATTGTACTACCTTAAAACATTGTACATTTACTATCTTTACAAATTCACAATTCAGATTAATTCTTCCTGCAACTAAATAGCTTTCCCTTTTACATCTGACTCACATCGTGTCAGAATATAGTCTGCCCCGTTTTTTCATCTCGCGCGCCCTTCATGATTTTTTATCTCACAAGATCTCACTCCTGAATCGTCTACACACATTAAACATAGTATCTGTTTATTCTTTGTTTTCGGCTCGTAATAACTTCTTAATTTATTTTTTGCCCCACGGAATTTGCTCACGTGTCCTTTCACTGCATTATTTATTAACATATTATGTATTTTCCTCACTGTCAATTCTGTTGTCCTTCCCTTGAATTGTTCCCAAAATAAAGCTCACCTCGGTTTCTTTGCTATATTTCCAATGTTGCTGACGTCCATATTTACAATTACGTCAATTTATTATTCCCATTTAATTATCTTTGTTCTTAATTAACTACCCATCACAGTAGGAAGACGCAGTTGTAGGAAAAATTGATCAAATTGATTGAAGATTATCAATTTCGGAGGAAATCGGAGGGACGGTTTCGACGCTTGCATTCAGAGAGACAGACGTTCTGCCGTCAGCCGATTTTTCGGTATCAGTGACCCACAAATCATGGATTCTGGCTACACAACCTGTTTCAGGAAATAATTTAATACATATAGTAATAAGATTTATCCACGTTTTCGTTTCCAGGGTCCGGCAATAAGAGTTTTTCTGACGAATATTCGCAGTTTTCCGACGTAAGATTATAAAAAAATATTCGTACGAAGTAGAATGTTGTAGATCGGTATTCCAAACGCTTCCAAATTCTAATACATTAACTTCGATGCCATTTACCTTGTTGATGTTAAACATTGAATATTGATTGAAACAATGAGACCATTGATTTTCATTGAACATGGAATTGCCACAGTCAACTTCATTCAGTTGCATTCATAGGGATATGGTATGGGTATTGTTCATCCATACATGTATGAGGCCTGTAAATAATACAAAGTGCAGTAAATAAAAAAAACAAGGTAGCACATATATGTGTGAAAATGTGGTTAATTCACATGCTATCAAAGGAGAAAAATAGCTTATCCGTATATTTGTTTTCTTTTCAGTCGTTTGCTCGGGTGTTCAGTGCTTTAGTGCTAAGAGAGCAACATGTGAGCACAATATGGTTACAATGTTCTTTCCTTGTTGCAATCATATGGGGTCTGGGATCCACTTTGAGAGGTAATAAGTGAATTTATGCTCTAAAATTTAGTGGTCACCTCTCTTCAACCAATATGTCATTTTATTTTTCTTCTTTTCATCCAGCTGACAGCAGGGTTTTATTTGATGCATTTTTTAGAAGAATTATAATTGGTGGTTATGAAGAATATCCCAAGCCAGGCAAATTTAAACTTCAGCGCCAACAACTGTATTCAGACAAGAGATTAGTTTTTGATTGGGTTTATGATAAAAGAAATAATGGATCATGGATTGCTTGGACAGACACTTTGGAGAAAGCCACAATTGCTCCTAATGCCAAGGTACATTATAAGAAAAATGCATACATTACCCATATATTGTAGGGTTTATCTGAAACTAGATATTCATGGAAAATAAATTAAAAAGAATAAAGGGGGAAGTTGTTGAAAAAAGTTGTTGAAAGGAGACATGAAATAATGTAAGGGGATCTATTATAATTTCATTCTCAGAGATCCTCATGAGAAAAGTTGAATTTTATCTTCTTCAGAATTTTAAGACTTTTTACTGACATAAGTATGAGCTTCAATATATTTAATTGCCAGTAATCAACTTAAGTATCATTTAAGGGTTATCACAATTAAAAAATACATAAAATTAAAAGTTGATCTCAGAATATAAAGGAAATATAAATGAATATATAGAATAAATTGTACAGCTTTCTGTTAATTATTTTAATTTCAACATTTCCTTTTTGAATTAAAAACATTTTTTCTATTTCTCAAAATTGAAGAATTAAGCATAGTCCAAGCTTAATGTACCTGTTAATTAAGGCAGGGGAACAGGAACAGTTTTCAATACTGATGTTAATCATTAGGTTATAAATGCAAAAACTCCTCTTTAAATTTAGTCTCTAGTTAATATTTTAAATAATTTTTGTCTTAAATATTTCAAAATTAATTTTGTTTTATTTTACTATATTGTAACAGGCAAGTGAACTTATTATACAAACAGATGAAATGGCCTGTCAGATATACTTTTTAAATATGTTTCTGACAAAGAAGATTCCATTATTATTTGTTGGACCAACGGGAACAGGAAAATCAGCTGTTGTACTTAATTATTTAATGTCATTACCAAAGGAAAGATTTTTACCAAATATTGTAAACTTTTCTGCTAGAACAACTGCTTTTCAAACCCAGGAAATTATTATGTCTAAATTAGATAGGTAAGGTTTTCATTACAATGTACAAATTTGAAACATTGTTTGATGATGATACCAACAACGTGTTAAAATAAATCATTACTTTTCCCAGACGTAGAAAGGGTGTATATGGCCCTTCAATGGGGAAGATGTGTGTTCTGTTTGTTGATGACTTATGTATGCCACAAAAAGAGATATATGGAGCTCAGCCTCCTATTGAATTATTAAGACAGTGGGTGGATCATGGACACTGGTTTGATGCCAAAGATACAACAAAATTAGAATTAGTAGATATTGTAAGTATGTAATAGCTAAGTAATGCTAATATAGAAATTCCTGCATTCAAATGAATTAATATTATGAAGTGTCACCACTGGATGACATATTTATTCAAACGTGTTTGTATCATTTACAATTTACCTAATGTTCGAATAATGAACAAATTGCAAATAAACAAAAAAATATATACTAAATAAATAATAATAATAATAATAATAATAATAATAATAATAAATTACATAGAAGTTCATTATTACAGTTAATGGTGACAGCTATGGTCCCTCCAGGAGGAGGAGCTAATGAAATTACATCACGTTTCGTAAGGCACTGCTTTATTGTGACCATTGATTCTTTTGAAGATAACACTTTGCATAAAATTTTCAACACAATTACAGAATGGCATTTTGGTAAAGGATTTGAGGCAGAAGTAGTTCGATTTGGGCCAGTGAGTATATTTTCAGTCAGTAAGTGTGCTTTCACATATTTGTTTTCCTACTGTATGTAATATTGTAGTAGTGAGTATATTTTCAGTCAGTAAGTGTGTTTTCACATATTTGTTTTCCTACTATATGTAAAAACAGTATATTAACATTTATGTAATAACAGTAGATTCAATAGATTAACATTTAATTATCATTGTTTAAAATAAATTGTAAAGAAAATGACTATTCTTAAACAAAAAGATTAGACAATTCACAACAAGCGTAATTCCAGGGCTCTAGAAATCTGTAGGGCTATATAACTGGAAAGTTTTGAATTTCGTTCTGCATGGGTTCCAAACACTACCAAATATTTTTAAACTCTCATTTTTTGCCAGGGATCCACACTATTGTCTCAGTCATATTTATGTTATTTGCATCACTACAAGGCTGAGCAACTAGTATGAAAATTTAATTCTGCCAAGTATTTAGCCAGTGTTCTTTCGTGTGCCACAAACATGGCAAGAAACAATGATGATTTTCCAACTTTTGAAATTTTTTCCTCCACTACCAATTTGGTTTTAACTTGCAAACTTGGGTTTCGGAAGCCAATATTGTTATTTCCATTGTGCCAGTGCACGAAACTATTAAATGTATGCAAATCTTTATAAATACAAATATACTGAATTGTTCTCAAGTGCAAAGAAATATATTTTAGACTAATGAAAGTGCTGTTTTCATGGTAGGAGAAGTCGTGAGCTCTGGGAATTAAGAACTTAAATACAAATACATACCTTTTTAAGCTTTGTTATTTTTATGGAATAATTTGTTACGATTTTGTGTTGAATAATAAACGCAGAATTTTTGTCTTAGATGGTGGTAGATGCAACAATGGATGTATACAAACAGGCCATGACGAAATTTCTTCCTACTCCTGCAAAGTCACATTATACTTTCAACTTACGAGATTTTTCTCGAGTCATAACTGGTTGTTTATTAGTCCCAGCATCACATTTGCCTAAACCTGAAAAACTTGTTCGATTGTGGGTTCATGAGACGTATCGTGTTTTCTATGATCGTCTTAATGATGATGCAGACAGGTACTTTTTCATTTCACCTATAATTTATTAGTAATTATAAAAATGTAGTTATAATGAATAAATTTACAATCAAAAACTGCAAAGTAGTGCATACTGATGTCACTCTTATTACAGGCAAAAGCTTTTTGGGATTGTTCATGATGCTGTCTATCAGAATTTTCGTGTACATATGAATAATATTTTAGCTGATAAAATGTCTCCTGGGAAAGATCAGCTGGTGGATGAAAATATAAGGGCACTAATTTTTGGAAATTATATGGATCCCGATGCTGATCCCAAAATATATGACGAGGTATTGTAGAAAATTAAATGACTTAAACTATGTGCATACCAATGGTGTATGAACCCAGAGTGTAGCTTAAAAGTGTTCACTTATGTTTACTTAAATACTATATTTATGTTTAATTTACATGCTTCTTCAAATTTTAGGTGACTGATCTAGAGCGGCTGACTGAGATTATGAATTATTATCTTAAGGAATATAATCTATTAGCAAGTACTCCAATGTCATTAGTTATGTTCCAGTTTGTAATAGAACATGTTTCTAGAGTAAGCCGAGTTTTGTTACAAGATAAAGGTCATTTACTTCTGGTTGGAATTGGAGGTACAGGAAGACAAAGCGTTACAAAACTAGCTGCGAGTATGTCTGAATATGCTCTCTATCAGGTAATGGTTACCTTTAACTTTTTATATTTATGAAACATTTTGGGGGAATGGATACTTATTGTATTCTACTGTATAACCTGTTTCAATGAAACCAATAAAAAACAATTATTAAATAAAATTGTCCATGACATTATAAAATGTGATAACATAATTCAATGCCGTCTTCTTTTCAATTAGACAAACAAATGTTTCTAATATTATTTTGCTGAGAACGCCGATTTTCTTAAAACTTGATGATTAATAATTGATCTTATGAATTAAGAATCACTGAAAATTGATTAAGAATACATCCTATTGATTTAAAGAAACTCAAGCCTTGCCAGTTGAAACGAATATATTAATTTTTGGTGGTAATTTACATGAAGCCTCAATTACATTTTCAATTTTTCTCAAAAACTTTCTCCATTTTTTTATTAAACTTTGTTTTAGAATAGTGCAGAAAACGCTTGAAAGAATGGCGCTGTTTTTTTCATTTTCGTTAAAATATGATTTTTCGAAAATTGCTAAACTTCAATTTTTCCCGCGTCTTTTAATTCCTGTAACTTCAGTATTGAGGATATTTTTCTTAATTCAACCAGCTCTTTAAATACAGATTTTGAAAGAAGGTCCTGAACAAGTTTTCAGAAATACGAGTTTTCGCGCAATCGGGCGTGAAATATAGGCAATAATCAAATAATGTTTTTTTCACAAAAGACGGCTTCAATTTGTTTCTCTAAACTTTCTCCTCATATCAAAGGTCGGTACGAAAAGTTGTGCTAGTAGCATTTTCGGCGAAGTCTGTATTTTTGAAAACAGCAAACGTTGAAAAGTTCAGTAATGAAGATAAAGATTTTTGTTTTAAATGAAATATGTTCTAAAAAATAAATCTTTAAAAATTGCGTACAATTATTTGAAGAAACTAGTAGTTTCGCGTATTTCTACGTAAAGTTAATGCAAATTTTAAAAAATATTTTCTCATTTTCGTTTAACTCTCTGAATTTTCGAAAATTGCAGATTTAGAAATAATACAAGAAGTAAGTGCTCTTGTTGCATTCCTAGTTTACTACCTGAATTGGTTCACCATACATTTACAGAATGCATTAGCATAGATATTAAAAGGTTCTAGAGCATATAGATGGGTCTAGATGATAACATTTTGCCACTAAACATGTTGCATGTTGCTTATAACGGAGGTATATGCGTTTATACATGGAGCATTCCACGCTAAATCGATACCTTTGAAGAAAATTTAAATGTATCATTTTAATATGCTTGGTAACATTTTTACGTAACTTACAACAAAATAATAAGATAGATTTTTTAAATCGTATAGTGCTATTTATTTTAAAATTATCATTTTTTCAAATTTGACAGAAAATACGTATCATTTGTGGCTCATAGTGTCAGTTTTCTCAGATTAAAAAAGTACTCCAAAAATATAATAAAATTCTATTATTTTAATTCTATTCTATTTATTTAACAAGGATCAATTATTCTTAGAGCAGGCAAACCGAATAAAATGAGAAATATGAAAAACATTAAACATTCATTTTCATATAGTATACCACAAGTTTTTTGCTGAAAATTTGTTACTACAACCAATTTTAAATCCTCCGCAAAGATTAAACCATTCAGGATGGATAAACCATTGATTTGCGATGAAAATAATTTTTGTAGTCTCGAGCACTTTCGACTCACTGTAAAAGGAAAATATTTCTGGCAGGAACGCCCATATCGAGACATAACCTGAGTTATGTAAGCAATCCTCCTGAGAGCAGTATGTGGAGTAGAGCGAAATGCTGGCAGATTTATTTCTAAATAGTGAGTTATTTGATGCATCGCAGAAAACTCATTCATTCGTGCGTGCAAACTCATTGCGTGCTAGTTGAGGAAGGTTGCATGTTCCATTTTCAGTAGTGACTTCAGTTCGTTTATTTGGATAGGAAACTTCAGGAATGTAATCGTTAGTATTGGTATTAGTGTTTTATTTTTTTTAATCAACCGAATGACAAAGTAACGCGCTACGATGTTTGTTTCAACCCCTTTAATTAAAAAAGCGTGGGAGGAAACGTTCCAAAAACTTGAGACTGGCTCCAGCGATATTAGAAAAATTAAGTAGAACGTCAGACTCCAAATACCGAAAGTCGCTGTTTTGCTTAATCTTTTATAAAATTACTTTTAAATTACATCCACAATGTCAAAACAAAAATTGCTGGTCTTCATTTATTTCATCACTATTGACCAAACAGTTACATCTGAGAAGACAAGTTTCAATTGGTGTTCGATTTCTCACAGAATGCCCCACTTATGAGGCATTGGCTCCTGATTTTAGGCAACCCCCTATGCACGCGTGTTCGGCAGGCGCACGCAATCTCCTCGGGAGCGCCTGCTGGACATAGGCACGGGGGTTGGAATTTTTAGGCAGTGTCCAAAACGCAGAAATTGACCATAACGTGTGTAGCAAAACAAGAAATATGCAAACATATCCAGTAAAAGTAAACAGTGATGTTGAAATAAATACATAGATACATAACTAAATAAAAAAATCCGCCGTATTTTCGCACAGCATTATATAACTTCCCCTATACCACGTATATTTCTCCCTATAATACGTATGTAACGGGAGAGAAACAATTCTGTAAAAACACTACCTAACTTACCTAAGTACGTACTGAAAGAAATAGAAATTACTTTTGGATTTATTTAATGATATCGCGAGATGTTGCAAAAACAAATTTACTAAAATATATGGAATATATTTTTACCGAAATAAAGTAATAAAGTAACAAAAATAAGGTTTATAGCGACTTTTTTTATTATTTATATTAATGCAGAAATAATTTCATGATTCTTCTTAATTAAATCTGTAAACAGTTCAGTCTATCAAAAAACAAGATATCAAAGCGTAGAAGAGTACTTCTTAAATAATGCTTTATTTACTTTTATTTTAAACAAAAAGTAACTACTGTTGCTTCAACAGAACTTTTTCACACCTCACAGAACTGTTGCAACATTAGAAATTTCAGAGATCAATGACATTGAGATCTATGTCATTATATATAAGGTTTGTATCGAAAAAAATAGGAGTCATGGCTTCGTACAAAAGGTTAGTTTTCGAGCAAGGATGATTGCGGCACAAGTAAAACCGTTTTTAAAATGTGTTTTGGAGTGCCACAAACCCCATAAACATCCAATTTTCGGCCTTTCTTTGCAACTTTTTAGAAAATCACGAATAAATATGATTTAAAATTATGTTTATCAACAGATTTTTTGGCTGAGGTCGAACCCACGTTACCCTACAACACTTTTATGATCATCAAACATTACTTGTTTGACTCAGTGTGCCACATTAAGACGAATATTGCACATTTTACGTTAAACTATAAATGGACACTTTTCAAATGGCCATAGCTGCGTAAATTTGTGTTCGAAATGCTGAATGCGGAAAAAATATTCAAAAATATTGAGCCATTTTTTAGGAAATTTTGAAAATCTTTCAAGGGTTCGTGTAAAGCAGCATTCAAAAAACAAAATATTTGTTTCAAACTCGCAGGGCTTCAAGTTTGTCCACTTGGATTGCGGATTATCAGTTTTGGAGAAAATAGTCTGAACCATGATGCAAAGAGCTTGATGCAAGGCCCATGATGCAGGCCACGGTGTAAGATATTTCTTTCGTCGTGTTGCAGGCACACATGTTTTGCCGCCAACAAATTTTTCGGTATCAGGGACTCAAAAATGATGACCACAAAATATACGATAAGAAGTAATTCATTACATATAGTAACTTATAGTAATTTATTACTATTACTGTAGTAACTTATAGTAATTTATTACATTTAGATTTATCCAGTTTTTCGATATCAGTGCTCTCCAATACGAGTTTTTCTGCCGAAGAATCGCCGATTTTTGACACAGTATGAAAGTAGTTTCTCTTTACTGCGTATGTACGTTACTACGTACGCGGAGAAGTAAAAATATGTAAGATGAAATGTTTTAAAATATATAATGTTGAGAAATAGATTACACTGGGAGATAACTGTCTAGCTTCAAAATTAAACGCGAAAGACAGGTTCGAAAAACATGTAAATTTTTTCATTAAACTGAAAATTACTCCAAAACTGCTCGTATTTTCAAAGAAATTGTACATGAACTTATTTACAGACCTAGATTTTAAAGAAAAAATATTAGTTCACCGAAAATGGGACCTGCATCAATTTTTATAAGAGAATATACTTCGCTCTATTCAAAGAACTAAAAAAAATAAATTTGTAACTGTTTTAGAGAAACGTATTTTTTATTAAACGATTTTTTTACGAAAACAAGATCTTTTGCACTATAAATCAGTTTTGAGAAAGTTTAGGCCGTTACAAAAATATTTTCAAACTATATTTCCATTGTGCTCAGAGTTGGATATATTTGTGAACATTAACATGTCTTTAAAATGTGGTACAATTGAAATGTGAAGATAATGAGCATGCCCTTGCAAACTGAAATATGCAAACGAACAGACACAAAACTTCACATGCGCGAGTTCTATAATTTAACAGGGTTTTTCATGATGATAGGTAACAGTACAAATAGAAACTTAACACTGCCAATATGCATTCTTTCATGGATTTCTGCTTGCTGTGTCAAATATGTGTACTTATTTGAAATGGGTTTTGACTAGATATCTGACACCTGGTTGCTTATTTTATTCTCACTGCAGGTTCGTACAGAACTTCATTTGAACAGGATATTGTTTTCCAGTATAAGCATTTCTTAATTCTAAATATAATAAACTCCTTTTATGGCAATTAAATTAATTCATTTTCGAAATTATACGTGATTATCACTATGTTGGTATTTGAAAGTTTCCATTTTCGGTATGCTCTGCAAAATGGAAAATTCAATAACAGGTTCTATAATTAGAGGTTTAATTTGAGCATTGATGTAAAGGTGCACGGATTTTTATTTGCAGATTGAACTTACCCGCGCATATGGCATAGAAGACTGGCGAGAAGATTTAAAAATTCTTTTAAGGAAAGCAGGTGCTGAAGGGAAACCAACTGTTTTCTTATTCAATGATACACAGATAAGAAGTGAAGTTATGGTTGAAGACATAAATATGATGTTAAATACTGGAGATGTACCAAATTTGTATCAAGCTGAAGAGAAAGCAGAAATTTTAGAGAAAAGTCAGCAAGCAGCAGAAGCAATGGTAAAATGTTATTCATATTTTTAATGTGAGTTTCATAATTGATAAAACTTAACATTTAACTCTGTCACTACAGGGCAGGAAGATAGACACAACTCCTCTTGCACTTTACACATTCTTCATTGAAAGAGTTCGAGTTAACCTTCATATAACACTTGCTATGTCTCCTATTGGAAATGCGTTTCGAAACAGACTGCGAATGTTTCCATCCCTTATAAATTGTTGCACAATTGACTGGTAAGATAGTATTGCATATTTGTGATGGAAAATTTGTATCAGCAATATTTAAGTCATTTTATATTTACAAAGGTTTACTTCATGGCCAGAAGATGCATTGGAACGTGTTGCTCAAATGTTCATTGGAGAAATGAAATTTGAACAAGATATTACTGATAAATGTGTCTTTATGTGTAAACATTTTCACACCACAGTTACTGAAGCATCAGCAAGGTGAAGTTGTCACTTTTCATTATTAAGAATATGAAAATAAAAAAAATATATTGATATTATTACTGATTTTATATGCAAATAGGTTTCTAAAAGAATTGAATCGACATAATTATGTAACACCCACTTCATATTTGGAACTTATCCAGACATTCAAGAAATTACATGCCTACAAAGTAGAACAAATAACGCTTCTTAGAGATCGTTATGTTACTGGATTAGAAAAATTAGATTTTGCTGCGAGTCAGGTGAGTATTATGTCTCTCAATATGTTTGTAATTCCTCTCTACTACATATCCGAAAAAGTAAAAATTGCCGTGGCTTAAATTCTGCGGAGGTACGCACTTGCTGCTATGTGCCCCGTTTCCAATACAATGTTCTACTTCAAAAACATTAGGTATCCTAGCGATCTGCTGGTTGTGTGCGGAGTGTGGCGTGCACTTTTTCATGAATTACCCCATCATGAGCTGAAAACGTAGGGTACCAACCATGCAATTTATTCGCTGTTTCACCTCTCTAGTGTGCACTTCGTGTGGTTATACTTGTTGGATGTATATTTATCGTTGAGTTTCGAAGATGCTGAGATTTAATTTGTTGCACCTATTGGTAATTATTTCCACAGTGCAGACTTCTGGATTGGGTTGTGCAAAAGAATCTTCATCGGACCGAAATGCTACGAGGCTCACGGCATGAGCAGGAAACGATTTGTTGAAACGTTTTCATGTGTGCAAACAAACCTGGATTAGGAAAGGTGTCACTGCAGTGCCTAGGTCCGAGGTTCAAATCCCAACGGTGGCAGGATGGGGCTCAACGGGCGGCAGCTAGGGCGAATTCAGTCGCTGTCCGGAGGAGAATTCTCAGGCCGGCTGCTCCAATCGGTAGTTTTCCGTGGTTTCTCCGATCAACATCAGGCAAATGCCGGAGCAGTACCCTCACAAACGGGCCACGGACGGTTGACGATCTTTCCTTCCTCTTCATTGTCTTATCCTCACTCCTAATTTACACATACACTTGCATGCACATGCCTGGAAACCGGTCGGGAGCTTAGAGCTTTACCCGACTGAGACAGTGCCAGGCTAGTGGGAGAGACCTGGTTGGGGAAAACCCTGCTAGCCGACGGTAGGTCGGCGCCGGATCTCGCCATCCAGCGGGGGAAGATCAGGCTTTTCAACGAACATGAGACCTGCACCGTTCTATTAAGCGTCATATACGCTGTTTGAGGTGCAAATGTTGTACCGTCTTTAAGAAAAAATGTTTAAAGAAAATAAAACTTCCCCTTTGTATGATACACAATTGCGCAAAAAATACTCATGTCTTTGAAAAATTGTACATGATTTTTTATCTTTTTTTCAGTTAGTTAGTGTTAAATCTGTTTTTCAGGAACACAATTCATTAAGAAAAAATATTTATCATAGGTTATACCACGAGTGCTTTGGAAATTGTCGATAAATGCCCGACTTGCAAAGCGACGAGATTTATCTGAGAATTTCCAAAGCACGAGTGGTACTTAATAGGACTATTTCGCGAGTGAAATTATGTCCAACAGAGTTCCACAATGCACCAAATATTGAACATTTTAAAATCAGAGAGGTTAAGTTGTAATACATAGGCGATTTATTGGGCATCGACATAGCGATCGATGTATACCTAAGATAGATGAGTAACAGTTTATGATTGGGGAGAAGGGAGAGCCGGTAAGAAAAGGCGGATAGAAAAAACGTTAACTTTTTGATATACATCGCCTCAATTGGGGCATTTTTAATGTATAGTTAAACACTTTTCGTTTTAATTTCACGAGT
Source organism: Gryllus longicercus (assembly GCA_038098605.1). NCBI lineage: Eukaryota > Metazoa > Arthropoda > Insecta > Orthoptera > Gryllidae > Gryllus > Gryllus longicercus. The sequence continues at coordinate 667,167 of JAZDUA010000557.1, forward strand.
ACAGTAGTCTTTATAATTGTAATTGTAGAAAGACGCCGAACACTTTTTCAATTTTCGAAAATTCAGTGTTTTCTAGTGAACATGAAACTTGCGATATTCTCTTAAACATCATTAGACCATCCAACAACAAAGTAATCTAAATCAATCAAAAAACAACGTAATCAGAAACGATGGAGAATTTTTTTAAATGTTCTAGGGGCTTCATGTAAAGTATCTTCCACAATTAAAATATCGGTTTCAAGAGAACGCGAATTCAGCCAAATTTATTGAGAAATATAATTTTTGAAGAAAATCGGTGGATCGGTTTAGCAGCTTACATTGTTCACACCCGGACGGACGGACGGACAGACAGAGTTTTACCTTCAATCGATTTCGGTATTAAGGACCCACGACACATGGATTCTGGCTCCACCACGTATTAGAGGATATTTTTCTAAATTTAGCATCTGTGTTTATTCACTTTCTCGTTGCCAGGGCCCTATAATAAGAGTTTTGGGGCCGAAAATTCGCCGTATTTTTCTCGCAGTATTAAATAACTTTCTACCGCGGTAGCGGTAACGAGAAAGTAAAAATTAAGGGAATAGACAAACAAATGTTTGATTGAATAACATTTAAAATATTTTGTCGATAGTAGAAATGAGTGACATAGAACATTATTAATAAAATGAGCAATAAAGAAAAAAATTCTCCAAAAGTGGACATCCGGAAGCGATAGATAGAAGCTATAGCTTATAGTCTTAATTTTAGCCAGCGGTAAAAATACTCGTATACAGAAGAATGATTTTAGACAGCGCGGAGGACGGTAGTGTGAGGCAACGTGAAAAGATCGCTGAACGGCAGATCTCCAATTTGATTTCCAAAATGTCAATTTCAATTGAAAGTTTATGAAATAAATGCATGGGCCAGAAAGTGAAGGAGATCTGCAGTTCTGAGATTTGGAGTCGTGAAGAAATGAAAATTCCTGAATGGCAATGGAACGAAGGATTGGTAAAATCTTAGCGGGGCGTAGCTGCAATAAAGGGAAGTGAGAATTTTGAAATTTATTTCAACTTTGCTCGAAATTAATAAGATAAGGTCAAAATTGTTAAGCAATTAAAAGGAGAGTTAGATTTAAAATTAAAAGGCTGTAATTGCATGTTTGCGTAGCATGAATGAGATATTGAATTAAAATAATGTAAAAAGGTATGAATGTGTATATTTCAGATTTGTTACTTTTCAGGGTGGAGAATATTTTTCGTCCATATATTTTTATTGTTGTGCAGAGTATTTACGTGGAGCCACTATGAGATAGGTAATTAAAATGAACAATGTTTGCATGAAGTAAAATAAGAGTTCCACCAACTACTGCGGTCATAACATTACAAACTCTCACTTTTTGTTGTTGTTTTTTTATTTTACTATGTTGGTAAGAGACGGTGGGTACCACCAAAGCAAGCCGCATATCATATCCCAATAAATATCGATGCATCATTGAGCACTCGTATGGGACGGCTTCGCGAATCTCGACCCAAAATACATTTCTGGACTCGGTGTGTTCATTTATTAATTGCAAAAGAAAGGAAAGTAATAGAGTTGGAAATTGATTACATTATCGCCCAGTATAAGCAACACTGTTATTTTACTGAATACTTAAATTGAAGTAAAAGTCGTGGAATTAATCTAAAGGCTACTGAGGCTCTCAAGCAAGGGACAAAGAAATATATAAATTACATTAAATAATCTGTACGAAAGGGATCTCAATTGCTCCCATGCACGGGGCAGAGGTATAAGAAGTGTTATTAAATAAATATAGGAAATTAATCCTCTAAAAACGGCCGCACTGTCAGCTCCCAATATCAGTGGGGGAGATCACTTTCACTTTGATAAACACGTCCAATGTGTGGAATTTTTCTCCGTTTAATCACTTTCAACTATTTTGTTATGAGCTATCAGTTCTTAGAAGTCCTCATTGATGAATTTCGTAATGTATGGAATTTGTTGATGGTATCACACTTCCAGAGCTCCTAATCTATTCATACAATTTGATTTCAGTGTGCTTCTGTAATTTTGTAATGGAAGGTAATGCTACTCTTTTAATTTTGTGTGAGCCAGGCTGGAAACTGGTTATTAAGCCTCATAATAAAGGTTTGCTGTATCAATTAACATTGTAGCATTAGTCCTTGCTCTTAGTATTCTCTCATTTTTAATTTCAACTATTTATTTAATGAATTATTCGTTACTAATTGTTTATTTACAGTGCTATGATTTTAGGTTTCAGTTATGCAAGATGAACTACATGCACTACAACCCCAACTCATTGAAACTTCAGAAAAGACAGAGAAGTTAATGGTGAAAATTGAAAAAGACACAGTTGTTGTTGAAAAACAGAAAGAGGTAATCCAAAAATTATATTTGTATGATGATAATGATTATACTGTAAGTAATAATTTGCTAAGTTCAGCAACCAATAGAGCATTTTGTTAAAATTGAAAGAATAATTATTAAATCTGAAGATGAGATGGATGATGTTGATGTTGAGTATTGTTTAAGAACACTTTAATGTCTATGATCATTGGCGCTTATATCAAATTTTCTAAAATAAAACATATATCCACTGTGATAGTGATTAGCTAATATATTATTGTTTAATACCAAGAGAGAAGACCAACAATTTATAATAATCTCTACTGGAGAAATGAAATATATGGCACCACTAAAATTTTAAAACCATGCAAATTAAAATAGTCATCCCTCATATTAGGCTAAAAATTCCATGTTCTTTATAGAAGCTAAAAATTTTGCAGAGTGGATTCGTCATTCCAAAATCCTATCTCTTTTAGGGAGGTGGCAAGATTACACCTCGTTGATTGTTTCTTACCTTACTGCTGTCACTTCCGCAGTTCAAGAGCACACTCTAGTGTAAGGTCGTTCTTGTCTATGCAAATGTACAGATAGGCGAGTGTGTCACCTCAGAGAATATATCTAAGCGAGACCTGGCGGATTCGAAGGTGATTCAAAATTATCTGTCCTTTGGCTCGACAGCCCGCTACGCGCCTTGGCCGACCAGCCACCAGCCTCTCGGCCATGGGATAAGGGGTTCTTGTGGTTATCATCTCTTCGCCGTATATTCTGGTCTTTATAACCTTAGGATGGGCTTTCTCGGCTTCACACAGAAATAGATTCGGGGGCATTTGTAAGAAAAGCGCACAGTTATAATTTTTCACCGGCCGGGAATTGAACCAGGGGTTGTGCCGTGGAAAGCGCTGCAAAGCGGAACAACGCTGTAAAATCAAAACTATTCTTTTGCCAATGCAAATAAATTTTCTATTGCAAGGGCGTAAAACATTCTAATTTTCAATTGTTGCTTGCTACACTTTCGTGGTACTGTCATTTATCATTCAATGATGTACAGTGGTGGGAATCCCGGAGGAGACTTTTCCGATCCATTGACTGAAATCTGGGGATGAGTTCTTTTGGACCTGTCCTCAGTGAGAAACATTTGTGGGTGCGTAAGACGCTGTTGTTTTTTCTTTATAATTGGTTTTCGATAGGATAGAACTTTTGATCCCCGCAATCAAGTCCGCTGAGAAGACGTGATATGCAGTGCCTAACACAGAGTTCGGTGATTCCTCTGTTTTGGGTCGGCAACTTTTGGTAGATTAGGCTTTTATAGGATGGTGGCAAAATTATCGGAGAGAATCACCAGGTTCTAGTGGTGTTGGCGCCGCTGCGCTTCAAGAAAGTCCTTTCAAGGATACTCAGAAGTGAAGAAAAGAGGGCGATAAAAACGCAAAGATATCACATGAAATGAAAAGCAAGAGGGTATGAGGTGGAGAATATAACTCCTGAGAGCCTCCGCTTCATCCCCCACCAGGGCAGGGGCCATCCATTTCGATTGGAAGTTTAATTACATCTATCCGAGCGTTTTGGTGCGAGTTAAAACTGTTAAAAAATGGTTGTTGATTTCACTGTAGCATCATTTAAAAAATACTATGTTCACAAAGGGAGCGAATGATAAAATAAATTCTTAACCATTCAATAATTTTCATAATTTTTCTAATTTTTTAATTGCCGAAAAGTTTACTTTTGCATTTCTACATAGGCAAGGCAATCCTCGGCAAAGTGGTTGTAATAATACTTCACATTATAAAAACTGGTCATCATGAAATAAAATGTAATAATGAAAAGAGTATTTTAAGGAATTATGTTGTGGTTTTAATACATGAAATCAAACGCGAGTTCTGAATAGGAGTATCAAGTGAATATTCTCCCAATGAATACTTCATTGTTTTTGGAAAATATTTGAAAGATTTGTCTACGTAGTTTTTATTAATTGAAGTAATTTACACAGTATAAATTTGTTTTGTTTTTATTGATTTTCCCAATTTCATTTCTAGATATTAAATCAATAAATATCTATTTTTTATATTTTAAGGCGTATTGAGAATGATTGAGAATCTAGATCACCAATTGAACTCAAACGAAATAGAATGCCCATAGACTGCGTTGCTATATCCATTACATTAACTTTTTGGTCAAGAGGATAAACCTCCTTTGGTCATCTCGAAATGTTGTTTTGCAGGTCGTAGCAGCTGATGAGGCGGTAGCCAATGAAGCAGCCGCTGCGGCTCAAGCAATTAAGGATGACTGCGAGAGCGACTTAGCTGAAGCAACACCCGCACTTGAAGCTGCTCTAATTGCTTTGGACACATTGAAACCTCAAGACATAACCATCATTAAGTCTATGAAGAGTCCCCCTCCTGGGGTTAGATTGGTGAGAGAACTTTTCCTGTTGATTGAGTGAATTTTTATAACATTTCTTTATTAAGCTGCACATTGTATTACTATGTCCAAAATATTAGGTGATTCCCAAAACATGAATGAACCACTTTTGAAGTGAGATGTGTGAAAAATTAATTAAATTTATATAAAATCAAGCACAAAATACCCCCCCAAACACGTGACAAATTTGGAAAATTATTATTTATACGAATTATTCTGATATTCTGTGTATAGGTAGAACACTTTACGAGAACTTCAAAGTGACCAACCAGTCTTTAATCAGACAAATAAATTCGGAGATAGACGAGAAACAAAAAGGAACCTCGACAGTTCGAGTATGAAATACCCCCCTCCATTACGTGACAAAATTGGAAAAATATTCATATAAGTGAATTATTCTGATATTGTGTGTATAGGTAGAACACTTTACGAGAAATTCAAAGGTGCCAACACGACTCCAATCAGACAATTACTTTCGGAGGTAGACGAGAAATGAAAAGGAACTACGACAGTTCGAGTCCGAAATACCCCCCCCATTACAAATTTGAAAAATATTAATTTAAGGGAAATCTTCTTATATTCTGTGTATAGGTAGAACACTTAACGAGTAATTAAAAGGTGCCAACCAGACTTTAATTAGACAAATAGATTCGGAGATAGACGAGAAGCAAAAAAAAACTCGACAGTTCGACTACGAAATACCCCCCCCATTACGTGACAAATTTGAAAAATATTAATTTACGTAAATTATTCTGATATTCTCTGTATGGATAAAACACATTACGAGAAATTCAAAGGTGCCAACCAGACTTTAATCAGATAAATAGATTCGGAGATAGACGAGAAACAAAAAGGAACCTCGACAGTTCAAGTACGAAGTACCCCCCATTACGTGACAAAATTGAAAAAATATTAATTTAGGCGAATTATTCTGATATTCTGTGTATAGGTAGAACACTTTACGAGGAATTCAAAGGAGCCAACCAGGCTTTAATCAGACAAATAGGTTCGGAGATACTATATAATATACCGAGTGTAAGAGAGTTATGTAATGCCGCGGAAAATGGATTTCGAAATTTTAAAGAACAGAAATTTTGGTTTTTTTTAATACAAAAAGAGGCATTTTGCAAAATGTCCGCCCGTTCGTCTATCCGTCCATTGTGAAATATACTTGCGTTTAAACAATTCGTAGAATTTCTCTAAAAATTAAAATTTCTCAATCGAACTGGCATGACTTGAAGCACTGCGATTTGGATAAGAATTCTTTCAATTTTGCGGGTGCATCACATGAAGCCAATGAAACGTTTTGAACATTCGCTCAAAAACGGCTCCAAATTTTTCTTTGAATTTCTTGTCAAAATGGGGTAAAATACACAGCACAATAGTTCCAATTTTTAATGTTAACTCTTAATTTTTTTAAATTGCAAAAGTTTCACATTTTTGGGCATTTTTTGGGCCCTTTCGCCACATCTTTCAGTTTTGGATCTTCCTTGCGAACTGGCATTTCTTTGTTGTGTCCGATTTGAGACCATAAGTCTCACTTTATCCTTGAATCGTTCTTTTCGAATTTCTCTCTCGACACTCGACGATTTCGGTTACATTTCGCGGCCTTTCCTTGCGACCATTGCGTTTTGATCCGCACTTCTTCTCGTGTCTTTCTGCGAATCGCATTCTTCGCCAGTTTTTATTCTGGGATTGGCAAATTTTCACAAGTTCTGATCGCACGCCGAAAGTTGTTATAACTGTCCGCCAAATCGCTGATGCTAACAGTAAGCTGCTAGCAAAATTTGATCGACGTCAATTTCCATATCCGATCATTTATCTTCTATATCGAAGAATTCTCGTGCGTCGTCGCCATCTTGAATTCTCATCGGATTTAATTGATTCGTAAGAGCACCTTTCTGCGCAGGATCTTAAGAATGGTAAATCTTTTTTAACTTTGTTCATTCTAGACCAGACATCAGGTATTCTTTGATTTCAGTCGGACGTATCGCGAGGATAATATTGAACTGCCTTCAAGACGGTTCTAGTCACTTGCCTGGCTTCTATGTTGCCGCTCGTTGCTTTTAGATTCACGTATATGTCATTTACCCATCCCAAAACATCGTTCTTATTCTTCTCACGACACGCATCTATATATTCCAAGTGTCATAGTTGTCTCTGTTCAAAATCTCAAATTTTACGTTATAGGTTTTCATTGGCGTGTGGTTAATTTCGTAATAAAAAACGGCACCCTAATGTCGTATTCAAATTATTATCACTTTGAACTTCACGTTTTGCTAGGCCTGTACCCTTTAGGAAATTTAGGATAATGGACGCGGTTTTAAATAACTCGAACATGACTGGACACTTTGAGTACAAGATCACCCGCGTTCACATTGCTGTAGTTACACAGGCAGAGTTTGGACGGGGTTGCAAGGAGAAAACGCAAATATACTGGTTTATGAATCGGAAGTATCGGTTGTGGATGATTGTCGGTAATTTATGATTACTGGGAAAACTCCCAACAGAAATACGTTTGTTCAGTAATGTATTAAAATATATTTTCCAGGTCATGGAAGCAGTATGTGTCATGAAAGGAATCAAAGCTGATAAAAAAGTAGATCCCAGCAGCGGAAAACAAGTGGAGGATTTCTGGGGTCCTTCTCTAAGAGTTTTAGGAGATATGAAATTTTTAGACAGTTTGAAAACGTACAACAAAGATGCTATTCCCGTTCCAGTAATGAAGAGAATTAGGGAAAAGTATGATTACTTTTAGATAATAGTGTTTTTACACAATCTTGTGAGAAATATTGATTAATTATTTTTTAACTAAAATGTATTAAAGGTTCATTCCTGATCCTGATTTCAATCCTGATGTTATAAGAAATGTGTCAACTGCTTGTGAAGGATTATGTAAATGGGTTCGTGCAATGGAAGTGTATGATCGTGTTATTAAAATAGTGGCTCCAAAGAAAGCAAGGTTGGCTGAAGCTGAAGAAGAGCTAGCCGTTCAAATGAATACATTAAATACAAAAAGAGCCCAATTGCAAGAGGTCAAAAAGATTTTATTTTTTTCATTTCTATAAAAATTGAAAATGTTTTAATAAATGAAATTCGTATTTTTTTGAATGATAATTTATTTAAAAGCGTATCTTATAAACAGGTTGCAGATAAACTTCAAGCGCTAAATGATGAATTTGCTACAATGACAAAGAAAAAGAAAGAATTGGAGGACAACATTGATTTATGTTCCAAGAAGTTGGATCGAGCAGAGCAATTGATAGGTATTTTCTCTACTTTTTATGGTTGAGAGTGTTGAAAGCCCTTTTATATTTGCATTAATTTCTACATTGATTTTCAGGGGGACTGGGAGGAGAGAAAACTCGATGGTCCAAGACTGCAGAAGATTTATTAGAAACGTTAAGTAATGTACTAGGAGATGTTCTTCTGTCTGCAGGTTCAGTGGCTTATTTGGGCGCTTTTACTGTTGACTTTAGAGTGGTATGTATCATTGTATATCAAAGAAAATGTATAAGTAAAGTAATTTAATTTGCAATTGATCACTGACACACTTTTGTTTCAGGCACTCACTAAAAACTGGAATGAAACTTGTCTTGAGTTGGACATATCATGCTCTGATAATTTTTCCCTTATTACTACTCTTGGTGAACCAGTGCTAATTCGTGAATGGAATATAGCAGGTTTACCAGTTGACAACTTTTCTGTTGAAAATGGAATTATCGTAAAGAATGCTAGAAGATGGGCTTTAATGATTGATCCTCAAGGTATTTAAAGCATTTGAATAGATCACTTAATTAGTATTAGTAAGTGTCAATAATGAGTTATTGTGAATTACACTTCCTAAAGAGAAAATGTATATCAATTAGCAGTGCTGCATTGCACTGACTTCTATGTAACATTTGCAATGAAATCCCCGAAAAAAAATTCACCAAACTGTAAATGACAGTTCAATCACAATATCAATTTCTTAACTTCTTCTGAGACATCAATTTCTTAACACCTTCTAAGACACACAACGAAAAGAAAACACATTGTTTCGCCTTTCTTTTTTGAGACCCTTATTGGTGTAATCAAAATGAAATTATTGAAATGACACTGGCAAGGCGCCACAATTTTGCGTGGTCCTCGCAGGACACGCAACCCATATCAGGGACTCTCTTTCTGCAGGGAAGGGAGGTCGCAGTATTGTAGTTTGTTCTATCCTTATAACACACAAATGCACGTTCATTTCTCCGGTATTATTTGTCGACATTTTGCCAATAAACTTCATGGACTCCGTTGAGGGAGTATTGAAAATGAAATGGTTTTTTGGTTTGTCATTCCTGTAACTATGGGTAGAACCTGAAGTTTCAGGGACAATACCAACTAGTGGTGCTACAGAATGGCTTTTTCGTACAATTTTTTTCTAATTTCTGTTCCAACTTTTCGGTCCTGCCTCATCCTCCTTCCAGCTGCCATCTATCGCCGCCCGAAGTACATTAGTTTAAAATTTTCCCATTTTTTCGGTTTTCTAATGATACGAACGAAATATTACTTAAAGAATATTAAAGAAGAGTAAAACTTCATATTGTATGGACATTTTCGTTGAAATATTTGTAGCCGTTTTTAAGGAAAAAAAGTGTCGGAGCGTTACTGTAAATGCAAAATTTGAAGTTCTATTTCACAGAAAGCTTTTGAGTTTTAGAAAAACCTCTTTGGAAGTCATTGGAAGCATTTCCATTTACAAATGCAGCAATGAATACAAATTGCTTAAATGTGCATATTAACGGCGTAGGAGATATTAAAAATATGCATTTGTGTAATTTTTGGAAAATAATACAGAATACAGCAAAATAGCTATTATGTCTCCTTATGTAGGGAATTCGGCGCTACCCGTACGAAAAGTGTGAAAAAATATTGTAGCCGTTTTTCAGAAAATGGCATTTTCAGAAAAACGGCGTTTGAAGATTTCTGAAATTGAGAAATTTTGATGTCATTTTCACAGAAACCTTTTCCAACCTTTATAAGACGTAATTTGAGCACGTGTAATCGTAAATGCAATAATGTGACGAAATCTCCGAAAATGTAAATGTTAACGACGTGAGAGACAAGTCAAAAAACTGCGTATGTGTAATTTGTGAAAAAATACAATTGAGCAATAGTTTGAGCATCTTGTTAGAGCAAGAAGTTTATTTCATCTTAAAGAGTGCATTCAGCATTATTCCTATCAAAAGTGTAAATAAAAAAGTTTGAGCCGTGTTTGAGAAAAGTTTGTTTTTACTACTTTTTAATATTGCACGCAATATTGCGCAAAAACTACTAAAATTTTCAAAATATGCGCACAACCTTATCGAAAGGATTAATTGTGAAGAAAAAATTTACTTGAAAGACAAATATCTCTCTTCAACTTTGTAGTTGTGGGAAAAAGTCAAAAAATTCAATGAATTTTGCAATTTTGAAAATTCAGTGAAAATCGAACATATGACATCTTTATAAGTGCATTTCGCGATAACCGCAAAGCTTTGAGTCGAGCCGATCGACCGGGGAATATCCATTTTGAAAAACATCCTACGTATGGTTTGGGCGCTAGTGGTGTTCACAGTCGGATGGACGTTTTGAGAAAAAACACGTTTAGGGTATCAAGGACTCACAATTTCTTAATCTGACTACATAATATGTGAAAGGAAGTAATTTACTACATATTAGAACAGGATTTATCTACTTTTCTGTATCATTGCCCCACAACAATCATTGCCCCATATCAGGAAAAATCGCTGTATTTTGCCGCAGCATTACCTAAGTTTACCTATACTAAATACATTATTACTCCGTATATACGTACGTATACGAGAAAGAAAAAATTCGGATTCATTTTGGAGAAAATTTTAAAGATGTCCCAGCAGCTTCAAGTGAATTACCCCCAAAATTTAAATGTGTTTCAAAATCGCAGAGCTTTTAAGTCGAACCAGATCAGTGGGGGAGTATTCATTTTGGAAATAACGTACACACCACGTGTTAGGCACTAGTGCACTATTTTGGTATCAGGGAACATGGTTTTCCGCTGAAATCCCGAAATCGAGTGTCCCATACTATGCATACGAAAAAGTATACATAGTATTATTAATCTTCAATATTAGGAAGTGTTTACATCAACTTCATTATGTCATGTCATTGTAGAGGTTTAAGAAGACAAAGTGTTTGATGATTCATCAACTAAAACCAAAGCAATAATTTTGATATAATGGTTTTATAATCGATATGTGCCTGTAAATGGAGAGCAACTTCTCCGATACGTCGTGCTAAACTTTTAAAGTGTATAATTAAGAAAAGTGAAGTGAAATAAATGTTAAATATGTTATTAAAATGTACCTAGGGTTTATTTGGCTTTCTATAAAACATTAAATATGTAAGTAAATTGTTATTGACTGTCTTTAGAAATTAAAATGCTATGTTTATTGATTGTTATGAAAACAAATTAGTAATCTTGTGTGTCTTCGCAAAAGGGCAAGCAAACAAATGGATTAAAAACTTGGAAAAAAATAATCGCTTGAGGGTCATTAAATTAAGCGATTCCAACTACATGGATGTAATAGAAACGTGCATTCAATTTGGAAATCCAGTTCTTCTGGAAAATGTTAGAGAAGAGCTAGAACCCACTCTAGGTAATTACATGATTGTTTATCCATGAAAATAAATAAGCTCTGAGAATTAATGTCTATACTTATACAAGTTAATGTTTCAGAACCAGTTCTTGTGCGAATAACATTTAAAAGTGGTGGAGTACTTAGTATTAAAATTGGTGACAATATTATACCATACTCAGAAGACTTTCGCTTCTACATAACAACTAAACTGCGTAATCCACATTACTTACCAGAAATTGCAGTCAAAGTAATTTATTTTTTCTGAAATGTTTCAATTTTTCAATATTACATTGAGTGTTATTATTTTCATGATTTTTTGAATTTTTAATATACTATGAAATTATATTTTTACTAAATATTCCTGTCAAAATACTTTATTAATGAATATAAGTTATTATCATATAATATACGTAAAATATTAATGTTTCTTGATTGTTATTATCATGTTTTATTTCATTGCGTTTTTCATTCATAACGGATTGAACTGAAATGTTTATACTCACGTTATCAGATAACTAATATAAACTATATTCTTTCTCAGGTCACTCTGCTAAATTTTATGATAACTCTTCAAGGATTGCAAGATCAATTATTGGGTATAGTAGTTGCCAAAGAACGACCAATCTTAGAAGAAAAAAAGAATGCTCTTATTGTGGAAAGTGCAAATAATAAAAGATTATTAAAAGAAATTGAAGATAAAATTTTAGAGGTATTATCGTCATCAGAAGGAAGCATTTTAGAAGATGAAACTGCCATTCAGATTCTTTCTTCATCAAAGGTGAAAAAATGAAGACAACTTTCTGTATTACTTTGTAATGGAATACTTTATTTATAATTTAATATTTATGTAGGTGTTATCTGAAGATATTATTGCAAAGCAAGCAATTGCTGCTGAAACTGAAATAGAAATTGATGACGCTAGAAACCTGTACGTTCCAGTTTCAAAGCATTCATCTGTTTTATTCTTTTGCATATCAGAATTGGCAAATGTTGATCCAATGTATCAATATTCTCTCGTATGGTTCATCAATTTGTATACTCAGGTAAGTAATGTAATTTTGATATGTGGCTTTTCATGTTAAAACTTATTATGCAGAGTGTTTAATATTGTTTTATTTTTTGGATGATAATTATAATACTTGTCACAAAGTTTTCTTTTCTTGCTACCTATTTGTTCATTTAAAGATTTCATTCTTGAAATGTGATTTTTATTTATTTTTATTTATTATATATGATTTATTTGGGCAAAAAACAGTAAAAACGTATGAGACTAATGGGGAAGAAAATCATCTGGGCACGTTTTCTTGAGTTCCAGAATCCCATCCCATCATTTTAACTATAAATAGTTGAAAGCTGAGTAAAAGTTAAAGATAAATAAATAAAAGTAAAATTTAAAAAGCGCGAGATTAGCAACATTTGAAAAACTAGACATTTGCGTTCCCAAATTATAGAAAACTTATTTGCTACAGTAAACTGCAGGTTTGATTTTTCTGCATTGCTAACAAAATAGTAATTCACCCTTACCTCTACTCTTAGCAAAATGACTTACTACACTACAAAGGATTTACTTACTACAATCAAAAGGAGAATTCAACAAAACGTGCGCATAGTGAAGCTACATTTACGTCCAGAAGCAAAACAAGAGGCCATCTCAGCATTTGCTCAGTGTATCAGGGAAATTGGACAAAAACCTGATCGAGATGGGGGTCAGTTTATAAATGTTATAAATATATCTTGTGCTATATTGTGTGCTGTGTCAGAAATATTTGGGCGGGTTAATTTAAAGATTTTAAAACTACAACAAGCCTCAGTGATAGGGAGGCGTGAAGCATTTTCAATGTACATGATGACAAATTGCTGGTATCACTTCAATCCCATGTAAGGCATGAGTATTTATTCCGTGTGTTACTGGTGTGGTTGGCTTCTCGTGCCGCCACCTAACTCTCATAGTTTTCAACAACACGTAGCTAGGAGCCCATAAAGTATACATTATCCCTCCACCATCAAAGAAAATGTTTTATTTGGTAATTACATATAGAAGAAGACAGCATGCGGGATGACTTTCCTCTCTTCCCTGAGAAAACGTGAATTGTGCCAAAATTTATTGGCCGAATACTTCAATGTGCAAGCAAACTGCATGTATTCTGACTTACGAAACATTTTGAAGAACATTACAAAAGGATGACATTGTTGTTGGCGTCATAATAGATCAGTATCATTATTTTGAACATATGGTCAGTAAAAATTGCTGGGACAGACTACAGCGTGAAGAGAAGAACCGAACATTTTTCTGATACATTGCTAACAACGCCTATTTGCACTGACAGGGGAATAGTGCGGATAACTTTGGAAACCTACCCTCCATGTTTTCCGTGCGAATGTGATTTCGGGCTCATCAAATTCTTGTAATTCTAGGATTAACAATTTTTCTCTTCCTATCTTCAGCACAGAAAATATGTATATTTCCTTTCCACAAGATTGTTCCAGGCTTTCCATTTTCCTTTTATAGAAAATTTGCCATAATTATAAAAAGTTTTTTTTATAATTTCATTAGCATTTTTTCGTGTTTCTAAATTGAGCCCGTAAACATCGAAGTACGGTATTTTTCGACTTCCTTTCGACCTCTTCTTGACAGAGGTATTTCCTCTTTCAATACGGATTTCACAAAACATCCTTAAAATAAAGTTTTTAAGTTTTTTACTTTTATCTTCAAATAATATTTGATCCTTTCAAGTTGAAATTGAGTCGTATTTGCATTATGTATTATTATGATAGTATTAATCATGTAGTGCTATAATAATTGCATTAATTCAATGTTTTTTGTTCCACAGTCTATTGAAAACAGTGAAAAATCCGACGTATTAGAGAAGCGACTGGAGATTCTTAATAATTGCTTCACTGATAGTCTATACGTAAACGTGTGCCGTTCCCTTTTTGAAAAACATAAACTTATATTTTCTTTTGTTCTCTGTGTAGGAATTCTCCGCTCAAAGGTATGTTCAAACCTTGTGTACAAATAAGATGTTCGAATTAAGGCGTTAAAAAGATTATGTGTAGAGTAATATTGGTAGTATTGGATTCCTTTTTATATATAGAGTAGTCTTGGTAGCTAAACTTGGTTTACTTTTTAACACTTGTATATTATTATACAGAATGAGTCATTTCAAGCGTAAACTAGTGGTGCTAAAAGATATCACTGACGTTCGTTAATCTGTCACGGTTACGCAAACTTGAAATATTTTGAAACTTTTCGAGCTCGTATTTCATCTTCATTGTTTGAGTGTTCCTGAAAATGCTCCAACTCTGCTTACTTGTACTAGACAGGTATTGATGTTTCAAAAAAACTTCACAAGAGATCATTTAAATCATTTTTATGTTCACAATCGTATGGAATCGTGAGACATTGTAATGTAAATAGTAACGATGCACTAAAACTGCGAAACGTCTGTAAAGTGTCTAACTTATGAAAATTTAAAACGTTTCAAGACAAATTAAAACTTTTTTCAAAAAATCTTTTGAACCTATTTTTGTAAAATTGTCACAATTTTATTCAAAATTCCTAAATATATATATATAAATTCCTATTTAATATTCTAAAAAATCTGTGTAGCAATATTAAATGTCCCATATTTAATTTATTGCATTAAAATATCTAGCGGCAATAAGATCTTGATATTTGAATTAAATTTAAGAGGGATTTTCGAAAATGCAGAAGTTTTAAAGAATATAGGACTTCTACCGTTCTCATAAACTTAACTTACTCTCTTCAAAATTTGTTTTTAAAAAATTGGAGCATATCATAAGAACATTTTTAAAATATTCTTGGAACTTTTACAAAGTACTTCCAAGATCCATTTCGAATTCTCAGGGTCTCAAGTCAAGCCAAAAAATATATGAATATGTATTTTGGAGATAAAATATGTGCGTTTTAGGTCCTATACACTTTTTGGAATCAGGGATCGTCAAAACCATTTTTTGTCAAAATCTCGATTTCATTATTTTTGTTTTACATTACTCTGCGCATAAACGGTAAAATAAAAGTTAATATAATTTACATTACTGATTATAAATTCCTACCTTTTTACCTTTGTATGTACTCATAGAAGTATTTTGCGTAATTCTCAAATTTCATCACAGCCTTTATCACATCAGAACATCACAGGCAAAAATCGAATTCATCATCAAATACAGCGCCGCTGATATGTTCGATAGGCTATTTACGCATCCGGATAAAGTTCTGCAATTACTCCACAACTCTATTTTCAGTAGACAGTAGACAAAAGAGCATTTGGCTCAACGTGGCGAAACATACTGTACGATACTCTTCACCAACTTCAGTTGCTGTACGCATGCGCGCACTCATACGTTTTATTTTTAAAAGAAAGCTGATAAGAAAATATTTAATTTTCTACCAGGTCCTTTAGCGTACGTTATAATACTGTTAGTTGTTTTAACTAATATCGGTGTGCATGTCTTCTGGTATAGCCTGTTTAGTTGCGTAAGCCATACAAGAAGAAACTAAAGGGATGTGCGACCGTGCAAAATTAGCGGTAGCAGTACACTTTACCGTTACAATTCGGTAAAACGTCCATTAGCGCCTTAAGATTATAACGCGTTTATAACGCAATCTTCACGTGACACGTCAATTGTTTTCCTGTTAGCGTTTTGCTCTATTTAGTATGCTGTTCAAAAGCGGTATTGACAAAACTTTGTCGTGCTCCTATTCAATCATTTTGGCCTGTCGATATTCACATCTCCAATTCTACCCAATCTCTTTGCGTTTTCCGTATTTGTGTCCAAACAAAGTAGATTTTTTTTCCAACGGTACTTCCCGACTTGCTTACCTATTCGTCTCACAAAAATACAGCCTATTTGTTCATTTCGGTACAAGAGAATTCGGCAACTAAGTGTTGTGTAATAACGAAGCCTTTCTCTGCTAAATTATACATTTGTACATTTCATTCTGGAGAACGCTTATGCGATGAATTTACGGCAGAAATGCTTCCCTCTGTATGTAATACATACATATCCATATTCAAATATTGCTATGCAGTTATCCTCCATCAGTTAATAATCTGAGCATCTTACTCTCATGCGCGCTTTTAATTGCAGGGATTAGTGCACGAAGATTGTTTTACATTCTTTCTGACTGGCGGTGTCGCTTTGGAAAACCCACATAAAAACCCGGCACCAGCATGGCTCTCGGATAAAGCGTGGTCAGAAGTTGTTCGAGCTTCTGATCTAGAAGGGTAAGTAGATTTTATTTTGGTTTGTGGGTTTTGTGACGAGAGATGCCATTATCAACGTTTCGGGTTGGCTTTATATATTTCGGGATTTGCAAAGAGATACCATTCAGTTGTGTTGGGGAGTGTTGTGAAATCGATAAGAATACAATAGTGACCAGTCAGCAGTGTACTACACTTACGGGTAAAAGCAGATGTAAATTATGCTTCCAAGCTCATTTCTGTACCCTCATTTCAATTTCAACACACACGAAAATTAATATTATTCTTCTCTCCCCCTCGTTCTCATTCTTCTTGATTGTTCTGTCTTCCTCATTCTTATGATCTTTTTTCTATTCTATGGTTTTTTGCCTTGCTTTTTCCAGCTCTTTCTGTAACAAACTTGTCACACTCTCGCCGCAGCAGGGCAGAAAACAAAGAAAGATGCACATTTCCAAACTTCATGTCGTCATCCTAGAGGATCTCCATTAGCGCTATATCTCATCAATAGGGCCACGCCATCGATGACGATGGGTCGCTGGCTGTGCCAAAATGTAGCAAGAATTTATTGACAATCTTGCTTGATTGAGATTTCTTGGTTTTAATGAGAGTAAAAACCTAGTATTAAAATAAAGTCCATATTTTAACACTAAATATCTTTCGAGTAAGAAACATGAAACTTTGCTCATACTGTAACTTTGTTTCCAATGGCATAATTTCGACGTCCTTGCTCTTACCACTTTTTCACAAATATTTTATATGATTTTTTCAAATAATTTTTGGCAACTTTTCTGCAATTTACTCACTATGTATTAATAAATGAAAAAATATTATTAGTTCCCTCAATAAAGCAAAAAACGTTATTCAAGTAAACCGTTTCATTTGTTTACCAATAACAGAAAAGGATATATTGTTTCCCAAAGTTGCACTGTACGACGACACAGGATCAAACAAACCGCTGTTTCACCTATAAAACTACATCTTCACAAAACTACGTTTGATATATGAAGAAGTTCACATTTTATATTTCATCAAAATTGAAGGTGGTCAGTGCAGTCACTTTTCCAAAATTGTCTTGGAATGGTAATTTTTATCTTCAGAACAACGTTTCACTTCACATGTTCAAAAAATACACATTAACTCAAAAACTGTAAGAGATATCAAAATGTGTAGTAGGACATTTCTTAGAGAATATTTTTTTACTTTCTCGCGTACTACTTACGTAGTAGAGACAGTATGGTAAAACTACATCAAAAACGCCGATTTTTAGACAGAAAATATGTTTCGTTGGTCCTTATACCGAAATCGTTGACACCTATTTTACTAACTTTCTTTATGAAAAAACGAAATATCCAAAAATACAAAATATCTTTAACATCAAATCTTAATATTGATGTCTTCAACATGAAATAAAACGTTTTTGTTTCTTCATTCTCCGGGCTCACTTTCTGGCTTTATATTAGCATTGATCGAAAGCCCTCGTATAAAAGACGAAAAAAATCTAAAAAGAAAAGTAACTACTTCGGTTATAAAGGCAATTGGAAAACGGAGGCAATTTAAGCAGCTAACAGTCAGAGATAGACGGGAAAGAGGTCAGCGGGATAAAAGGATCCTTTCCGCCGGTTGATGGCGTCTTATATAATCCCAGTTTTGGGGGTAAGCGAGACGTAATTAATTTTTGCTACTTCGCATCGACAGCTTAATCGCAGACACCATTACGTACAGTCGACTCCGTGTTATAGTGAAGTCAGGTATAGGGAACCGTCGCCACGGTGGGGCCAAATGCCAAAAAGCTGGCCAAAGTCCAAAAAAAAAGTTACTAGATAGGGATTTTGTCGTTGCTACTTCAATAGGTTGGTATTTGGGCCGTTGAATTCCGCAATTAGTAACGGTTTCTCTCTTATACTTGAGGTAAGAGATCAGTTCAAAGTTGGGCCTCGAGCGATCGATATCGGTCAGCTGTGAAACGTGTTTTCAGAACCTTTGTGTTTCGAAGGATAGAGAAGCGTGCAGTCGGCCGAATTCAATAAAACAAAATGGAATCTATTCCTGAGAGTAAGTAGAAACATAATATGTATACTTATTTTTTTAAAAAATAATTTGTTAATGTAATAATTAACGTTGATTGTTGGCGAAAAATGAAAATGCTATAATCAAAAATTTGTGTTTAAAATGAAAAATAACTATGTGCACCGTCGTGCGGGGCTAAAAACTTAACATGACATTATTCGAAATGTTATTCTCTGTGAGAATCACAAAAAAACAGCTGCCCGTAGCTGCCGTTTTAGTGCCTGTGACAAATTTTCGTAGCGCGTGCAACATGTAGAAATACAAACTTTTGATGATTTTGTTCGCCATATTGGTCCGCCATTTTGTTTTTTTAGCATTTTTATTCAATATTTATTAATCAGCATGCTTATAAACCCAAATCAACTCATTTTTAATTATAAACACGATCATTTCGTGTTAAAAATGGAAAAAATTGATGATTTGGTCCGCCATATTAGTCCACCATTTTGTTTTTTGGCATTTTCATTCAAGGTTATTAATTAGCATCCTTAAAAATTCAAACTAACTCTTCTTTACTTATAAACATAATAATGTTGTGTTAACAATACAAACTTATGGTAATTTTGTCCGCCATATTGGTCCGCCATTTTGTTTTTTTATGCATTTTTATTTAATATTATTAATCAGCATGCTCATAAACCCGAATGAACTCATTTTTAATTTTAAACACGATCATTTTGTGTTAAAAATGAAGAAAATGATGATTTTGTCCGCCATATTGGTCCGCCATTTTGTTTTTTTGGCATTTTCATTCAAGATTATTAATCAGCATCCTTAAAAACCCGAATGAACTCATTTTTACTTATAAGTATGATCATTTTGTGTTAAAAATACAAAATTTTGATAATTTTATCCGCCATATTGGTCCGCCATTTTGTTTTTCGGAATTTTTATTACAGATTATTAATTAGAATGATCATAAACCTCTGAATACAAAGTTTCAGTCAAATCGTACAACGCTTTCGACTTTTGACCAGCTTTTTGGCATTTGGCCCCACGGTGCGTCGGTTATGGCGAACTTAAGTCACTGCATCCGTTTCACTTTTATTAAGCATAATAAGATTCGGTTAAAGTGAACCTGAATCTGAGCTATAGTAAACGTAGGAAATACGTCCTATAAATGAATTCCCTTCCAGAAAAATATCACCTCAGTGTCACAAATTCCAACACCAGGCAGAAATATATCGCCACTCAGTTTCACTGCGGAAATGAACGCCGTGTCCTGCGTGGGTTACAATTGGCAGTGGCGACGCGCGATTGTTTGATTCACATTTAAGCTTGGTTCCGCGGGACAAAGCGCGTTGTGTTCTACATAGGCAACAGAAAGCGTGAGACAGTTTCATTAGCAGCCTGCTACCGAAAGGAGCTCGTGTGTTCTTAGGCGCGTGAAAGTCCATTCGAGAGAGGGACTGTGTTCCTACAGTGCAAGAGGCATTGCAAAGTGTCAAGACTGCATTACGATACTTAAACACAAAGAACAATATAGAATCAATTATGGAGAGAGCACGAACTGTGGAGAAGGATCTAGAGAAATTTATTATGAAAAAGTAAGAAGCAAACAATTGAAAATAAGCGATTTTTAAGGGCAAATAAATCTATTAAAATTTTCACTGTGGTCCGATAATGTATTTTGCTGTATCTCTATACTAATAAAATCAATATTTGTGGGAAAATTCTATTTAATTTTTACATAATCAGAAATAGTGAACATGTGATACAGTGAACAAAAAATTCACCCAGAAAGTCACTATAACTGGAGTCAATTGCTTTTCATCATAATTCGAATAATTGTTTATTTAATTCATTTTAGTGTCTGCTTTATAGTGCAGTCGATAATCATTTACCTTTCAAAAGAAAAGGTAAAATATTTTACTATAGTATTTTGTTTTTATTGGTATTAATATGAAAACGTTAAGTTCTCCAACTCGAAATACTCAGGGAAAAGTTTTAGTGCTAGAAACGCGAAATTTTTGTTTTTTGTATAATAGTTTTAATATTTAAATTTAAAGAATGTTTTCCCAAAAAAATTTAGAGTGTTTTTCAAAATCGCAGAGCTTGGAGTCGAGCCAGATCGACCGGGGAATATCTATTTTGGAGAAAATCCTATGAATGGTTTAGGCGCTTGTGTTTGTTTGCAGACGGACGTTTTGAAAAAAGATCTTTTGCAGTATCAGGGGACCCCAAAAAGTAATTTCCGTTGAAATCCCGTAACCGATTTTCCTTCATCATTGCATAATACTCCGTATATACGTACGTATACAAGAATGTAAAAATGCCCCATTATCTTGTGCTTTTTGGCCACCAAGACTTTTCTCGAAGTATTTTCTGGTGGAAAACTTAAGATTTTCTTACTAATACCTATACAAACAAAATAAAACTTTACATCTCATCTTTTTCAAAGTGGCTTCCCATCGACTGCACTTTTAAGAGATTTTTTAATTCTTACTTCTTGCTTCATGACGTGACACTATTTTTAAATATATGTTATTAATACAATAATTTGTTTCATTCTTTACATTTAATGTCGGCATTTTGTTAAGAGATATTTTTAAGTTTTTATTTACAAAGAAAAACAGTATTTATTTCCTAACCAGTCTCAAGTGGTTGACATAAGTTGCTTTAAGAAATATTTACGAACATAAATATAAAATTATTTCTCGGTGGTTTGCCGATTTGTGAAATGTTACATTAATTTTCAAAAAGACAAATGCATTAAAGAACTGATTCGTTCCAATCTTTTATTTATTTAATACCCTTATCTAATTGTTTCCTTCAGGGGTTGCCGATCAATGAACTTTTGGAATCTTGCGCTCGCTCTGCGACAGCCAGGAAATACTTACAATGTACTATGTTCACAAGGGCATTTATTTAAAAACAATATATCTCTGTGTTTGAAAACACTGTAACTTTGTTTAAGTAGAAATGAAAATTAAATAAGCTGGTCGTACATAACACACGGTCTCTATCATTACAATACGAGTAGTTTTCGTGTAATTTCGGCTTGAAGTAAATGCAATTTATAAAACGTATTTCTCAAAAACTGCATCATTTTTTTGAAGATAGAACAAATGACTCGTAAAAAATGGCCCAGGAATAATTTTCGTTGAACACTCTGAATTTTCGAGAATTGCAAAAGTTACAAATTCTCCGAGAACGTATGTTCTGTTGTAACACTGCTGGTTTTACCTTATGCTCTGACCACGCCCCACAAGTCTTTATTGTAGACAGCGGGGATGCAGGGAACGCTCAGCGTAACTAGTGGGCTGCT
Organism: Gryllus longicercus; assembly: GCA_038098605.1. Taxonomy (NCBI): domain Eukaryota; kingdom Metazoa; phylum Arthropoda; class Insecta; order Orthoptera; family Gryllidae; genus Gryllus; species Gryllus longicercus. The sequence continues at coordinate 689,114 of JAZDUA010000557.1, forward strand.
AACTTCTATTGCTTTTTCGTTTGTTGTGTGTTTTGCTTTCCTTTCATTTTAATTTATTTCTCCTGTGTTAAAAGTAATTATCAGTGACCAACCATTTCTGTTTCTTTCCCTGATACTATCCATTCAAATAACCTCTACTGCCTTTTCTGTGGACCACAATTTGTCTAGCCGATAATTAAGGTCGAGTAGTAGATTAAGGCGGTACAAAACATATTGTAAACCCCTATTAATGGCCATTTTGTGCCAAAAATAGTTGTTTGTATATTCCTTCACCGGCGCCGAAACAATTTCTACATGAATGTAGTTCATTGAAAATTATTAAAATATTTTGAACATTTTACTTTGGGCATTTTTAGTTCTATTCATGTTTCTAAAAGTGTTTAATGAATATTATCTTATTTCTTCTGAATAATTCTTGATGTATTTCCATCCTACACATGCTATTGAATTAATAATTTTGTATTTAAATTCATTTAATTAGCCTTGACGAACTGAGGAAATCTGTAGAAAGGAACCATAAGAGATGGAAAAAAGAGGTGTATGATACTTCCAATCCACAGGACGTTGAATTTCCATTTCCCTTGAACAAAATAAAAGACATGGAATGGCTTGTTATTTTGCGATGCATTCGGCCAGACAAAGTTGTTCCTGCTGTGATAGTAAGTACTGTTACAATCTACAATTTAATTTATAATTAAATACTTTCTTTTTAGGTTCTGTTTTTTCACTTGTCTGTTATTTAACTTCATTTCTTCTCATATCTCTTACATTTTGTCTCATTTCTTTCATGTTTACCTCCTCCTTTATATATTTTCAAAGCTGTATTTGTTTTAAAGGATTTGTAATATTTCAATTTGCTTACTGTTACATTATCTTCAATAGCATATTTTGAATTGTAAACATTTATTTACATTTCTATTTTCTTCTTGTGATGACCGCAATATTTATTTAGACATTACATGATTACCCCCTCTTTCTCCATCTCTCTCTTTCTCTCTTTTTTCCGCCTTGTTAGTTATTTCTATTGTTTTGAGTACTATTACAGCTTTAACTTGTGCCATTGTTGTATTTTGAATAATTTTGTCACATTATTATTTATACTTTACAATAAATACTCACTTCTCATTATACTGATACATTAGTTATTAATTAATAAATCTGTTTTTCTTTTAGAAATTTGTTATCAGTAAACTCGGGGCCTCCTTTGTTGAGCCCCCACCTTTCGATCTGCAACGATGTTACGATGATTCCAATGCTTGCTCACCGCTCGTTTTCGTGTTATCACCTGGATCCGATCCCACAGCCAGTTTAGTGAAGTTTGCTACAGACTTGGACCAACTTAAAACACTGCAAACTATTTCCCTTGGGCAAGGACAGGTAACATTTAAAATTACTTTTTCTTACTGATACTTGGTATTTATAACTCAAGAATGTGATTTTTATCAATATTTGTTATTTTTCAGGGTCCTCGAGCAGCAGCAATGATAAATTCTGCAATCAAAGATGGAACATGGGTTGTTCTCCAGAATTGCCATTTATCTGTCAGTTGGATGCCTGAGTTGGAGAGAATTTGTGATGAAGTAATCGTTCCTGAAGCTACACATGAGAGATTTAGATTGTGGTTGACAAGCTATCCATCGCCAAATTTTCCTGTTTCAATTTTACAAAATGGTGAGCTTGCATTATTTACCCATTATTTTGCACGTAGAAACGTATTAGTGATGTGTAATTCGTTCCACATCAAGATCGCTCGAGTTCTGCAACTTTGCCTACTCTTCAATATTTGAACATGACATTATTTCAAGACCTGTTGTTAAAGAACAGATTTTATTTGTGAAAAATTATATTTTCAATATTATAATTGAAGGGAGACACCCAAAAATGTACTTTTGTAATTTTCTGTGATTTCAACAAACACGAGGCCTGCACCTATTTCTTAGGCGTCCTTTCGGCTATCTGGGGACAATGTTCAATCAAAAAATTGGTTGCAATTTTTGAGAGAAAATTGAAAATTGTTTTGAGACTTCATGTAAAGTACCCTCAAACAACAAATTATCCAGTTGAAACTCCCAAAATGTTGAGTTCATTCAGATCGGTCATGGAATGTCAATTTTTGAGAAAATAGGTGAACGCTTTGGGGCTATCACTTACCACACACGGAAAGACAAGCATACAGATAATTTGCCGTCAGTCTCTTTTGGACCCACGAAAGAAGTTAAAATGATTTACGACAAAGTCTCTCCGCCTGTCTTTTTGTTTGTGATCAATACCAGCGCCTAAACCGTTCAGTCGGTTAACTCAAAAATTAATATTCCCGAATCGATCTTGCCGAACTTGAGACCCGGCGAATTTGAAATAGATATTTTGATTATTGAGAATACTTTACATGAAGCCATATACATTTTTCTCAAGAATTATAGGAATTTTTTTAATTAAATTATTTTTCAGATAGAGCAGGGAACGCTTAAAAATGGAGCAGGTCTTATTGGCATTTAACTCTCAAAATGTTCGAAAATTGCCAAAGTTCAAGAACTTTTTGAAATCTTTCTATATCTACAATATTGAATAAAGATATTTTTATGAATAAAATATGTTCTTCAATGTTGAATCTATAAATAAGGTCTCGTACATTTCTCGAAAACAAAGTTATTTTGGCGTAATTTATCGAGAAAGACAGACAATTTTTGAACATTATTTTCTGCTTAACAAGTTTTTTCTTCAATAGAGAAAATAACTCTTACAAAAATGTCGCTGGTCCAATTGTTGGTTTACACTGTGTATTTTCGAAAATTACAATATTGATAACAGATTTTTATCTAAATCTGTCTAAAAAATAATTAAATATTTAAAAAGTTGTATAATTTTATCTACCTTTTTTTAAAAAACTAGTAGTTTTCACGTAATTTGTTTTTTAAATAAATCCATTTTGTAGAACAATTGTTTCTCAGAAACTACTCAAGTATTTTCCTCATTTTTTTCGAATAGAGCCTAATTGATATGTGACTTTAAGAATATTTCAGAACAATAAAAATTGGTCGAATATGCACGTTTTCATTTTAAAAATGGAGCCGTGTTTGAAAAGATGCATGTTAAGAGTCTCTGAAAATTTCAAGTAAATGAAATCCCCTTGTTTTCGTTAGGACGTGACCAGCCAAACGCTTACGCGTACCGGGTTGCCTATATTCGTGTGTAGGCTAACTCTGAATTCTCGTGCACTCTGCTTCAGCAGGTACAAGTTATCTTTCTAGGGGAGGGATCAGCATTTTAGCTGAATCCCGATTTCTATTCGATAAGGTTGGTGGCCCTGGGGGTATGGACGATGAGATGATGATGGTGAGGGATGAAAGGACGGTGCACTTATATAGACATACCCAAGTACCCCCACGTCCAAGGCCGGACTCGAACCCGCGGACTTCTGATCAGAGATCATACGTCACTACTGCCCTAACGATCTCGTTCATCTGACCGGCGGTGACGTGTATATAGTACATTATGCCCACCAATATATTATTTGGGTATAACTTTATGTTGTGGTATGCATTCGTATTCTACCTCACGATTTAAGAGGGTGCAAATATTGATGGAGGAAAAGTTGAGGAATATTAGAGGCGACTTCCAAGAAGAATTAATATGAAAGAAAGAAATAGCAGTAAAAACACATTTTTTAAATAATTAGGTGATATTGTCGATGGTTCTCAATTGGACGACGATAACGAAAATAATTTACGAATAGTTAAGATAAATCATATTAATAAGATTAAAGGGACTTCTGCTGCTACTGCCACTACTTCTACCTGACAGACACTATTACCACTACTTCTAATATCATCGCTACTACCACTTCTTCCACCTGTACCACTATCACCACCACCACTATTACAACCACTACCACTAACAATACTACTACTACCACCATCTCCGTTTCGACGACTACTACTACTACTACTACTACTACTACTACTACTACTACTACTACTACTACTACTACTACTACTATTACTACTACTACTACGACGACTACTACTACTACTACGACTACTACGACTACTACTACTACTACTACTACTACGACTACTACGACTACTACTACTACGACTACTACTACTACGACTACTACTACTACGACTACTACTACTACGACTACGACTACGACTACTACTACGACTACTGGTACGACTACTACTACGACTACTACTACGAATACTACTACGACTACTACTACGACTACTACTACGACTACTACTACGACTACTACTACGACTACTACTACGACTACTACTACGACTACTACTACCACTATTCCATTGCCACTATCCAAGTAGGCAAAGTACAATTTTAAAGGTTACGCGGATCCTATTTTCGTTGAACTCGGCGGAACTGAAAATCGGCTGAACGGTTTAGCTGCTAGAGTTGTTCACAGACAAGCGGACGGACGGACGGACAGTCGTTTTGCCGTCAATCGACTTTTCTATAGCAAGGGCCCATAAAACATGGATTCGCACTACACCACGTGTTAGAGGATGTTTTTGTAAATCCAGCATTGGGATTTATCTACTTGTTCGTTCCCATGGTCCTATAGTAAGCCAAAAACTCGCCGTTTTTTCGCGCAGCATTACTTAATAATCTCTATTCTGTAGCGAGAAAGTAAAAAATGTGATATAGCAGAGGAATAAAATTAAACCTTTTCCGGAAGTGTGACAGACCTGAATTCTCAATTCAAGTGATAAATGAAGACGATTTCTTTCTTTAAACGTCTTTCTTTGACGTTCATGAGGTAGATTATAATGACAATCTTTCGTAGAACTACTTATTGTTCTGTAATGTTCATTTTGTTTCAACAGGTGTGAAAATGACTAATGAAGCGCCAAAAGGATTGCGAGCAAACATAATGAGATCCTACAACACACATCCAATATCTAATGATGAATTCTTTTCTGCTTGTACCAAAATAAGGGAATGGCAGAATTTACTTTTTGCACTGTGCTTTTTTCATGCCGTTGTTCAAGAACGTCGAGCATTTGGCCCCCTGGGCTGGAACATTCCATACGAATTCAATGAATCAGATTTGAGAATCAGTGTGCAGCAGCTACAAGTAAGTATATTATGCACGCATTTGAAGAGTATGTATTCAAAAGTTTTTTTATACATATCTTACTTTCTTGTATACGAAGTAGACAGAGAGTTACGTAATGAACCAAAAATCAGTATAGACATTTTGACGGAAATGCAAGTTTTGACATGTTTTGACAGCAAAAAAGTGTTTTTAGTGCGTCTGCTCGACTGTAAACAACAAAAGTTATTAACCAACCTGAATTTTCCGCAAACGAATAATCCCCCGTGCGATCTGACCTGATTTAAAGTTTTGTGAATTTATTTTTTATTACTTGATTATATGCAATATTATGAATTCCGGGCGTGTGAACTGCAAAATTCCGAACCGGCACGTTGAATATGATCTGTGAAGTGAGTTCTAGAATTGAATACTACGGCTGGGACCGCATCCGTGAATGTTACTATATTTATTGAACTAGGTACTACGGCTGGGACTGGATCCATAATATGGGCGTGGACCAGAAACAAAAATATGATTATATTTCTAGGACTATGTACTTACGGTTGGGGCCATATCCATGGCTTTGATTCGGACCGGAACCATACAGTTGACTATGCGCTTAAGCGTCCGCTGCCTAAAACAAGAAGGGGACATTTCTGGGCTCCTTTTTCCCCTTTTTGCTCACAAGTGACTAACTTTTCTGAAAATATGCAATGAGAATGAAACGATCGAAGCCGTGAATTTTTAGGGCGAAAAAATCCATCGTACGCCTTCCTTCGGAAGGGAAGTAAAGCCGGCTGTTCCATGTTAGTAGATTAACGTGCGTGTAAAAGATCCTCAAGTCTATATGACGCCTCTGAGATAAACACTAAACACACGATTCAAATATCCTGTTTCTCTCCCAAGAAATATCTCCTTTCCCTGCTAGTTGGTGAAAGGAGCGTACCGAAATTTGCGTGGTCAGACGGAAGAGCAGGCCTCATGGCCTGAGTCTCGCCACATAAAATAAGGGATCAATTCAATTCAATTATAATTAAACAATACAATTGATTTTTTAATTATTCTTTATTTAATTGGTCGCATGAACTTCCAGGTCAATAGCGACAATTGATTTTCTGTTGCACCTTCAAATAGAATTTGCCAAATGGCTTGGACTTATTGTCAGGTTTAAAAAGTGGAAAATCAAGATCTGGACATATGTAAGGAAATGAAATGTTTTATTGGGCAAGGCTAAAGGGTCATTTTCAAAAAGCCTCCGCCCCTGTGCACACGCCTACGACTATGTGCATTGCAAAGAACCTTAAACAAGTTCTGTAGATTTCATTATTATGACTATTTCTTTTACCATTTAAAAGAAGCATGTGGAGATATTCAGTAATTAGGCTGATGGATACACTACAGTCACACCGATGTCATGAGTTTTTGTTTAGTAATAATTCAGTGTTGAATTGTTTATGTAGTTTTAAAATAAATTTGTCTGAAAATATATTGCGAAAAAATTTCATGATAACATTAACCTATTCTTTTATTAGATGTTTCTGAATGAGTACAGTGATGTTCCCTTTGAAGCTCTGACATACTTGACGGGTGAATGTAATTACGGAGGAAGAGTGACAGATGATAAAGACAGAAGATTGCTGCTGTCTCTTCTTTCGATATTCTACACTGACAGTGTTGTGGATGAAAAGGGGTAAGAATTTCCCATATTTTTTTATATTCCCCAGAATTATGTCAAATAATTTGAAATAAATAGAACACTTATTATTGAAGAAATGAAGGTTTCAGATTGAAAGAATACTACATTTATACTAAAATTATTGACTTTAAACCTACCATTACATGTAGATCAAGATATTATTTTAAAGGTGAGCAATAACTTGGTTTGGAAAAATGCCATATGAAATTAAGGCCGTAACATTTTGTTTGTATTCTTTGTGCCACAATCTCATCACAATTTCAAATGTAATAATGCCTGCAAAAGTTGATTATCATTGTCGTATTTCCATTTTAATTCTAAGAAATAAGGTTGATGCAAGGGGATCTGTTTTGAGGAATCTGATAATTTAGAACTTCAGGAGTGCCTTCGATATGACAAATAAAGAGAAAATCTTAATGAAGTTCTGAGACAGGCAGTTAGACCTTTTTACTTTCACGTATACGTACGTATATACGAAGTAATATACGTACTGTAGGGAAAGTTGTGTAATGCTGCAGAAAATCGATTTCCAGATTTCAACGGAAGTACACATTTTGGAGTCCCCGGATACCGAAAAGTATTTTTTTTAACGTGTCTGTCCTCTGTGAATACCACTAGCGGCTAAATCATGCATAGGATTTTTTCCAAATTGAAGAAACACCTGTCCATCTGGCTTGAGTAAAAGCTTTGAGATTTTGAAAATTATTCTTTAAAATTTGGGGGTATTTTACACGATTTCAGCCGGACATTCTCAAACATCTCAAAAACGTCTCCTAATATTTTATTTAAATTTGTTGTGAGAATAGAGTAAAATACTGTTATCCAGGCGGCTTATGTCCAATTTTCACTGATAACTCTGAATTTTCGAAAGTTGCAAAAGACTGATTTTTTTTCGGCGTCATCCTACAACTACGATATTGAAGATGCATATTTTCCCTTCCAATAACATGTCATAGTTAGCTCTTTCATTAAGGTCATGTACACATTTTTGAAAATTTCATTAGTTTTCGCGCAATATTGCGATATGTGCAATTTAAAAAATACAAAACCATAATTTTCTAAAAAAAGCGACCAAATGTTTTCTTTAAACTTTTGGTAAGGATAGTGCTAAATGTACTCTATGAGATGACATAAACTTGCTCTATTCTTTTGTTTTTTCGAAAATTACAAAAATGTTTTTTTCGACTTGTCTCTTACGTCGTTAATATTTACATTAACGGCGATTTATTCACATTATTACATTTATGAGTACATGTGTTGTAAATAATGTCGTAAAACTCTCGTTTTCTGTTAAAACTTGCTCAAAATTCCGCAGTTTCAGAAAAGCTCAAACAACATTTTCTCAAAACGTCTCCAAATTGTTTCTTCAAACATTTTGAACGGATCGTACTAACTTCACTCATTAATATGACATCAAGTTCAGTTTGGGGTATTTTTTGTTTTTTCAAAAATTACTCAAATATATTTTTTTATGATTTTACACGCCATTAATATGTACATTTTTGGCAATTTGTAAGCACTATTGAATTTGTGAGTTAATGTGCTTCAAATGACTTGCAATGCTGTTTTTCGGAAACTCAAAAATTTTCGGTGAAGAAAAGCTTCAAATTTCAAATTTACTAGCGGTTAAACGCCATTGGGTTAAAAACAGCTCCAAATGTTTCAAAGCAAATTGCCATTTAGTGCGAGGTTTTACTGTTTTTTAATATTTCTAAAATATTTCTGTTCCACTGTTAGGAAACCGAAAAATTAAGACAATTTCAAAAAAATGGACTTTGGGCTGCAAAGCTGGCTGTAATATGTGGCAAGACCGAATAGCTAGTCGAGATCGAAGGGAATAGATACCGTGGCAAGTCCGAATAGCTAGTCGAGACCGAAAGAAATAGAAAACTAATATAGGAAAGTCTATGCCATTCTGTAGCACCAGTGGTTTTGACATTTTCTCAATTTTTCGGTTTTCTAATATTAGAACTGAAATATTACTTTACGAATACATGAAAAGAGTAAAACCTCTTCATAAATGGTAATTTTCATTGAAAAATGTTGAGCTCTTTTTACGAAAATGGCGTATAAGAGTTAGTGTAAATACGAAATTTGAAGCCCTTTTTCACAGTAAATTTTTGAGTTTTCGAAACTCTTCATTTAAAGTCATTTAAGGCATTTTAACTCACAAATGCAATGATGTTTACAAATCGCAGGAAATTTTCAGTAATGCTGAAACGCCATTTTCGTAAAAACGGCTACAAACTTTTTAACGAAAATTTCCATAAAGATTTTACTCTTCTTTAATATTCTTTGAACAATATTTTGAATCTACGTTTAAGCAACCGAAATATTGAGAAAACTTTTAAAAAATGTACTTTGGCCGGCGATAGACGACAGCTCGCAAGAGGATGGGGCACCACCGGAAAGCTAAACGCGACCAAAGAAATTAGGAAACTATCTAGTACGAGAAAGTCTGTGCCATTCTGTTGTATCAGTCATTTATACATGTTCACCACGTTATTTATTTACATGTAATACTCAGTAATATCTAAAAATATTTTGACATTTTCCAAAAAATCTTCAAAAATATGTTGAATGCCAGGAATGCTTTTTGCCCAAATTAATATTTAAAATGCAGGGCAATGTCTGATCTGGTGTAAATATGTAAGAATTAGATTAGTTATTGTTTTATAATAATTAAAATGAAAAATTAACCTTAGAAATGTAACCAAGGAGGACAGTGGCCTAAATGGTGTCGAACTGAAAACAATTTTGTATTTTTAATAATAAGGATACCATCATACATCACATTTAGTGGTATTTTAAGCAACATTCCCAAAAGTCATGTAAGTGTATTACAATGTCAAAATATATTTGAATACATTTAAATATATTTATAATTTATTTTAAAAAATAAAAAGGGTATTAATAATTATACATTTTTAAATCAATTAATATTTGTGCAATGAGAAGAAAAAAGTATTGCTACAACAAAAGTTTCATTTTCTTGCATTTATCGCTTGTGAATAGTTCAAAAACCTGAAGTTGCTTGTTGCAGGTATAGTTTTTCTGAGAGCGGGTCATATTGTGTTCCTGATGATACAAGCTGGCAGGGATGTGTTGACTATGCTAGAAATCTGCCATTAACTGCTGCACCAGAAGTCTTTGGTCTGCATGAAAATGCAAATATAACTAAAGATAACAAGGAAACATTAGAGGTAGGTATGATTTCTTGATTTTACTTAAGGTCTGTTTTCATTTTTTACTCATGCTACTCTCTTCCTAATAATTTCAATTACTGCTCATCCTCACGTTTATTTGTGAAGGGGATGAATTGTGATGCACACTGCAAATTTCAGAGCTTTTCCTAGTTTACTGTGTGTTAAAGTGACATTTCAACGCCATTAAAGTGACATCTTTCAATGCCAACATGACATTCAATACAGATGTCTGTAATTATAACAAACAAACAATGTAAGAATCATCAGGTGTTGGTATCAACAACTCACTTCAATAAATTCACATACAGAGCATCAAAAAGATAAATAATATTTCTATTTTAACAATGTTATTAATCCATTAGTTACCATTTGTACTTTATAATTTTCAAAACCCATGCCTGTAACAAGAATTGTACCTTTGCTTCTGGGTCAATGACCCTCCCAACTTCATCAGGTTTTTTGTTTCAATTTCACTTGATCCAATGAGCAAATGTTGAGATTCCCCCTTGCATCTGTACATTCTCGTAAATGTAGCTTCACTATTTGTGCATGTATCCTTGAGTGGGAAATACAGTTATTCAAATAATTGATCTCTGTTCTCATGGTATCTTGGAATCATGATTCTTGGTTCTATGGTACCTTGAGTTCTCATGGTAGTAAGTTAATTTCTTCTTTTAGAACAGAATAAAGGATAATATCCAATATGTTTCTCAATTGCCTTTGAAAATTGTTTGAATTACATGGAAGCAAATATTTTTTAATCAATTCTTGCCAAAAACACTTATTTCTTCCTGTACCTATAATTCAACTTAAAGTGTAAGAGTTAGGAAAGAGATTGTAGAGCTTACAAAATCATTTTCCACCATAGTATGTTACACATAGTTTTAACTGTTTCTTTAATATATAAAAAAATGTTTACAAATATTGATGGAAAAATCATTTTTTGCAGTTATTACAAGGAGTTCTAATAACTCAAACACAAATAACTGGAGGTGGTGCTGAAGAAGACACAGCAAAAGTTATAAGTGATCTCTCAGATGATATCCTGTCCAAAATGCCACAGGTTTATGATGTGATTGCTGTGGGAAAAAAATTTCCAGTGCTATATGACAATTCCATGAATACTGTGTTGAGACAAGTATGAAATAATTTTATTCTTCAATTCCATTCCAGTCAGTAATTCTGTAAAATAACTAAATTTCCATTCTTCATTTATATAATTACTTGAAATTGGGTAGCGTTATCTATCAACAGTCTTAAAGAGCAATTTTTATAAAAGCAGCAAATGTAACATTTCTAGTATGTTTGAGGATGAACTATACACACCAAAATATCAGCTGTTTTCTTTTCAATTAGTGTTAACACTTTAAAAAATGGTGTGCATCGACCCTTTACAACACAAATTCTTAAATCTCAAATGAAGTATTTTCAAAGTTGTGTGTGTTGCTTTGCTATTTGAGGCATAACTTTGTCCAATTTATGAACCTTGAATGAGTGAGATAAAGTTTCATGTTGCATCAGAAAGAAATCTATTGTGGCATGTATTGTTGTTTGTATTTTTTCTTAGGAAATTATCAGATACAACCGACTAATTGAAATTGTCAGAGACACTTTATACAATGTTAAGAAGGCTGTAAATGGTTTAGTTGTTATGTCTGAAGTTTTGGAAGAAGTAAATAACAGTATGATCATTGGAAAAGTGCCAGCTTCATGGGCTGAAAAATCATACCCTTCTTTAAAACCTCTGGGAAGTTATGTGACTGACCTAATAGCAAGGTAGGAAAACTAATTTTTTAAATAACAAAATAAAGTTTGGAACTTTTTTTTGTCATCTCTGTCACACAATACAAGACAGGAACAACTTAGAAGAATCTTTAAAATAATGAATACATTAATAGTTACAGTAAAAGGTTTGTTTTATACATTGCTGAATTTATTTTAAAAATATTAAATTATATGAGAATTTTTATTTTACAAACTTTCTAGGGAATCTCATATGAGAGACTAAAACCCTAAATATTCACTTCGTTTCATCAGAGTCTAAAAAGTCTGTTCTAAACAACATTCATGAAGTCACTTAGAAACAGAGATGGCTTTCTTTACCCTGTTTTTTAACTTAGCTTTCATTGTCTTTTCCTGCTTTCCCACAGTTGGGAATTGTTATCTTTGTAAAGGGCTTAAATAAATATACAATGAGGAATTTTAAATATCATGAGGCTAACATCTACCCACATTATTCATTTATCGACTTTCCTTTTGTGTAGTCTGTTTTCTTTAAATTTGTTGACAAGTCCCCTATGTATTTTTGTGCTCACATTTATCCTTTCTATTTGATCACAGGTTGAAATTTTTGCAAGATTGGATTGATAAGGGAGCTCCACACGTCTTCTGGCTTTCTGGATTTTATTTTACTCAATCATTCTTGACAGGAGTTTTGCAGAATTTTGCTAGGAAAATGAAATTACCCATTGATTTATTGGCATTTATGTTTGAAATAACTAGTTTTGAAGTAGACCTAGACAAAGATCCAAAGTTTGGAGTCTATTGCAAGGTAAGTTTTTAACTTATTTCCTAATATTGCTCGGATGTATATTTACACTTTACCTACAGATTGGGGTTAACCAGAAGAACTAATTTTCCAAATATGTAACAGGAAGTTCAAAAGGTCTAATGGTACTGAAAACGGCTTAAGAAACATAACACGCCTGTTTCCCTACATGTTTCCCGCAAGTCCTCACATTTTTACTTTCTCGTCCTTACGTAAATAGGAAGAGAAATGGCGGATAATGGCGTATTTTTTTCACAAAAGCTCTTATTGCCGGGTCAAGGTAACGAAAAGTGAATAAACCATGTTCCTGAATATAGTCAACTAGCGAACTCACGTAAGAGGAATCGCATGTTAACCCCCACCCTCTTCCTTATCCTTCCATCTCCAGATTAAGAGGGAAACATGTTAATGAAACGTGTATATTTGTTTTAATATATAAAGGTATCTTCCAATTTAATTACAGAATATCAAATAAAAATACAAAACTATAACTTATGTTTGAAACAAAGTTCAATTACAGGTTTATTCAGCATTATAGACATATGTTCTTAGAACAATTCACAACACTTCCTTAAAAACATTTGAAATACAATCTACCTTGACAGTTAGCTTTTTGCTTTTCTTGAGAGTCGCAAAAATATTAAATAAAGCTGTATAAAGAAGTCCCTGAGAAAATACAGTGGCTCACATTAATATTCGGACAGCCACAAATACAGAAGGCATTTCTTGTTTGTCATTTTTCGTTCGTGCGCGGACGTTACATGTGAGAAAATGCAAAGGAACTTTATCTTTATTATTAGGAAACAGAATAACACAAATAAAATGTGTCTGATGCACAACATACGTTTCCTAAACACGGATTTGTGTGTGAATATGCAAGAATACGAAGTCACATTAATATTCGAACATAAAATGAAAAATGTCCTGTTACCTCCTCGCCACTCTCCTAAATAGCGCGATAAGCGCACCATCGCCTACCCAGGACAAACGAAACTATGCACTCAGTCGCTGTAAATATTTCCGCCTGGAAACACCTCTTGCAATGGGGCGCACGGGAAAGAACTCTACGTGTGAGCAGAAGCAGCTTGTGGTTTTGCACCATGCAAAGGGACGCTCCTGCAGGTAGGTTACAAATCTTTTACTCATGAGCAAGAGCACGGTGCACGATATCATTAAGAGATTTAAGAAAGAAGACAGAACTGAATCTAAACCACAACAAGGACAACTTAAGAAGATTCGTGATAGAGAGAAGCGTGCAATTTTGAGGAAAGTACGAGAAAATCTGAAGGTGAGAGCCGTCAAATTGGCAGCGGAACTGAGCGAAGCGTCAGGGACATCTATGCACCCCGCAACAGTGCGCCGAGTAATTAGGAATGCCAGATATCACGGCAGAGCGGCCAAGAAGGAACCCTTTATCGGTGCTGGGAATATAGCTAAGCGACGTCAGTTTGCAAAAGAATATGTGACGAAATCAGGGGAGAGGTGGCGTGAGATAATTTTTGTAGATGAGAAAATGTTTAATATTTTTGGCAGTGACGGTAGAAAAATGATATGCCACAAACCAAATATGGAATTTCATCCTAAAAACGGAGAGGTTGACACGTAATGGTGTGAGGCTGCATATCAGCTGCTGGCGTGGGGAGCTGGTATTTATTAAAGACGTAATGGACAAACATCAGTATCTCAACATGCTGAAAGAGAATCTACACAAATCTGTTGACACACTGGGCATCAGGAACTTGTTTAAATTTTATCAAGATGAGGACTCGAAACACAAATCATATTTAGTGCGAGAATGATTGTTGTACAATTGTCCCATAGTGCTGGAAACGCCGCCTCAATCTTCTGCCCTCAACTCAATCGAGAATTTATGGCATGAATTGGCAAGTACAGTCAGGAGAATCCCAATTACATCAAAGTCTCATCTGCAAGCGAGAATCAAGGAAGAATGGGCCCAAATTGGACAACAGTACCTGAACAGGATTATTGGTTCAATGCTAAAGCGATTACAGCAAGACATTGACAACAATAGTTATGATACAAAGTATTAATTTTCTTTTCGTTTATTTATTCATTTATATCGTGTTTCATTTCACGTGTCCGAATATTACTGTTGCTTACGAATCCAGACAATTTTATATGGTTTTCTTTTTTATTGAATGCGTCGACTACATTCCGCATTTTTGGTTTAGTTTATACTGTTATCCGTTAGTAAAGGAACAATTATGTTTCACTTTTTTGTTATTTAAGGTCGCATCAACTTCTAGGTCATTAGCGACCACTGTTGCTTGTCACGGTATGGTAACTGTGAGGATGACACGATATGATGATGATAGGGGATGAAAGGACGAACACAATACAACCATGCCCGAGGCGGGACTCGAACCCGCTATCCGAACCGGCCACCCGGACCGGCATGTTTCACTTTCTTGCTTATATTTCTTCCCAAAATATCGCAGAACCTACTATTTCTGGAGTATCTCTGGATGTCTGAATATTAAAGTGAGCCACTGTACATGATCGGTCAACCCTGCTCTTTGTATTTACTAATTTTTACCGAAAAATACACCCGTACAATTCAACCGCATGGAATATCAAGTAATTAGTTTAATTTCAGACGCAGAGATTAGTTCGATTTCAGATTCCAGATTCTGCACGTCTCTGAACAGGTGGAATAGTATCACAGTATACGTATCATACAGACGCACAGCTCAGCCCGTTTTTCGGTTAATTAGATATGCGTCCTTTCATCGCGCATACAGCTAGCGATCCTGGTTGATACAAAGTGAAATAGCTGAAGTCAACGCCATTTGGAATAAACGTCCACACCACACCCGCGAAGTCATCGCAGTTTTGCTTTCCAAAAGGCGTTGCTAAAGTACACATATTTTTTTGTGAAGTTGCATTTTTAATGCCTGCATTGTTAAGCCTTTTGAGAAGTAATTAATGTTTCTTGATATTTTATTTATATGAGGACCGAGCACTTGAAAATTAAATATTAGCCTCACGTTTAATGAAAAAAAATGCTTCATCTCTAGCCCTGGCAGAAATGTGTGAGGAATTTAATTATGGATTTTGCGGAAATGAATGCCAAGTACTATGTTCTTCATATCCATTCTTGTAAGATGCTCCTGAGCGCAATAAAAGCTTCTCTCGTACGTCTTTCTAACCTAAATCCGAATTGATCCTCAGCCAAATTTTGTTCAATTTTACCTTTTATTCGGTTTTTTATTATTGCGATGAGAATTTTGGCAGCATGGGATATTAGAGAAATTGTTCTATAATTTTCGCATGACGTTGTGTTTCCTTTCTTATGTATGGTACTGATTTTGCTTTCTGCAACTTGGCGATTAATTAGCAATTAATAATTTGAGAGTTTCCGTGGAGCTACGATCCGACTTTAACTTATGTGTGTGCTGGCTTTACGTGTCAAGCCGGCTCACGCCTGTTTTCGCCTCGAAAACTCTTGCGATTAATTCCAAATTGTGGAAATTAATTAGCTATAAATCATTTGACATGTTTCATTCGGGTGAGCTGACATGGCCGTTCCAGCTTGATACAATTGATAAGATGGACTTTTCATAATGATACTACGAGGGTGGTCCCAGAAGTACCCGACCCCACAAAGAAAAAACAAAAATTTTGGAAAAATATAAGTTTATTTTTCAACATAATCTCCTTTGAGCTCTATACACTTTTCCCAGCGATGTTTAATAAGTTCGATACCCTTTTTATAGTAAGAACTGTCTTGCTCCTCAAAACAGCCATTAACTACCGATATCACTTCTTCATTGTGGGAAAATCTTTGACCACTGAGCCATTGTTTCAAGTTTGGGAACAGAAAATAATCAGAGAGGGCTAAATCTGGTGAATAGGGTGCATGAGGTAGCAATTTAAATTTTAATTCACTAATTTTGGCCATTGCAATAACGGATTTGTGAGCTGGTGCATTGTCCTGGTGAAACAACACTTTCTTCTTAGCCAAGAGTGACCGTTTTTGCTTGATTTCTTCGCACAAACGTTGCAATAAATTCGCATAATACTCGTCGTTGATAGTTTTTCCTTTTTCAAGATAGTCAATGAAAATTATCCCCCGCGCATCCCAAAAAAACAGACGCCATGACCTTGCCTGCAGATGGAACGGTCTTCGCCTTCTTTGGTGCGCGTTCTCCCTTTTCAGACCATTGTTTTGATTGTTGTTTTCTCTCTGGGGTGAAGTGGTGGACCCATGTTTCATCCATGGTTATGAAACTGCGTAAAATTTCTGCTTTGTTGCGGTGAAACTTCGCTAAACACTCAATTGAAACATCTTCACGACACTGTTTTTGCTCGAGTGTGAGCAAACGCGGCACCCATCTTGCACACAGCTTTCTCATGTCTAAATTTTCAGATAATATGCGATGTACCGCACTTTTAGAAATGTCTACTATGTCTGCTAGCTCGCGCACTTTCAGTCGACGATCACCCAGTACCGCTTTGTGGATTTTCTCTACCATTTCTGGAGTTGTCACCGCATTTGGTCGACCACTGCGATGCTCGTCTTGGCAGCTCGTACGGCCTCGTTTAAACTCTGCTAGCCAATATTTTACTGTAGTAAACGAAGGCGCAGACTCACCCAGAGTAGAATCTAGTTCATTTTTTATACTGGTTGGGCTGAGGCCTTTCAAATGAAAGTATTGGATCACCTAACGATGACCAATTTTCTCCATTTTTACAAATTCACTCACAACGTTCACTATTGATTGTTGCCAAACAAATACTAAACAACCTAACGTCTTCAAACTTGAAACATATGCTTCATAGATTGTCTACTTTCTAATACAGTGATATTTTTCGAAAAACTACCACGATCTCTAGGTCAGGCCGGGTACTTCTGGGACCATCTCCGTAGTTTCGTATGCTTTTATATGGCAATATATTGGATGTATCCTGAACTAGGATGTTCAATTTACATGTGAAATTATCCTTGCTCGTCTGCTGCAATTAATGCGAGCCGTTATAAATAACGCGACATAGTATGTGTTCTTGGAGGACCACTAGTCAGGGCTATCGCGCACTGATTTGTCACCTTGGTGCAAGTACATTTTGACGCTTTCAAAAGGAATAGTTTAATTACTACTTTTAATAGTAGAAAAGTTTAGTCGTTTATAATAGTATTGAAGATTATCCTTTAGAATAGTACTGAAGAGTGATTGTAAATTTATTAAATAACAAATATTATCTACGTACAATATAAAATTAGTCATTTTTCGAACTTGGAATTTTTTTTATGATACTCTTTAAATAAATATCGTTGCAATTTTCACTTTCAATTGATATTATTGCCAGATCTGTTAATATTTCTTGTGACATGGTTGATCGTAGGAAGTTTTTAGACTAAAATTTTTTAATGTTGATAATGATCCTTCTCCGTTGGCTACTGTAACTGGCAAAGTTAATGGATTTTGTAATATCACTAATATTAGGGAATGGCCCGGTTAGTTTATTCTGATATATAAATTCTAATACTTCAGTTGGTCATGATTTTGATTTGAGAAATTTCATGATTATATGTAGTTCATCTGCAAGTTCTATTGCTTTTATATCGTTTGGACTGTGTCAGTTTCATCGGTCAGTTGAAATTATAGATACATACATTTTTTAATAAGTCTGATAATAATAATAATAATAATAATAATAATAATAATAATAATAATAATAATAATAATAAATTTGTGACATAAATACAGCATATGCCATGTATGACAAGTCAGGATATGTGTATATAATCATACAATACACAATACAGATATTTCTAAAAATTAAATACAAGACATAAATTAAATTTAAAATTCAATGCTCGTATTAATACAATATCATGGAAAGCTATAATATAAATTAATATTAATTTTATAATGGTAGTGTTAGAAACCAATAATAATAAAAAAGAAATTCTTCATAGGTTTGTGCCTAGGCTGGGTCTGTCCTAAACAACCAGTTTAGGGGGGTTTGAAAACATGCAACAGAAAAAGCAAAATTTTTAGTACTAGTTTATATTGTAGATACGTGTTTATGATTCATATATTCTTTTGTACTGTAGAACGTATCAAAAAAATTGTACAAGTAAGCTTAGTTTCATTTGTTTGGCGGTAACGAAGAATGAAGTATTGTTTCCCAAAGTTGCGATCTAATGGTCATACTGTAAAGCGGTGTCAAACAAACCGCTATATTTCAAAAATCGTTTCAGCACCTACAAAGCTATAGCTCCAAAGAAGTTTTTTGAGAAGTGTGGGACTCGGCATACAGAAATGCATCGAAATTTTGAGACAGAATCGCGGGGTTTTCTAAAATTTGCTTCAAATGACCATTATTATATCTCCAGAGCAACGTTTTACTTTACATATTCAAACAGTGCACCCTAAATCAGAAACGGTACGAGATATGAAAAAGTGTAGTAATAATAATAATAATAATAATAATAATAATAATAATAATAATAATAATAATAATAATAATAATAATAATAATAATAATAAACTTTGGGAAAATGGAGTGAAACATAACTTTGATAAAAGTAGTGCTAACTCAGGTCATATTTTCTCGCAATTTTCGAACATTAGCCGAATTCCTTAACTACACCTAAGTCACAGAAGTTAAGCAATTAAAGACTTTGCGGATTCCTGGTTGGGTGACCGTCTGGGAACCCCGGGATCTAACGGCTCCGAGCCCCTAGCCGAAGGGATAAAAGGCACAGACTGACTACGACGTGACGAGACTTGACAAAAATAATAACGGAGGATTACTCTATGTCATGCGTTCAACGTCCAACAAGGGTTCAGAGGAGTGTTGCGTCGACAAAGTCGCAACCATTTTTTTAAAAATTCGAACATTCCAAAAGTTCAACGAAAATGAGACTTGCACCACATTATCAAGCGTTCTTTACTCTTTCTTTGAAAAAATAAAGAAAAAAATTCGGGGCGTTTTTGTTTGTTTTTTATAAATTGTAGTAACTTCAATAAAAACTACATGAAAACTTCTCGTTCAAAAAATGTAAATGGCCTTACTTAAAGATCTAGTTTTTAGAACTGATTTAATTTAAGACAAGAATCTCTACCATCAATATTGTACTCTTGCAGTGTTATTCTGTGCAATTTTCGATAGTACAGAGAGTTTGATTTTGCGATGTAACCGATTGCGAAAATGGGACCAGCACCATTTTTTACCTCCCTTTGCTACGTACAAGAAAAAAATGGAGTCGTCTTTGAGAAAATAGTTGTTTAGGAATTGCTTATATTTCATGCAAAATAACGTGAAAGTTACATTTTCTGAAAATTGTACTTGACCATATTTCAAGATCTGTCTTTCAACAATATTTTATTAAGAAAAATATTGATCTTCAATAATGTAGTTGTAGAAAGTCGCCGAAAAAATGTCGATTGGAAATTCTCAAAATATCAGGAACTTTATCGAAAATGAAACCTGCGCCGTTCTTTTGCTATCCAAGAGTTTGCTATCCAAGGACAATGTTTCATAAAACACTGAAGCCATTTTTGAGAAAATTTCGAAAATATTGTGGAGTCTACTGCAGAAAATCGACATATCCGTTTTAAACTCGCAAGACCTCAAGTTCCCCTAGAATGACAAGGGTATATCAATTTTCAAGAAAACCGTCTCAACTGCAAAAATTTTGCATTGGAGAAGCATAGAAACATGTAAATTGTTTATTATTTACAAAAGAAATTAATATATTTGTTAAGAAAGAAACATTAACACAGAAATAAAAAAGTACCTTTTTTTTATTTCTCGCTTAATTTTTCTTTCTGAACAAATATATTCATTTCTTTTGTAAATAATAATTTATATGTTTCTGGAGGGTTTATATGATTCTGCAATGCAATTTTTTTGCCTAGAAAGCATTTCTTTATACTAACTTTTGATTGCTTATTTTGGCTCAACCATTCAGAATATCCACATAGTTTATTAGACAAAATATGCTTAAAATTGTCATCAGAGCTTATTTGCAAAGTTTTGACATTTCCTCACGGACATCCTGTATATCAGCAGACAATGCAGTAGCTTCCTTCGCTCTTTTCAAAAATGAAAATTGCTTCCTATTGAAACTCAGCATCGATTTTTTGTGGCAACCTCTAACAGAATGTCCACAAAGGCTCACTTTCTTGATTATGTAATACGAAATGTGACTCTCATACATTTTGAGTCCCAAAAACCTGACTTTAAAGTCCTAGGATCGCTTCCAAGATATGCATGATATCCGCAATTTTGTTTCTTTAAATTTAGGGCTCAAGTAAAAGAAAGTGGATGAACAAATATGATATAGGTCCTATTTTCATTAAACGTTTCAGTAAACTAATGCCACATATTCCCACGAGTTTCTTCTCAAATCTTTTTGATGCTGACCTGGGAAGTAATTCCTTCTTCTATAGTAACACACTTTTAAGTTTTCTTTTGGTAGTTGCTAACATATGGTACAAAACTGTGATCTTTCCTTAGCACATTATATTTATGGAGCTATGTTCATTGGCTATTCCACAGAAGTAAAATAACATAAATTAAAAATAGAAATTAATATATTGGAATTCACAAAATGACTTAAACATCTTTTTTAGCACTTAAGAGTATGGGTATACCACAGCAACTTAATAGTGTCTAATGGTTTATATAATTTAACAACTACTGTACTCAAAATAACTGTAAGTCATTTTTACAAGCAGCAGTTGGATGAGGATACATTTTTAATAAAGGTGAGGCTCAAAAGCAACTTTTTAATTCTTTATTAATATTCTTCCAGAATCATTGAATATAGAGCATTTTATTAGCATAATCACATCTACAATCATGAACATATGTACGTTTTAGACATAATTATTCAGGTGCGGATACACAGGGAGGGAAATGAGGAAAATCTCTCCCCCTCTCCCCAAAAATAGTTATTTAAGCATTAGTAACTATTCATTTTAACTTGACACAAAACATTCAAGCAAATATTTTAAGATAATAATTAAAACAAATAAAATCATATCAGGATGAGCTGAGTTTAGCCTGCGTCAGTGTTCATAATATGTAATATGACACTTTCGACCAAAATGCTTTGAATAAAAAAATTTCCCCCACCCTCTAAAATTCGCCTCTGGATCCGCCCCTGAATAATTATATACCTAATCATTGTATCAATTATGTACATTATTCACACAAAATATTTCACAATGAATAAAAATTATTTTTCTGAATACATTTCAGTATTTTCAAGAGTAAGTATAAAATATTTTTACTTTTACTTATATATTTTACTCAATTAATAGTACTGTTTGTTTACTTATTTTTTTGTGGGTCTCCAAACATTGATGAATTTCAACTTTTATTTGCTCTGTTTCCATTCTTTAATTTATTCTGAAATTTTGTTTATTATCATGTGTGCTATCCATTTGGCTCTGTTGTTAAAATTATGTTAAGATATATCTACAAATTGATTGAAACAAAATTAGGTACTTCATGGCATTAAAAATTGTATTTTCATTATTTAATGATTCTTGATAAAAACATTGGATCACTATATAAGTAATAATCACTGTCAGAGCCAGAGCCCTGATGAAGGCTTAATAAAAGCTGAAATATTGGTGATATAAATAATTTTCTTTTAATTGACTTACACCTAAGAACATATTATTTCTTCTGCACTCAATTTTGGTTATGTGATTTGTGGTCAGAACATTGAATTTGTCTACCATATCATCAAACTAACATAAAATTTCATTACCTTTCCTAATAGGAACATAATCTTTACACATAAATTATGATAAAATGAAGGCAATTTTTATTTTTATCATTGGTCATGTTTCAATCATAAGAAAAGCTGAGATTGATTTACAAAAGACAGAAATTTTTATTTACAACGCTATGGTATATTAACATTGCCTTGTCAGTAAAAAAATGTTATTCAATATTCTGTTAGTGAGAAATGTTTTCAACAAGCTACATTTTGCAAAAGAATAACCTTAATTGAAGAAAGACGTTCAGATTTTATGAGATCGAATTGAAAACGCAAAAACAACACAAAAAAAACTTGGTTTGGAAAGTAATACTGGCAGCAGACTATCATTGTGCCCTCAATAAGAATATTTCTGTACCGATTATTGATCTTCTTTTACCTCTATGAACATTTATCATAGCACTCTACCCCCAACAACTCTTTGGTATACTTTTATCAAAAACATCCCAAAGAAAAATGTGCAACTAGCACATTAGATATTAATAACACTGCATCTGAGTTTGAATAGTTGACATTTTAAATAATATGAATAGTTTTATCAACCAATTCCATAATCATATGATGTACAATAAATATTTATATATTTTGCTGTTTTTATGATCATTTGAGGTCCTTAATTCACACAATTGCCAAATCTTTATGAGGACTGCTGAGATCTGTGTTTTATAAATTTTGGGGTTCGAACACTTCTCTGGTATACAATTGAGTTTAAACATTGTTATCTGCAAAACTATAACAATCATAATGTTAATCATAACTTTCCAAAAATGAACATCGACCTCTCAATATCTTATGGCAGCAAATCTCTCAATATCTTAAAACAGCACAAGTTTCTAAATAATTTTCTTTAGACTTGCCAATAATGTTATTTATCAAATACAGATTTTAAGAAACTTCTGAGTAAAATGGTGAAAGAGTGAAATTGGGATTTTCTATTTTTTTTTTTTTATGTGCCCATGACATTATATTGTGAAAACAAAAACTGTCATTTGAATTCGTATTAATCCATTACATGTGAAAAAATATTTTACAGGGCCTATTTTTGGAAGGAGCCAGATGGGATCGTCAAATAAAGGAACTCAATGAGTCCTTTCCAAAAATTCTTTTTGACTCCTTGCCAGTATTTTGGCTGAAACCTACTGAAAAAGTATGTTTATTCTTTGTACAATCATTCAAACTTGTAAATTGTGATAAATTACAAATTAAATAATAATACATTCAAATCAATAGTTTTAATTAAAAAATTGTATAGTCATTATTTTAAATATTAAATGCATTAGATAAGAAATTATATGAATGTGAACCACGTGTTTCAGGGGAAAATGCGCCACGAGCCTGTGTACAAGTGTCCTATTTATAAAACTAGCGCCAGGAGAGGAGTATTGTCAACTACTGGCCATTCCACGAATTTTGTTATGTATATGGATCTTCCAAGTAGGGAGCCAGAACGTCACTGGATTAATAGAGGCGTTGCATTATTATGTCAACTTGACGACTAAATTCGGCTTTTTATTTTGAGATAATTGTACTTTTTTTTCTAGCTCTTGATTTTAAGACTTCCCTGCGCGACGTAATAGTTTTCCAGCCTGTAATATACATATTTTTTCTAATAATTTAAGGACATATGCAATACTCTGTATTTCGAATGAATAAAATGGACTGCCTCTCTAATTATTATTTTCTTGCTGAAGCTATAAATATTATTCACACGCCCTACCCAATATCTGCAAAGCACACGTTGCGTAAATAAAACTTCGCTAGTCATATGTTCAACCCCTTCATGGTCGCAAGTTCAGACCACTATTTTGTAGTGGAACCTGCTGATTGTATCAACTATTGCAAGCTGATTGCAAGTGTAATGAATGAATGTCGAATATGATGACTCATCGAAGAGTCACAGGTCGTAGTAGTTGGTCGAAAAGTGTCGCATAACGTCAACTCAGTCTCAAATCTTCTAATGTTGAACGGCACAGCGAGTTGGAGTGTACATTTTTATTTTTTATGTTTCGCCGAGTGTTCTTCCGCATTGTTTACTGTAGAAGATTAACAATTTGTAGGCGAACTTGGGTTAATTATTAAAATCAAAATAATGTGACACTAGCAGCAGACTATCGTTGTGACTTCGCAAATTCTTACGTTCTCAATTACAATATTTTTCTGTAATGATTGATTTTCATCTACTTTTTCGAACATATCTGTACGCTCCACCCGCAACAACTCTGGTATAATTTCATCAGAAACACGCAGCTCGATTGTCACGTGGTCAGGGCCACCCACGTTTTGGATTGTGGGTAAACAACTAAACATCCATACGATCTTCATCGGCTCTGGGAAGCCATATTCAGTAGTGATGTCTTCACATTCGCGGCCGCAGGAGAGTGATGCGTGGGCTCTTTTGGCCCTAAAATCGGCCCCAGCTAGTCCTTCAAAGTTACAATGGAGCCCCGAAAGCAAAGGAACAGCTATTGCGCGATTAGAAGGCAGAGAATTAGAGTATATGGTGCGACAAGAGAGAATTACCATCGGTCGAAATAGCTCGCGAGGCGAGGTCGATGTAAACATGGGACATTCTAGTTTTATCTCACGAAAACATATTGAAATATTTTTCGAGCACCCTCATTTCTATATGACATGTAATGGTAAGAACGGAGTGTTTGTGGACGGCGTGTTTCAAAGGAAAGGAGCCCCGTCATTACAGTTACCTAAAACGTAAGTAAATGTGCAAACCAAACAACACGAGTATATCATGATGTGGGTCGGTGGGAAAGTCCAGCATGTTTACCCCTTACGAATGACTCCTCTGTATTATCCAAGTTTTGTTTACTGTAAACAATGTTTTGTTTTCAGCTTTTCCCAATACGGTTAGTCATGATTCTTGGTGACAAGTATTGCCATAGTCTATTTTTATTATAGGAATCGGTATTCCAGAAGTAAATAAACTCTTGCCTTGTAAACGTGTTGCAAATGTTTTTCACTATTCATAAAAGCGAGACTTTTGTAATTAGTTTTCTCCAAAGGTGAAAGAAAATGAAAATAAATGTTTTCAAGTGAAACATTACTAAGAAAACAGTAAGTTTTAAATCCTCTGAATGAGACGCGAAATTCCTGCTGACTTTTTACTGATAAGTCAAGTTCTTTATGTAATTGTTAAAATTGTGAAAATGGAGCAAAGTTTGTATGTATAGTTTCATACAAAACGTTATTGAGGTTGCAATTACTTGACCATGTGCAAGTTAATGAAATTGGTTTTTTATCATTGAAATCAAGCATATGAAGGCATTTAAGGGGGCATATACAACTAATATGGGCAAATGAGTACATACTTTGTCATTTTTTATTAAAAAGTTCGTATTGGCTCCTAAAATTCAAAATTAAGGTGTTTACAAAAACCCTGATGTTTTTTGTTTTTGTTTGTTTAAGGGAATGCAGAAGCTAAACACTAGACAATATCAACATCATTCTCTTTTACAGCTGTAAATAAACAAACATTAACTATTTCATTCATATGATTATATTTTTTTATTATTATTATTATTATTATTATTATTATTATTATTATTATTATTAATAGTACTTTCATGAGTCAAAGAAACTACTGACTACCTCAAGGGATTTATTGTATTTACTTTATAAATATTAAACAATAATCTTCTGATAAGGAATGTTTTGAACATTATTTTTGTGGATAAAAATTATTCAGTAACTTCTCCATTTACAATCTTAATCTCAATAGATAATGTGTTTTGAAATATTCTCTAAAAAGTTTGTGCATTCATGTAGTAGACGGAAATGGTGATGGTGCAGATTTTTCAATGATCAGTTTTGATAAATGTAAGTTCATTATTTTAGAGGTAGTTACAATACCTTAGAATGTCTTGCCAACTGCTCCACAGTTCTATATTTTTTTATTTAATGAATCTGCAATTGGTGTAGATATTATCAAAAAAATTCTTGAAAATAGAGATAAAAAATATACAAGATTTTAAGGAAAGAAAAAGAAACACTGAAAAATGGAAATTTGAATTGTATGTACCCCCTTAAATGCAGTGATATCATGAGAAAGAATCTACTATTTTTTAAGTGGAGGGTGTGACTTTTGTTGTTGTTTTTTTTTTTTTGCAAGACGAGATTATTTAATTTTGTTTTTGTAACTTTAATTTAAAAATTTTTAATGGGTAAACATCCTCTTTAAAATTTTATGATTACAATAAAAAGTTTCCTCACGAAATAGGGTAAAGATACCAGTAGTGGCCACTTCAAGCACAAATTTTGCAAAATAAGAATTTGAGGCTTCCTACTTGCTTCAAACTTGTAGAACATGGAGCTTATGTGGTGAGGTGTTAAATGATAATTTATTTCTTTTCTTTTATATATAAAGAATAATTCTAAAACATCTTATTGATATTGGTGTTGCTGTTATATAACATGAACTGGTACTTCTTTGGATGTGGTGCGACAATCACGATTTTAGAATCAAGCGGCCAAGACTAAGTCATCAATTTGACCAATATCAAAATTTTTCTAGTAGACTATTGGATCAAAATTGAGGTTTTGGAAATAAGTTAACAAAATGTAGAACAAATGGGAAAATCGTCAATTTGTAGGCCAGTGATCAATTCAGAAAGAGGAATGCCAATCACACCTCTAATTTCACGTAAGAAAAGAAGTTAAAGAAAACAATAAAAATGTACTTAACTATAGCCACTACTTGAGCTTTTACCTTGGTTGATGTTTGTGAAGTGGGTATTTTCCCTCTCTTGTTATACTTGGGGAAATGTAGTAGAGATAAAATTCTCCTGTGAGCAAAAGATCGAAAGTGCAAGATAGTACAGTAACTTATGTGGAAACTGTTAGTATAATTGCTAGCTAGTATTTTGCAGAGAGCCTGACTAAATTTTGTTTTAAGAATATGTTGTTGGAAAAAAGTTTCTTGCATAACTTTGGTAAAAAAGACTTGCAAATTTGCTTGTGTATCTTATCAGTTCTTACACTAGTACTTTTGGTAGCATTTTCAATTTGTTAGAAAGTTATACTTGCATTTTATTGTATTTTATCTTCCTGTATTGCATATGCACTCACATTTTAGAAAATAAAACATTAATGTTGAATGTGAAAGTAATATGTATTTAGTCAGTACTGTGTTTATAAGGAAATAGTTCCATTGGGGAGGAGTTTCTCTAATTTTTACCCTTCAAAACTTCTACAATTTATCAAAAATTAATAGATTTCTAATTAATTGTACATTTAATTTGAAATTAAAATTCTCTGGATATCGACCAGTAAATAACTCATATGAATGAAATTAAAAGGAATAGCATTAATTAGTAAAATAATTCTGGGGTAATAAGAGGGAAGAATGTTGAAGTTATTCAAATTTTCAGAAGCAAATAACGGTTTATTTTCTTCATTACACAGCAATATTGACTCCAACACAGTTTATTAATATGATTCATGTTAGTGGACTATTAGTCAGTTTGCATCAATAATGCCATGAAATGATGGAAATTATTTATGTTTATTTATAGTATATGTTTATATTAAGTATATTATTATTATTATTTGTTTGAATTTAGGAAATTGCTTCTGAAAAATTGTTGTTTTATGGCTTATTATCCTGTCATCCCAAAATTTCATTCATCACTTGTTTTTTTAATTTATTTATTTTCTCCCCCCAATGCAACAAATTCTATCTGCATAAACAGTGGAGAATATTTCAAACATTTGCATTTTCAGAATTGATGTTATTTAGTATTCATAAAAATTAGCATTGTGTAAAATCAATGTGATGATTTATTTGTGTTTGTTGTAACACTTAATGGCCAATTGCTTTGTAGAGTAATGATAATATGAATTGTTTCAGATGTACATTTCGATTTCCAAGTACCAACATACGATTAGTATTTCAATCTTTAGTAGATGAAGCAGATCCACCTGTCACAGTGCGACAGCCTTCTCCAAACAAGTCAAGAGCTCCTTTGCCACCATTAAGAATTAATATTCCTGATCCAGATAACAATTTCAGTAGTCCATTTCCTTCACCTACGGGTACAATCAGGTAAAGTGATTGAAAGTTTAATCTTTATGCAATAGTTTGGAAGTAAAGTTAAGTTGTTAGGATGGAGAAAGTTAATTGTGTCGGTATTAGGCAATTTTTCTAGTAATTCATATTTTGATTAAATTATGTTCTATCTACAGTGCTGCCAACTCCTGCCCAGCAAGTCCACGTGGCGGGCATGGTGGTCATGGACGTCGTAACATTAGTGCAGATCTCCAAATGGTTGCAGTTTATGCTGCTGCCGCAGTAGCTGGTGGTGGTAGTGGTGGTGGCAGCAGCAGCAATGGAGGAGGCAACGCTGGGGGAGTGCCTCATTCTGTGGTCAACACAATTACTGTTGCAACTTCAAATACATCAGATGACAGGTGATTGAATGTTTATGTAAGAGATAATATATTATTACCCATAAATGTATGGTGAAAAGTAAATCACCTCTGGTAACTTTCTAAACACCTTAACAAACATTTAAAGCATGAATTTAATGAATATGACTTGCATATTCTGTTATGAATTTTCAGACAAGATGGTGTATTGGGTCCTGCTTCTTCTAGTCACGGTAGCTCAGCAGTGGCTTCAGTTCCAAGTCCTGATAATCATCATAGTACAAGTTCTGAAACTGGCAATGGACATAAAGTTTACAGAGCTGGAGGGCCCAATGGCACAAATTCTACCTGTCCTCCTCCAGTTACAGAGCCTTATAGTCCACCAAAGGTGACCTGTCAGTGTTTTGAAATAATTTAATTAACCTACTGTACATGCACAATTTCTTGCTATTTCACGGTACGGGGCTGGGAGGAGGGGATGGCTGTGTCAATGTTTCAGCTCCAACAGACATGCCAACTGTTACAGTGAACATCCAATGCTACAAGGCACGAGTTCAACTTACATATGACAGCATTTGAATAGCTGTCATGATCACTTTGACTGACCATGTCTCCTGCATGTTGATGTCATTACCGGCCATTTATAGTACCTATTCCATCTTTTCCTGATGTTCATCTTCACATTTCTGTACATAATGAATGGTAGAAGGAAGATGAACAATTTTATGACCCCTTTCTAAAGACATTTTGTTGACAACAAAAACCATTGGGATTCGTAGATTGTTTTAAGATGTACTCTTTCTTTAATTATCACAGATGATTCCCTGTTCATTAACTAAGAATTCTGTCAGATGAGTAAGTTGAAGCCTTATAAAGAGAGGAATTAATGAATAAGTAAATCTAATAAAAGTTATTTGAGATCATTGAACTGGAGAAAAAACCAAAACTGATGTAAAATATTGAGCAATATACACAAATTACAAATAAATGCACTAATATAAGGAATATGTTAAAGGTACAGGGATATATTGCAGTATTGGAAATTGCCATTCCAAGTCTGACCAAAGTTTTTTAGAAGGCTTTGTGGTTTGGTAGTGGTTAGGGACTATAATCTCAAGTATCAAGAAAACATGTATATAGTTGTTATTGTTGTTTTCTCTCAGTCCGGTTAGTTACGTGGTGCTTTAAAAGTAAACCCAAAATTATGCATTTCATGCTGATCTATGCATTTCATTTATCAATGAAATTATTACTAATATGTTACTTTTCATTTCGTAGGATGATTCAAAACCACCATTTTCATATGCTCAGCTGATTGTACAAGCTATAGCATCAGCTCAAGACAAACAACTCACACTTAGTGGTATATATTCGTATATAACTAAAAACTACCCTTATTATCGGACAGCAGATAAAGGATGGCAGGTATGCATTGTTTTTCAGATCCAGTTGTATCATTGATATCATGCATATTTTCATCATATTTGTT
This sequence comes from Gryllus longicercus, assembly GCA_038098605.1. Lineage (NCBI taxonomy): Eukaryota > Metazoa > Arthropoda > Insecta > Orthoptera > Gryllidae > Gryllus > Gryllus longicercus. The sequence goes on from JAZDUA010000557.1 coordinate 719,250, forward strand.
CTTTGTTTTAGAATTCTATTAGGCACAACTTGTCGTTAAATCGATACTTTATTAAAGTTCCTCGTTCGCAAGAGGAGCCTGGAAAGGGATCGTTTTGGCGTATTGATCCTCAGTCAGAAGCAAAATTGATAGAGCAAGCATTTAGAAGGCGGCGTCAGAGAGGTGTTCCATGCTTCAGAGCACCATTTGGGTTATCATCCTCAAGGTAAATGTATTTAGGCATGAGGGAAAGATTCACAGTAGTAGTTTTCATGTAATTTTGTCTCTTTAAGTTGCAGCAATTTTCCTAAGAAAAAAGGTTTTCTTAAAAACGCTTCAAATATTTTCTTTGAAATTTCTGTAAGGATAGACTGCAATGTATAGAATCACATGATATAAGCAGCATTTCAAATTTAACTTTTTATCTTCATCAAACATGCAGACCCCCACCGGGTGGCACAATCTATGCCACAGTTCATCAATACCCTAAAACATTACTGACATATGCAAACCAATTTAGTACATTGCCTTCACATCATTACAATAGCCTGATTCTCATTGGCTTAAGACTCAGGCCCAATTTGTATTATTTTTGGTGAACTATTTCAAGAGTTCTAGTGATGTGCACTTTGCATACAGCAGCTTCTGAGGCAGCAGAGCTCCTGTGCACAAGTGCACACTCACTGAAACTCCCAGAATTGTTTGTTGAAATCCTTAATTTTTCAAAAATTGCAAAAGTGCTATTTTTTGCATTCATTATTATTAGAAGGTGCATCTTCTTACAACTATAATACTGAAGATCAAGATTTTCAGCAATTTATGACCAAGCTATGTGTTACCTTTCGAAGCCCAATCATATTTATCCCAGAAAGATTAACGTGTGTCAGTATGAGGTTCAGCTTTTCAGCCATATCCCTTGGTATGACAAGGTTTTTACAACTTCAGTTTTGAATTATGAGATGATAGGATGATAATGGGAGATGGAGGGACAATGACAAAAATACAGTCATGTCTAGGCAGGACTTGAATCTGTTGCCTCCTCGCCACAGTGGACGGCTGCCACAACCATCTGCGCCATGGGGATGGCTTATTATTATTTATTTATCACAATATGCAAACATGCTGAAGAACAGACTCAATGAAATATGTGATAATTTCATGGGAGGAGAGCAGTGTGGATTCCAAAATGGGAGAAGCACTAAAGGCACAGTCAGATGTTAATTGAAAAAAGAAGGGAAAATAATCTACCAACTCTTATAATATTTATTGATTATGAACAGGCTTAAGGCAAAGTTAATAGAAACTCTTGGAGTTCTGGAAGAGAAGGAAGTTCCAATTCAGCTGCTCAATGTGATACGTCTCTACAAAGAACTCAAGAATTAAAATACTGTTAAGAGAGGGGAAAAAAGTTGGCAGCAATGACAACCAACAGTGGCTTAAGGCAAGGATGTGGATTATCACCCATCCTCTTCAACATATATATTAACAACTTAGTGAGAAGCTGGAGAAGGAAAGTTAGACAAGGAATAAAGATCACAAAAGACAAGAAGAGAGACAATTTTGTATGCTCATGACCAAACTATCATAACGGATTCTGAAGACAATTTACAGAGGGTTTTTTGAATTGGCAAAAGTGTCCCAAGCATATTCCATGAAGGTGGCAGTTCAGGTAACAAAAGTTATGGCAATACAAGGCAAGGAACAAAGGAGGAAAAATAGTAATAAATGTAAAATTAGTGAAAGAAGTAAATAAAATTTCATACGTAAATGTTGCTTCACTATGCGCACATTTTGATGAACTCTCCTTTCGCTTGTAGTAGTAGGAGGTAAGGATGAGTTACTATTTTGTTAGCAATGCAGAAAATAAAATCTGCAGTTCATTTACCATTGCAAAAACGTTTTCTGTTACTCAGGAACAAAGGCTGGTCTTTCAAATGTCGCTAACCTCACGCTTTTTTTAAATTTTATCAGTATTTATTTATATATCTTCAACTTTTACTCATATTTCAACTAATTATAGTTGAAATGATGGAAAGGGATTCTGGAACTCAAGAAAACATGCGCAGATTATCTTCTCCCCCATACGTCACATACAGTTTTTACTGTTTTTAACTAAATAAATCGAAATGTAAATACCTTGGAAATATCATAAGTGTATACAACCTATCTTAGGAAGACATAGAAAACATCCTTAATAACTACAATAGAATATGTGGAACAATTAAGAGAATCTTTGGCAGACACATGGACCCGGAAACAAAACTGAAACTCCACAATATAGCTACTAAACCTAGAATTGTGTATGGCTCTGAAACACAGGTAATGAAGACAAAGAGAGAAATAAAAACTACACACAGCACATATAAGATTTCTAAGACACCTCATGGGAATCACAAGAAGAGACAGACTGAAAAATTGTCATCAGAAAGAAATTGAAAGCCAAAGGTTTAGTAGAAGAGAACGGTTTTAAAGGAGATAGAAAGATCATTTACAGAGAATGAATAACAGATTTCCAAAATTAGACAGTACAAACCAATAGGGATTGGAGATATAGAGTGATTTTTATAAGAATGGACTGTTTTGACAGCTTGTTGAAGGCTAACTGAAGGTTCTGTGATCGTTGTGTCTGTTACCGCATTTGACTCTCCTTCCTTCATTCGTTCATTTGCAGTTGGCTAAATTGTAAATGGCTTCGACATTTTTTTTTGTGATGTCTTCGTCCAACAAAGATATAGTTCACCATGAGAAATAATTGAAATTGAAATTAGGAAGTGCTACTGTACTCTTCTGTAAAAATTCTTTTTTATATAAACATTACACTGAATTTACTTTTTGTGTGATAAAGAATATACATTACCCATAACAGGTGTGCTCTATAAAACCCAAAATCTGGTTAGATTTAGTTACAGTGCTCTGGATATGTTCATTAAATGTCATACCAGAATAAAATATCACACCCAGATCTCTCATGAATGAGACACTCTTACATCAGTGAAGTTAAGTTTGTATTAAAAAGCCTCTACTGATCTAGCTCTGGTAAAAGTTATCGAATTACATTTCTTGCAATTGGTTAAATAACTGCTGAACTAACTAACAGTGGTCCACATATCTCCAGACAATCAAGTTTGTGCAACAAAATGACGTGGTTAACAAAATATTTGCTCATGAATAGACTAACTTGGACTACGCGTGCATGCACCCTGCATTTACCGGAGTACCGTAACATTATCTCCGTGGCAGGTGTGTGTAAGTTGTCATGGGATCAGCATTTAGCTAGATCTGATTTTTATCCCCCAGAGTTGTTAGCTTTGGGAGTATAGAAGATGAAATGATGATAGTGAGGGGTGAAAGGACGACACACATACACAAACACACCCATGCAGGCCTTGAACCTAGGATCATCTGGTGATTAATGTCATTAATGATCTCTGCCATTTGATTGACTATTATTATTATTATTATTGTTGTTGTTGTTGTTGTTGTTTTTTCTATTATTTTCATGTTTCAATCATATTACCTCAGTCTTTCCTTAAAAAGTCACAAAAGGATTATGTAAATTTTAGAGAAGTATTATTTTCACTATAGTCAAAATACAATACTTATATGGTTACAAACAATAATCTGTAATTAAATCCCAAAAAGTGTAGTTCAAATAAAATGAATAAATATGTGGCACCAGAAATGTTGTCCTTATGCTTATATGCTCAAATGTTTCTATAAATTTAAAACTTTTATCTTCAAACTCTTAAATTTACAGTTTTCATAAAATTAACTAACTCTGAAGGAAATTCAGGATATGATATTTAGATATCTTGTGAAATAACAACAGTGAATGATGTTTTCGAGAAAGTCATTTGAGCATTTCTAGAAATGCACCAGATAATGCTTGTTGACCCTTGAAAACTGCAATCTAGGGTTCCAAAAATTTCTTTGTGAAAATGATTACTTCTTTTCCTTAAATGATAACTTTAATTGTGTTTTATTTGTAGAAGTGCTCCTGCTTCCCCAAGTCATGTCGGAATGAGTGGGCTGATGACACCGGAGTCTCTCTCAAGAGAAGGGTCTCCCACACCTGACCAATATCCAGACAACTCCGTTGTATCTCCTGCCATGCATGGCACCCATTTGGAAGTGAAAACTAGCCAGAGTGCTCCTGGTTCTCCTGGGCACCCAGGTAAACACTGATGTTGCTAGCAAATGTGTTTCTAAGCCACGGAAGTATGTGTTCAGTTGAGAGTTCTGGAATTCCGTAACTTCTTGTACATTAATTGGGCTCTACATGTTTTGTTTAATACTCTAAAATTAGTAATGATTTAGTCATTTCTCTCTTAGCTGCTTCTGTGCTTACATTTACTGCCTCCGATTGTTTACAGAGCCCCAAAAAATTACACTGAGCCTTATGCGTTGGATAGAGGTGAATTCTCCAAATGATCATTGATTATACAGATGTTATTTTCTAAATTTTATAGGTGTGACCTTTGTGACCAGCGGTGTGAGTGGGCAACCACAGCAGGTTGCTCTGGTTGGAAAGTCACGTCTAATGCTACCTGCTCAACCAATTACAGTAGTCACCAATGGTGTTGGGGGAGAGGTGTCTCGTGAAGGTATTTATGATATTTGTGAAGAGAAATGTGAATGTTACCATACTTTATAGTGTGAAAAAATAAAAATAATGTTTTGTTGTTTCATGAATTTATTCTATGTTAATTTTGAGGTTTTTTTTTCTTTCAGAGAAGTACCTGGTACCAAACAGTGCAGCTACTCTTGTCAGTGTAGCTGAAGAGCGCTCTGTCTCTCCAGCATCATTCTCTCCTGCTCCTGTAATTGTACAAGCTGCATACACAAATTACAGGTAAATAATTAAAACTGTTGCATTGTTATCATGTATTATGTAATTTTGCACTTCTAGAATATGGGGCAGCATATATTCATTAATTTACAATCCTTGATTTGTTATGCAGTGGAACATTTGTTACTCCTTCAAATCCATCTAGTGGTGCTCTTGATCAAATGGGTGGCACAAAGCGCCATCATTCTGAGATGGATGAGAGTTCTTCACCCTTAACTGGTGGTGGACATGCTGGGGATGATGATGGTTCAGCTGAAGACGAGAGCAAGAAAGCTCGAATAATAAAAGAAGAGGAAATAGAGAGTGATAAGTGATGAGAAAAGAAATTGACAGATTTGTAGCTTTCTTGAATTGGCACAAGGTAGGTCTCTGGAAATAGAAAGAGCCATAATGCAATGGCAATGAAGAATTGTTTGTCTTGACAGCTGGCTGCTAGACATCATACTGTATTGCATTGCATTAAAAGTAGAAGGCTGATGGGTAGTGTTTAAAAAAACAAAAATAAAAAAGAATGAGATAAGTAGATTTAGAAGATATGAAAATCTTCAGAAATAATGGTCCTGCATGAGCCTGTCATATTCTAGTCTATTTGCAGTGAGTTTGTTTCAATTTGATTATTCAATTTGTATTTTCTACAAGAATTAAACTGAAGAAATAGTCTCTTATTCTTCTGAGAATTTAATCTTCACAGATCATTGAGATACAATTATTTTTGTTGAGAAAGTATTTGACTCTTTAATCAATGTTTTTACGAAATAGTCTGAATCCAATTGAGACTAAATCGATAATTACTTTAAATCATTATAAGTGTACTTAGTACTCGGATAATGCTCTTAGTTAAAAAACTTCATTTTCATTAATTCTGTTTACACCATGACTTTTGTTTCATCTTTAAGAATTTTTTGCTTAATTAAAGTAATTGCTCCTACCTAGCTCAAGGGAAGTTTGTAAAGTCTCCAGAAATACTAAAGCAATGATACCTTCTAAGAGACATTTCATTGCAATACTAAAATAATTTATTAACTCAGTATGTATCATGGTCCTATGGTACAAATCTTCAAAAATATTTATAATTTTATCCTCTTATTCACAGTATTATATTATGAGAAATCCACATGTGTATTCTGCAATTAGAGATATTGCATTAATAATGCATTAGATCATGGGTTAATTTGAATATGGTGTGAATCAGAATGCTGCGTGTAGTACTTAGATGTTGCTTGCGTGTGGCATAGGTGTATATAGATGTTAGGTTGTCAAAAACAAACCGGTTTCATTTTATTATGTATAGTTTTAAAGAATCATTATATATTGTTCTATCACGTTGATTTTATTATTAAGGCTTTGTGATGTGCTCATGAGAGTCCTTTCATAGCTTGCATTGTGATGTAATGTAAAAATTCAAACTCTATGAACACTTATGTGTTGTTACAAAAGTATAATAATACTTATTTTTAAAATCTTAAAATTCCTTATTGACCAATAAGAATAGTGTATGCATTCTGTTCAAAGCAAGTTCTGTAGTTCAGAGACAGTAAGATCGTGGAATTTGATTAAATTTCCTTCAAAATTCTCAGATTACATGACTCCTTAAATTGGGTTGTTTTATGTTTTTTATTCTCTGTGGACCCTGGCTTTCTTCAGTGTTTCTTTTGTGCTAAATACAAAAAAATTGTCTTCAAGAGTTGTGCATCAGATTTGGGTGCTGTGAAAGTCATTCTTGTTGTTTTCCTTATTTATTCACTCTGTAACTATTGAATAAAGCCTTTTTCACATGCATTCAGCTTGGAAGTGGTCAGAAGTTGACTAAACAAAATTTCAACAATCCTGTTTTTATTCATACTTTGATAAAGATAATTCACAACAAGAGAGTAATATAGTCTGCAAAACCTAAAAAGGCATACTTGGAAGAACCTAACATTGTACTGAGCACTAATCATCTATATTTTCATAAATTAGCAATTTTGGTTTCGAAGCACACACTCTAAGCAATTAGCATTTTGTCGTGCATTGAAATGAAAAACACTTCTTATAGGTTTGTTAATTACTGGAAAATTTTGTGGTGCTAAATTATTTACAACTTTATTTTTATGTAAACATTTATGACATAATCTTTTATTAAATCATTCATGTCATCTTTTATTACATTACAATACATTTCTTGTATTATATGTTAGTGAAAGATCTGAACTTTTATATTCAGTGCATACCTTCTAACATTTCTTTATCAGCCTTCATACCCCTTCTTATGACTATCAGACATAATCATATATCTAGGTTGTAGTCTAGCAGCCATTTGTCCTGTGAAAAATATTTTTTCCGTGAGAATTTCCATTTTCCATCTGATGCTAATCTGCCATTTTTGTTGCTCTAGACCATTTTGGTGGGCTTGTCACATCACTTCTCTGTTTATGTGTTGTTTGGGAGAGAGGTGTTTTCATTGACAGTGCAAACACCATGAAAATGTGCTATGTAAGAAAACAATTGTTGACATAGAATTTTTGTTGTTATGCAGTATTCATTGTCATACACTAGAGTAAATTTTTTAGTGTAGGTTGACTCTGCTTTCTATAATGTGGGTGTTTCATTTCATTTTTTAAATTAATGTTCACAATCATTTTACCTTTTCCTCTTCTCAGTTTTCTCTGTATAGTTCTAGAGTGCCCCCATAAGCCATCCGTACTCTTAATAGAAAGCATAGAATGTGTGAAATTTTATTTCCATTAAATTTATGGATTGAGAATTTGGAAGCACCTAAATGGGAACAAGGAATTGGTTACTTCACTGCCCCTATTATGAGAAGAAAAGAAAATAAGCTTGATTTTTTGAATTGAAATAATTTTTTTGGTAACTTGTACAGTAAATTTGTAAGTTATTATTTATGTGAAATTCAGCTGTTTGGTACATGCAACAATAATTTACATTTTTTGGATCAAACGTGAAAATGCCTTGCAGAAACTGGTATTTGCGGTCATTAATTGTGCCTATCTGCGTATCAGTTGACGATTCCCTCATGAAAGAAAATGTGGCAAAACCTTACCCCTTTTTTTTTAAATTTTATTTTAATATACCTTTGTGGAATGATGTGGTTTGATGACGCTTCATTGGGAATATTACATACAGGGATCTTATTTCCATAGTGTTATTGTTTGAATCTTGTTGATTTGCAATAATTTTGTTAAGTAGTTTTTTAAAAAACTTATGGTATTAATTTTTTGACTTTGTCTTCAAAACAAAAGAATTGTTAAATTGAAAGCATTGGATATTTTTGCCCAGTTGTGCTTTTTCTTTTTTTTGTTTCAATCAAAAGAAATTTAACTAATTAAGAAATTATAAGTGGTTATTTGTGGCACAAAAACCTATGTCTAATTGTGAGAGTTCAAAGTGCCTCTTCAAAAAGGAATGCTTTTATTAGGCAGGACTGAAGGAAGTTTGAGGGATGGTGTGCTTCCAGGCTCTTCTAGTCATTATTGTGCCTGTTCAGTAGTTCCAATTTTGAAGTGAAATGTTTTGAATTTCAATATTGATTTTGAAGCAGAAATAATAACAAAGAATCATGATTTTTGAATTGGAGACTTTTGTTCTGACAAAACTCATGTCCAAAAATGAATGCTTTACATTTGACTGAAGAAAGAGATCTTGGAAGATATAAAAATAATCACAAGATGTCATGATAAAAATTGTAAGCTTCTTTTTTTGCCAAAAATTATTGTTTTCTACAATTTGGATATGGTTGTTTTGGGTGGCTATTATTCTAAAATGGAATGTTTTCTTGAATGCCATGATAAAACAACAGAACACTTAGTGAAATTGTTTCTTCTTACTGTATTATGACTTCTCCCTAAAGTGCCCAAATCAAATGTTATTGAGGATCCAATTCTTTTGTAAACTTGATCGCTACAAGTGAACTACATTTTGAAGGAATTCCATATTACCACACAATGTAAATGTAAATGGTGCTTATCTGTCCAAAAAGTGTTGAAATTGTCATCTTGTGTGCGTAAGGAAGAAATAGCATGAGTGAATTATGATTTGTTATCGAAGTGAATGAATGAAAATTCATTGTACTCTATGTATTCCATAATGTGTAAATATCTCCTTGCTAAGTGTTAATTGTGATTGAAAATGTCATGTATTGTATTCATTTTATACTAAGTGGAATTAGAAAAATTAAAATTGTAATGAAATATTGAGGGGAGCTTCAACATTGTTTTGATTGTGAAGTTTTTTCCATGCTGTTTTGCTTTTAATAATTTTCTTTTGTTAGAAATGCATAGATCATTAGTAGAACTATGCTCAAGAGCTCGATGGTGTTATCCAGTTAAGTGCCAATCGTTCATAATTATTTTGCCTGGGTTTGTTACATATGTAACAGAATGCTGTACCACTGCTGCCACAAAGATTGGTTGTAAAGGATATCTGTTAATTCAGTTGTCTTCTGACAACAGTATTATTTCTTTGAATCATTGATTATGCCAGTAGAATATGCTGTTGCTGATATGTACGTCTTTGTCAAGAGTTTTAATATCGCTCATATGCATCGTATCAAATTTAGCAACATTATTATTACTTTTATTATTTTTTATTTTATCATTACTTTTCTTTATTTTTGGCTTATTACACATTGCATTTAGTAGTTTTACTTTTGAAGTGCAATTGATTAACATGTTGGAGAAAGTTAATTGTGGTTCCTCTAAATGGCAAATTGGTACAGTTGGTATCTTGTTTACATTGCAATTACAGCTTGTATGTTAAAGTTGTTAAGTCTGTTGTTTCACGTTTGTAAAATTATTATGAAATAAGTGGTTTAAAACCAACCTGTGGTTACAATGTGTAAATTCAAATGTGAAAGTGTAAATAACATTTCTCTGATTTGAGATGTTACCACAGAGAGTTCTGGGCTTAACGTCATTATGTATTAGAGTCTTCATTTATTGTATATAAAATTTATAAATATAGTAAAATGATAATTACCTTTATATATTAATATTGTAGTATGAACACACTTGTATGTGATTACAGGTAACAACAAACTAAATATATATACATATATATATATATATAAATATATATACTTACAAAAAGGTTTATGCTTCAAGTAGCACTGTAAACTGTTAGCTATATGTTTTCATGGATTTGGTAATGTTTTTGGGGGAGTAATGTAAATTGCTTCCGTCAATGAGCTTATTTGGTTTCTCTCTTCAATTTCTTTTGATAGATTTAAGACCTTTGCATGCATTTTGTTGTGTTATTCATTGAAGATCAAAGTTATTCACTTTTGAGAGATTTGAGAACAGAACAATAAGTTTGTCTAAAATGTATTATAGAATATTATATTATCTGTGGATACAATACATTGTTTTCTTGTTAATTTTTTGTCTTTTGATTTACCTTTTATAGAATCAAAATAATTTCTTCAACATTGTTGCCAGTTTGTGATATTCTGGAAATTAGATCTTCACTGAACGTACTAGACGAGACATGTTACAAGTAAAACTTTTTTTTTAATACAAACACATTTTATTGTTGAAGTTTGTAATTTGAGTTAATTGCTTTCAATGTGTGATGTGCTTCATTATTTGGAATTTAAGGACATGAAGTTGTTATAATTTTATAGTTTCTAATATTTTTTTGTTACTAGTGTAAAATAAGGCTAAAAATTATGTCCAGTTAGAGAAAGAAGTAAAAATTGAGTCAACAATTGCAAGCACTGGAAAATCTTCATATACAAGTGAAATTGTTCCTTAGATTTTGTTTTTCTCTTCAGTTTCCATCTCGTTTCTTTTATTTTATTGCAAGTACATTTTTGTGTGTGAATGTAGTTGCAGTGCTGTAGTTTATTTTCCATCATTTATCAATATTTTCTCCCCATAGTTTTGCAATACAATATATATTTCGGTTGTGTGTGCAGTGCAAAGATTTGAAAGTTGAATTTTCAGAAAAAACTCAAAATGAGTATTCATATTGATGTGGCACTTTGAAGCTGCAGTGCAATAACAGAATCTTCTTTAAAAAGCTAAAAATATACTGTTATAATCATCAAATTATTAGTGTTAAGAAGTGCAAGAATGAATTACGTAGTACATCGTATTGTAATGAATGAGAATATTAGTGAGTTTTTTATACTCAGAACGTTATATTTTATTAGTGAATTAAGCAAGTATTTTGCTTGTGTGTGGCATTTTTGGATTCTTTTAATTTGAAGGCTCATTTGATTTTATTCATACAACACTCGCTTACATTAGAAGAAAGGAACATTGCCTTGAAAATTCATCAATCATTTTGTTAATGAATGTATTAAGGAAAGTGCATTTGGTGTATATTTCTTCCTGTTAATTGAGAAGTTGTTTCCAAAGATCCATGGCATACAGAGTGTGAGAAAAAAAAAAAAACAACATAAGGAATGAAATTCAGCATATCAATATAATTAACACTTGCTTTTCTATAGCTACATCATGAACATGTTCATACGTTTGCATAAAAAGTATGTAATATAGTCTAGATAAAGCTGTTGTTTCATCTGGGACCAATATGCATTGTCTGTGTCCACTTACAGCTAGTGTTTCCCAAATTGTTGTGAAATTACTTACTGGGTACTTCCTTTATGCATTGTTGTCTTTAATAGCTTATTTAACTAAGACTGTCGATAGATGTTTTCAAAAGAATAATTTTAGGACACTGTATAATCTGTTTACATTGAAAATTGTAGGGTAAACTGCTTAATGTGATAAAGACTTACGAACACAAAAAGATTAAGTCGTACTTGTTGCTGCCCTTTGTATTTATGCACCATGTAAGTTTGGGCAAATAAAATATTTATTTTCAGTCTTAAGAGTATGCTGTTCAAACTCCCATGTGAAGATATATGTATTATAATAAATATCAATTATAGTAATAAAGGGAGTTTTAGAAATTTTGTAGAGTAAACTTGAAATGTAATCTAAAAATTGCAACTGTCTGAACTAATATTTAGTTCAGGTGAACATGTATGTACATAGGAATAAATTGTATCATTGTTTCATAAGAGTGCTTTGCCTCTAACCTACAATAATGAATGACAACTTTATCATACTGCCACTGTGCCACTGTAGATCCAGCTTTACAACTGCATTGTTTTTCTAAAATACAAGTCATTGTTGTAAAGGTATACGAGACAACCTGCAGAATCTGCATTAAGGTAGTTAACCCTGTTGTTTGTATGTAATATAAGCTGTCAAATTATGAATACCTGTGACAGATAATCTGTTATGACCTTCTTGTAAGAATAAATTGTTTCTTGTGAATTGATTTTTTGCTGGTCGCAGTATTGGGTCACTTAAATTTATTAGAAATCTTCAAAAAGTAGTAAGTTTTCCCTCTGCCCAAATTTTAATTTTTATATTTGTCATAGAGTTTGTATATGGATGCTTATTATAAGCCTCATGTAAGATCTTAGATTCAAGAAGCTTAATGCTCTGGATACAACTTGCTCACATTTACTAATCAAATACTAAGGAAATTCAACTATATGTTAAAAGATCAGCAAAAGTTTCAACCCCCTTAAATCAATACTCTACTTTCAAATATCTTAATTATTGGGGCATGGGTTGAGGCTGATCTCTGAAATGTGACAATTCTTAAAGAGGAATTTCAACCACTCCATTCGATAAATGCTCAAAAGGAGGGGGCAGAGTATAGAGCATGGATGGGACTGCCAGTCAGGGATGGATCCAGAAAGTATTCCAGGGAAGCCATTCATACAGGAACCTCATATTTTTAATTTTTTGGGGCTTAAAAATAAAAAACTTATGAGTATATTCATAATGAGAATACCATTTGGAATGTGATAAAAGCTACCACAGCTGTGATTGTGTGACTTATTTATATTAAAGTGATTAATTTTGTTATTCAAGTTATATATATATATATATATATATATATATATATATATATATATATATATATATATATATATATATATATAAAATTAATATTTAGGTCCTGGAATTAACTATAATTACTAATTTCTATTAACTAGTTAATAGAAATAGTTATATATTTAGTAATTGTAAATCACATTAATAATAGTGGTAGCACTGGCTCTAATAATAATAATGTTATAGAAATCATGGAGAGACAAATCGCAACTCCAATAGAAAAGTGACAAAAATTCGAATTTCTGATTTCTCAGAAATTGCAATTTTAAGTTTCGTAGTTCTGTAATACTCTGAAGAGATTGTACCAAATATTCACCTTCTAGCGGACAGTAATTGAAAAATGACCATTTCGCATTTACGTCACTTTATTAGAGGTGCGAAATCTCTCCATGGACAATATTTAAAAAGAATGGACAAGGTGCAGATCAATGGCTTAAAGCTAAATGCACCGAAAAATACTAGTAGGAAAATTCAATAGATCGCAGCACTATCACAGGGGAATTTACTTTACAGATAACGTCTGAACCAATGGTCCGATTTTCGATTTGTAAACGGCATTTGACGCCTTTTGAAAATGGAATTTATGCTACGAAGACCTTTTTCCAAAAATCTAGCAAAAACGCGAATTTGAAATTAGTTCTCAAACTTCCGAGAACTAGCTTTTTAACTAACACCTAACCCACTAATTGGGTTGCCAGGTCTGCTTCCAAAAAAATAGCAGGCTAGCAGGTGGTAGTAAAAATTACAATTAAATACTATATTTTCTTTAAATTTTTCTATCTTTATTCTCTTAGACTGAATAGCTTCAGATTACGTCCCATTTCATCATAAAGCTTTTGAATAAGAAAGTGTCCTCTATTTTATGACAAAAAATTGTGACCATTATGTGAAAAAACAAAAACAAAAGCGGACTGTCGGCTCAAACAGTGAATTTCGAATCTCCCGAATAGTAGGATGCAAAAAACATCTAATAAGCACGTTTACATATCCATAATTATACTTTAAATAAGTTGTTCAAATTCACATTAAATAAATATAGGACTAACTTTACTTTAATTATTCATGGTTACCAACACCCGCTATTCGTATTCGGATTATTTCAGACTGTATTTCCATGATATGATCTACCATTTCGTTTGCCGCTTTTACTGCGTCTTTTCCAACTCTGCTTCTGGCAGATATCAGCTGTTGACGATTTCATCCAATTGGAAGCTTGAACATCACCACAGTGACGTCACTAAGTGACGTTAAGTTTTCGATTGGATGAAACTGTCAACAGCTGATACCTATCAGATGCAGAGTTGGAAAAATCGCAGTATACTCCACTTATACATCGACTAATTCGATCGATACATAATGTCTGTCCGCATGCGACCGCATGACATCTGATTAGAAACTTTGAACCCTGACATGCCGCGGTTGTGTAGACACTGATATTGGACTCTGTACAAATTTTAACGACAATTGAGAACGTATTTCTGTTTAACCGTGAATGTTGAATTGTAATTGAAATCGTTCTAGAGAGCTCTGTTCTCCTTTAATTACATGAATTCACATGTCCGTCCCTTAACCAAGGTAGTGAATGTTAGGTAGTAAAATAAACAGTTCTATATTTCTTGTCAGGTGCCCTTTGTTTGCTCGGTATATATTTACATTACCTTGAGTGTACTGAAAAGGATTGTCTTGGTATTTGATAATTGGAGTTCTTTGCTGATAAAAAAAATACAACCAAACATGATCCCCAAATGTCAATTTTTAATACTTTCCAGTTATTGTTAAGACTACTTTTAATGGTCATGTTTACTCCTATGTCAAAATTTTGTGTGAGCTTAATTTTTTTTTTTAAGGTACTCTAATAAACATGTTGGAAAGAATGTATCCATCAAATCACAAAACTGTTTTTGTCCTGGATCATACACCATATTTCGGCATTTCTTGTGAATATCAAATTGAATTTGATTTCACAAAATCTAGAGGTCCCGGTTTCATTCCTTTGGCTCCTATCTCAAAGTCGTTGTGGACTTGTAGTGTAGAAGCTGCTGTGGAGTATTGTCGAATAGTATGGGATTTGTTTCCAACAGGAAAATTGGTAAGTGTTGTCAGCTATTTACTTATGTCTAATTCATTAGTTTCTTTTTGAGTGAAACTTAACCATATATAAATGCTGAATATTCTTATATGAACTTGTGTTTAATCAATATTGCGTTTGCAATAGATTTGGAGAAATATTAATATTTCATTAATTTAATTATGAAATTTGATGTATAGGTGCGTTTTGTGGTCAGTGATTCAACATCTCATGTTCTTAACTCATGGACACCTTCACAGCAGAATTTGACATTTGTGAGTATATATCTATAAGAAGTAGGAAAGATAGTAGTTGCATTCTGCACATTAATGTTACCAGGATGAAGTGTGTTAAATGACATTGTCTCTTAAATGCAGAAAAATTTTGCCCTTCACTTGTCGTACCTAATTAATCACAATTACTTCTTATTTCTCTATATTGTAGTGCATGCTATTTGTATTAATAAAATTGAAGTGGCTATCAGTGGTTTCAAAATAACTATTTTTTTAAGCTCATATTGTCGCTTTTCCGTGTGTTGCAATGCAAAAAACTTGTTTTCTTGAAAGTGTGATTTAATTTCCCCACAACTATATTTGCTTTCCTTTAATTAATGATAAGAAATATTGCCTTGCAAGTTACATCAGAAAAATATTCATGCCTGTGTTTTTTTAACTTAATTAACGTGGATTTTATAACATTCTGAATTTTTGGGCAACATTATTCCATAAAAATAAATGGCAATTTCCAACCATGAAATAGTGATGCCCCTGTTACCAAGTGCAAATCGGAATAATGTCAGAGATACATACATTCCATATTTTAAAAAATTTTGGAGAATCAGTTAATCTTAATTTTTGACATTTTGCCATAAAAAGCTCTGTCAGACAAAAATTAAGAAAACATATGATTTTTGAAAGCATGAAAATAATCATATTGTCACTCTGGAAAAGAGACAATATGATTATTTTTACTTGCTTGATGCTTTTAAAACTCATATAATTGTTTTCTCAATTTTTGTCTGGCTGGGCTTATTTCTAGAATAGAATCATGGCTCTCAAAACCTACAAAACAAGAGAAAAGTTACTGCCTCCAAAAAATTCCTTAAAAAGCACCAGCATCTCCCCCTAAAGCTGAAAATGTCCGCACCCTTTTAATTTTTCAAGGATCTTGAAATCAGAGAGGATATAAGCCAAAGTGCATCTGAATTTTCTGGGAGCCTGTAATATTTCCTTCTAAATACATTTTGATTCATTGCAATAGGGCAATGAGGCTCCAAATAACAGAATTTTAAAAATTAATATTAGTGCTCACTGAATGGGGCAGGGTGGGAATTTGAATGGAGAGCAATGAAGGTGGAGCATGGTGGGGGATTGAATAAAATTACTTTCATTCATTTTCCTTTTTCTGTGTAGTGGATAATTGTGAATAATAAATTACAATTATGGATCACTTTTGCTAGTGTAAAATAAATATTCAGTTAAATATGGCTGTTCCCAGGGAAGTAGTTTGGTGCAGCAGTCAGGAATGTTCACTCCCCCCCTCAAAATACTTTTTGTCATTTAACTGAAAAAAATATTTTTTTCTAATTGTGTACTGATTTTTACAAGCTATCACCACAAAATTTTTTTGTGTCCCCAGTCATTAAATACTAGTGTTTTACATTGAGCTCAGGATAATTTTTACTTTTCCCACTTACAACTTAAAGTAATCATGGGGACTTATTTAGGCTACCTCTGAATAATTATATGTGACGTACCGGACTCCAAATCTGGATGAAAACCAGTCTTCAATTCCACTGAAGTTACTCTCATTGGCTTGCAAAACATCTTCAACCATTTCTAAATATTTGAATCCTCAAATTTTTAGTTTATCAATTATAAAAAATGTTACATAACTGGGTAATACCAGGCCATACTGACTCCACTTGTTATCATAAATTAAACATAAAACACATTTATTCCACATGATAACTCAATAGCTACTGCATAAAAGGCACTGAGACATGCTGATATTTTTGGAATACGAGAAAAAAGTATAATTTTGTGACCCCATTCTATTGGACATTTGACCTTGTTCTGCCAGTTACAGATTAAGGGCACAAGTATTCCCACAATTTAGAACCTTTGATTGTGATAATCTCAATCTCTGTGCGTCAAATTTATAATTTTTGGAAATATGATGCTCTATGGCAGGATCAGCTAAGAACATGGGAGCTCTAATGACTGAGGTCCTTATTGTGATGTGGGTTTTAAAAAATTAAGAATTGAATTCTGTGTGCTGTGTGTTTTGCAGTTTATTTCATTCTTTTGTTAGTTAGAGAACTCCAAAAAGTAGTTAGAATATTGGTTTAGGCCATAAAATGCAATTATTATTATTATTATTTTATGTCTGTAACATTATATAACTGTTATGTCATACCATGAACTGTGTTCTTCTTTATGTTTGATATTAATTAAATAAAATTCTAAATTAAATTTATGATGAGTGTTAATATTGTTAGAGATTTGCATTTAGAATATCAAAACATGTTATTTGATCCAGCTTTGTCTCCTTCAACACCGTTAAATGTTAAACAGATATGATTCTGTAATTTTGTAATACAATAATACAATGAAATGTATATAAATATCTACAAAACAAATGATACATTACCATGGATCTATTTTTTTCTACTTGGTATTCTTACGATGCATATTCCTTGAAAATTGAAAAATATTAATTTCCTTGTTAAAATATCTTATGTTTTGATTCACTATGTAGATTCTCAATGCAATGGCAACAATGGGAATTCCACCTCGAGCACATCAAGCAGGTGATTATTCAGTCATTCATGGTTTGCGTGCAGCAATTGAAGCATTATGTGAGTGTTCAGACATACAACATGAAAAACGAACTTCACTTACTGAAAACGCTAGTAAGGTACGTGTTTGTCTTTCAATTTATTTTCTTAAATTTTGTTCTGGAAATACACTACTTACTAGATTCGACACTATAATTGTATTTTAATAATACTTCTACCCATGTAAAAGTTATTTTAGTAAAATACATTTGCATGAATATTGGCTACAGCTATGGCCATAGGCTTAATGTGATAGGCAATGATATGTAGAGGCATTTCCACCAGCCTGATACTTTTTGGTGTGCAGGGTATATGGTACTGACTTATTGCTGGTAATAATTTTGGGCTGGTGATAACTGTGGTGATATGATTCATCCTATACAAATCACAAAGGGCCAATTTGCATGTTTGTGCTAGGGTAATACTTTGGGTGGTGGAGCTAAGATGGTTTATGCTTTTCATAGCAACTGTTGGACTACGATATATTATCTGCAAATAAACTTTGCAAAAATATGATGAACATTTTTCCTTTCAATTTTGTTGGTTTAAAGAAAAACATTTTATGTCTTGCTAATGAGCACAAGCTCAGTTTTCATAATACATATTAAAGTCTTGACTACAAGTTTTTTTGTTTCCAACAATAATAAAAGAACAGTTTATATTTTCACATTCACTAAATCAAAAATTGACAATGAAGATGAGATAAATAATTCTCAAAGAGAGAAGTGGTTACTTTATAGAATTTCTGAGATATCATTCTAACAATAACAAGTCAGTTATGAAATAATTTCTGTGTGTGAAAAGAAAGTGTTAGCTTGAAAGGAAATAATATTTATTGATTGTATTCCAAATACAAATATTTGTTTGTTATAATATCAAAGATTTTTAAAAAATGAAATTGATTATCTTGAAAGTTTTTTAATCATAAAGTAAAAACAAAAAAAAAATAGTATGTTTTGTTCACTGATAGGACATGTTTTCATTGGCTTTCTCACGTGGCATGATTTTTGCCCAGATGAGGTTCTATTACATATTTTGTATAATAACATAGACTATCCGAGGATTGTTTTGTGATTTTGATGCAGTTATTATCCTTATTAAATTGACAGGTCATCCAATAAGACACTTTTTCTTCCTAATTACTTTCTGTAAAGTTCTTTTTTACTTTCTGTAATATTGCCCCAAGTATTCCCACAAATCTTCCTCAGATGTTACCTCACATGTTAATCTGGAAATTAAATTGGAAATTCAAAATGTGTGGACTTTTTGTTACAAAATACCTTTAAAAACTTTACAGCATTCTATTGCATGGTGTTTCCCTTCACAGACGAATCAGGAAGTGCTGAATAGCTGGAGTATCAAGGAGAGTGAAAACAGTAGAAACATACAGTAGAAGGAACCTTCACAATTTTTTGCAAAAAATTGGAATCCCCCAAAACAAAACTTCTTAAATTATTGTTTTAGGCAAGAAAATAACTTCATGCTGGAACCCAACTTGCAGTATTTTTCACGATTTGTGCTATGGAGTGTCGGAACCATAAAAAAATGCAACAGAATGTCCGTAAATTTCTATTTTGTAGATTACAGTATAGCAAATGCAATTTGTACACCTTACAGGAACACAAAAAAATTGTTGTAAGGCTCATGGCCACATGTTTTTTTAGTTATGTGTGTTGGCAAAGGATGTGGTATGTTTTGCTTGTGTTCCACAATCCATGAACTTCAGTATTTTTTGTCTTAAAGCTCTTTGATGTTCCTCTGAGGAATAATGCCCTATCCAGCAGTAATATAGTTCTTAAAAGATCTTGTGCCCATGATTTCTTATAAAAGAGAATAAATTTATCATCTTTCCTTAGGGCTGTCCATAAATTATATAATGCAAATTTAGTGTGTTTTGAATATCCCCTCTTCCCTGTGTAACACACCTGTAATGCACACTTGAACAAAACTTTTAAAACTGACTAGAAATTCCTAACCAGGTTTTCAAATTGCATGTGATCAAGGGATGTATAAACGCCCAAGAACACTAATGCACTAATCTTACAATCACTTAAAGCCATAGTTATAAATTCCATTATTCAAGGTTCTTCAATCCAATGTATTCTTTCCTTACCTAAAGTTAAGGTGATTTGACATCAGTTACTTAATTTCTGCCCATATAGTTAATCAATTTTCCTACAAGTACCTTTTTAAATATTCAAGAAAAATTGCAACACCATTATAGTCAAGAAATACATACTATTGGGAATAGGGGATTGGTATGCAATGCATTTGTGCAGTATTGTTGTATATGTGATCTTAAATGCTTTTATTTCAAGGTAAAATAATTTGAGAGATATTTCTTCAGCTCACCTCATTTCTTAATCACATTTCTAGGTATTAAATCGTTGTCGAGTAATTTGTATTACCTCAGCCCGTGATAATGCAAGTATAAAAAGTCTCGAAGATATTTTCCAAAATGTTGTAATTCAGCAGAATAAAATTGCAGCAGGTTCAGACCAGTGAGTTTGTAACTTTATCCTATTTATAATTTTTTTGTATTGATTCTGAGTAATCTATAAAATTAATTCAAAATGTTTTTCAGTCTTATAACTGTTCATCACTGTCACTTGGTTGTAATAAATGCTTTCCCAAATAATATGGAGAGTCAAGTTACTGGACATGGCCCAAAAGATGTGAGTATCAGTATTTATATCTGCATTTCATAAAATATTTAAATTTCATATGGGTTAATGAGACTCAAAAGTTTTTTTTCTCTCCGAAATTTGTCATACTAATGCTGAAATGTATAGTATTTTATTAAATCTTTAGTTTCCAGAATTCTTTATATGTTAAATATGTAAAATGATGTTTATTCTGATCTGTAATATAAAACTAGTTCTTACATTCAATGAATGGTATAAGTAGGGGTGGATGTTAACGAAATGTCATTTTTTTATTCTCACTTTAGAACAATGCTGTTTCATATAGACATTCATTTTATGTTATGACAAAATAAAATGACCCATTTTTATGTCGTTTTTTGGCATTTTTCCTTCAATTTCAACTAACAAGTAATTTTTTGAGTTTTAATTTAATGACTTTTTTGCTGATTTTAATATCATTTTAGTGGCACTTGCTTCAAACAATATTTACGAGGCTCAACAAATGTTCACCAGGGAATTCCCGAGTAGCCTATTTGATTTCTTTGCTCATATATTGTAGCCGGTGTGAGTACTATGTAATCTAAGGTTCCTGTGGTGCTTATCAGTGCCATTGTCAGTTCGGCCGATTTCACATGATAAGGCATAAATTTTCTCTTAAAGAACAGTCCAAATCAAAAGTTTTCAAGCTGAGTTCACTTGAACAAAAGCAAGAAGCCTCAGTTACATCAGTAACATATCTAACAGCTTCATTTGTTCAATTCTGAAGTGGTTTTGATACTAAAATTTACGTAATTTTTCTTTGTTTTTTGGGCATTTTAAAGCATTTTAAGAGTATTTTATTGATCAGTTTTGTCATCCAAATCAGCCCCCTAGTGCAGATAAGTACTATTCATTGTGGAATTTAAAGATATTAACAATGAGGTTTGTCTCCAAACAAACTAGAGTTAATGGTTTAATATTTCAGAAAATAAAGCAGACCTGAAAAAAATTATTGGATTGTTTTTTCTTTAATGTTATAATCAGGGCTCAGAATCTGATGTCCTAAAAATTCTTTGAAAATGACCTATAAAATGTTGTAAAAGTATGGGGAAAATTACCTAATTTTTTTTATACTCATAAATTTGTATGAAAATGTTAATTGATTCAATGAATGTTACAATATCCAAAAAAAAATTATTTATATAAAATTATATTTAATATAAAGTCTATATTTTAGGAGGAAATATAATCCTAAGCTCCAATCTTCCAACCGTCCGTTTTGAAAAGTCGAGAAAGTGACCGAAGATTCAAGTGATTTTCAAAAACAGAGTCCACTGCAGTGGTGAATTTTGTCATAAACTGAAGATATAATAAAAACTTTGTTTTATTATGTCATTGTAAATTTGTGAAACATTCACTTCCAAAAAACATGAAATGGAAAATGGAAATGCATAAAAATGACAAAAACGATGCAAAGGTCCAAAAAAAGACCTAAAAATTAATGGCAATAAGTTACAATTTACCCAATAGCCATACATTTCTGTAACCTATGTCGAGATAAACACACTTTTACAATTTAGCTACATTTAGAATGAACCAACAAAAAGATGACATGAAATCGAAATCAGAGTCCTGTTATAATGGAGATTTGAAAATCCTTTTAAAAATTTTAACTCAATGGGTGTAATAAATAATTAAATAATTTAAAAAGTTCTTTATTTACAGAAAGTAATACTGGAATTGTTTAGAAAGGATAGCTAACTCACTTGCATTGACCATTTATAACATTGTAATTGTAGTGTTAATTGTTTTTATAATCTGTTTTGAGAATGTTGTCATATTTATTTATTTATTTAATATGCTTATATTGGTTTGGGTTTATACGAAATGTTCTGCACTACCTTGACTGAATTAGGTTTGTTTAGGTAGAAAGAAAAGTTGGATAGAATAAGCATGCTGATGCCAAATTTTGGAAGGATGTTTTCACAAGCTTAAATTTCTTTACAGCTTTCTGCAATTTTGACTTCAGAGGTCCATTCTGTACAAGCTGGAGGAGGCATTGCAGCAAAACTTTCTCATTTAATTTTAAATCACTACGATCTTGCTTCAACAACTGTTACTGGAATACCAATGAAAGAAGAACAGAATGCCAGCTCATCTGCCAACTATGATGTTGAAATATTTCATTCATCAGCAGCCCATACTTCTATTCTTAGAGGTATATAGTCTGTGTTCTGTGGCTAATTCTGATTTGTCCAAGGTCTTGAGAGATTAAAGGAGTTTTTAAGTCTATTGTAAATGGGTTTTGTGTCCTTAAATGATAGATCTAAAATAACTTTTATTACTCAATTGGCTTTCAGTAAAAATGATGTTTTAAACAATATTGCCATATGAATTCAACTTTAATATTTATTTATTTATGAATATAAAGGTGTTCAGTACTTAATAAAGGTAAGTTGCTGTTGTGTAACTTTTAAAAGAACATACAAGTTTTCCTCTTTGTTTCTACCAAATGAAGTTAGAAGCTATGGTATTGTATTTATGGAACATAAATTTATGTTTTATCTTCCTGGGAACTTTTCATCCAAGGAATGTAGAAATGAGTATATTTATCAGAAATATTGCCTTCCAAACAGGAAATGCAGCAGATTCAGCATTAATCCGTACTCAGAGGGAAGGAGCTGACTATGAGACTGTAACTCTGAAGTGGTGTACTCCTAGAGGTTGCAGTGCTGCTGAGATGCAAAATTGCACTGCCATGCATAGAATTACTCCAGTAGATGTAAACAGGTACAAAATAATAAAATAATCCATATTCTAAATACAGTAGAACCCCGGTAATCCAAACTAATTGGGGATGTGGTCTGTTCGGATTTGGAAATGTTTGGATTATTGGAAAAAATGTGTTTTACATATATTTTGTACATACTATACAAATTCATCTATAGGATTAACAATGCAACATAGCATGTGATGTGTGAAAATGGCAACATAGTGAGTGATCCCATCATCACATCATCAAGCAGATTCAATTCCTTAGGGCAAACAAAGATTTACTGATTTTGCAAGTTCCTCTAAGTGTAAATTACTGCTTCATAAACATGATATACACCGTTGTTACCAATGCAAAAACATTTAAGTAATTAGTTCAGTAGTCAGTTCTACAGTAATTATAAAATCCTTTCTTTACTCTACAAATAAGCATTTTGTTTATTTTTCCTCCACCGCGAATTTTGTTTGGATTATCCAAAATTTTGGATTTACAGGGTTCAGATTAGCAGGGTTCTACTTTAGTATTTAATTGTATGCTATTCTAGAATTCGTGACCCTCAGATAGATGAATTTTAGAATAGCTAGCCTGATGGTTCACTTTCAGGTCAAAGTGAAAATTGAGAAATGTTATAATTTGTGCAGGTAATGGAAAAATTTAGTGATCATAAAAATATTGAGAAATTTCAATTTAATTATTACATTTGATTCTGAGGAATACGTCTCGTGGTTAACTCCTGTGTCCTGAGCAATATCGCTATTTTTCAAAATTTTGTAAAACAAAAACTATCATACATATAAGTTTGAAATTTATAAAATCTTGTAGTATTATCTTTTTTCTTTAAGTCTGTATGCATATTATGATCATTGATTATATGATAGTAGTAAGAATTGAATTCAAAGAAACACTTGTTGTAAATTTTATATTTTTGCTGAAAGTAACAATGTTTACAAAAAATGTGGGAGGAAACACAGTGAACTTCATAAAACACCAATACTTTTGCACAGCATTTATATTATGTTAAAGTTAAAAAATGGTTCCATTTGCATATTTACTCATTTCTCCCTTTATTTTTCGAAATATACTGTGGTAAAAAAAATGATGAAAAGTAGTGTAGAACCAGTTGAGTCTTTGTTTACAGGAAATTTTGTTTCTCTGGTTTTCTCAAGCACTGGTAATTTAGATTGTTTATTTCACAGAATTCTAAAGGCAATGAAAACTTCAATTTCAGAATGCTCACCAATAGAATCATTTGCATCATTATTACTCTCCTCAATATAATTTTCATTCCTCAGACAACAGTCCAAGGATAATATCACTGTTCTCATCAGAAGAATCCAGTTCTAATCCATTATTCAATAACTCTTGAATTTCTAATGTTGAAAGTCACTGTGAATTTGACATCTGTATATGTATTCTCAACATCTGTGAATTTTGATAACAGCACGAAGCTACTTACAAAGAAGGATATTTTAAACGTAATTAACAATAGTACAAAAATCTAATTGCATCCTGGAAAAAATTGGATATATTTGCAGGAAACAGAAGCACACATTGCCGTTTGTCCCGCAGCCATCTTAATGATATTTAAAATGTATGACTATGTCCATAGGACATAGTCGTAAAATGAAGATGACATATCCGATACATCCTTCGGATTGAAAGTGTTGACTACTTACAAATTACTCATTGATTTTTTAATAGTGAATATGAGAGATAGTCAATGTATACTAAGGGATTAATATCTTGTTTTATATTGTTTTGCATTTCAGTCGCCCTTCATCCTGTTTAATCAATTTCTTGTTGAATGGGAGATCAGTAATGTTAGAAATGCCTCGAAAAGCTGGTGGGAAAATGATATCACATTTATTAGCAGCACATGGTGGTGAAATCTTTGTCCATACATTGGTCACTGCTAGGAGTGTTTTGGAAGATCCACCATCAATAAGTGAAGGTTGTGGAGGAAGAGTAACTGATTATAGAATTACTGTAAGAACAAATTTTAGTCTTCTCTTGCGGATAAAACCAATTTTAATTGAATTATGGTTGTCCTTGAAGTATTTTGATTTTTTTTTAAATTCAATTGCTTATAACTTTGTACCTTGTGCTTTATTTCTAGGATTTTGGTATATTAATGCAAAATAATAAGTTAGTTCCTTCAAAGCGTAAAATGGATGAAGGTGATGCAGAAATGCCTCTTAATAAAATGAGAGGACGCCTTGATCGACATACCAAATACTGGCCTATTACTATTTCATCAACTTTAATTTTCAACTTGAAGAATGTAATAACTATGTTTTTGATATGAAAGTATTCACATACTCTTTAACCAGAATAACATGTGTAATTTATTTCTAGTATGTTGATCCATTACCGTCATTGCTTTTAAAAGAAGAGTTATCCGATGAAGAAGTGGTGCAGTGTAAACAAATAATATACAATCTCATCGGTCTTGAATCTAAACATGAAGCTCTCCAAACTCCAGCTATGGGGCAAAGAGGAAAGGGTCCAAGAAGGTGAGAGTTTTATTCATTATTTATTGTGTAATTAGATTGAATAATTAATTTTGCCTCTCCTCCCAGACATCAATTCAATTTAATTCAGTTCAATTCAATGATGTCATATTTCATACGGCGAGGCTCAGGCCATCTGCCTGAACATACAGATTTTGCTTCGTTCCTTTCGCCAATGTAGCAGCAGAAGAAGATATCACTCGGGCGACGAGACAGGGAAATTGAATAAAAAAAGGTAAAGGTAACGTAAAGGTAAATGGGCTTATGAGTAGGTTGGATAAAAGAGCTCTGTCGACTACATTTGAAAGTTATTTCATTAATAAATAATGTTTAATACAAAAGTGCCACGAAATATGGGTTTTGATAATCGACATACAGCTTCATAAAGTGTTAAGTAAGTATGACAGTTTGAGTATCAGTGCCCTTCAGCAGGAGCAGCTGATGATGAAGAATTTTCAATCCTGCCAAAGTAACAACCACCCTAGTATATGTGTAACTATAAGCACGCTTGCATGCATGCATGCATGCCCATTGAAAAGCAGTATGAACAGATAGTGTAACTTCTCATAAATACTGTATTTTGTATTGTTGTTTCTTTAATTTTTTTTTATTGTGTTCTTTATTTCCTATGTGAAACGGTCATTATTATACTTTTCTATTCTGTAGAATTACAAATATTAAAAATAAAAACATGTAATGAATTTTTTCTCTCTTCAGGGAAGAGCAATATAGAATAATGTGGAGTGAGTTGGAAACTTTTATTCGTACTCACTGTCGCTCAGATCAACATAGTCGAGTTCTTAATTGTTTATTGGAGTGTCGTAACAAGTCTGATGATGAGAAATTTAAAGGTGATAAAGCGGTGAAAGAAGATAAGGTTGAGTTAGATCAAGCTCTTCGGGAATTAGATCAGTACGTAGCTTTATTTTTAATAATATCATATTATTGTGATTTTAATGCATTATTAAAAGTCTGTAACATTTCTAGGTTTGGAAAACTGAGTGAAAATCAATCATCAGAATATGTTTCAAGAGCTAGTGTCATTAGAGCTACTACTGATTCACCCATGTCACCTCCTCCAGTGTCAGTCACTACACCACCTACGATTCGGACAGTGCGTCCTAGCCTCCCTGGTGGTAGTATTTATTCTGGTCCACGAACCTTTTTGGATATGTGGGTGAGTCGATCTAGTGCAGAACAGAAAGCTGTAAAAGAAGCCAGACCAGAATTTTTGGGAAGGACTAATGGTGAAGGTCTCCCTGGAGGTGGAAGTTTGGCGAAACTTTATACTCACCTTAAAGATGTAGATCAGCGTGTTAATCGAAGCAGTGACATGGTGGTCGATGGGTAGGCTCAAAACATGTTAGCATTGTGAATGATATGAGGAATGTGTTTGTGTGTTTTATGTGATCTGAATGTTTTGCATTAACCTTTTGTGCTTTTGATGTTTGCAAAATCCAATTTTACTTTACAGTGTGAGACAGAATGTATTTTTGTTCATGCAGAATCAATGAATATTATTTTTCTGATGTCTAAGTTGAACTCGCATGAAACTAAGTATAACATTTTTACCACAATATCTTGACCAATTTAATATTTGCTTTCATCACATTTAAATGTGAAACAAAGAAATTCAAACAGTGTGTGAGTTGTGGGTGAAAAATGTCAGATAGTGACCCAAAATAATCACATTCATCAAATTACTATATTTGATATCAATTTCTTAAAAATGAGATATTATATTGCTGTTTGTTTTTTTGAGAATTGTGAGTAGTGGTATTGTCAAACATTTAAGTGAGAATATTTTATTATAATCGTAAAATTTTGAATGTTTCATTAAACCAGAAATATTTCATGACAAATTTAAAAAACCTAGTTTCAAGATAGATTATTTTAAAATAATTAAAATATTTATTAACTGTTGTCTTTGAAACTCATATTTTGGGATATTGTGTACCATTTACACAATCCAACACAGAATAAGTTTTAGCTTTCACAATGTTTGAAACTTGTTTGTTTCTAGCTACTGGAATCATATTGTTTCTGCTTTCTTGTTCTTTCACTTTATTTTTTTTTAATGGTTTAGTATATTTAAAATTTAAACAACCGGGAGAATATTTTAAAATATTTTTTTTCAAAATAACTATTATGGAAAAAATTTTAAATAACCTGTTTCCAGGTTCAATTCTTGAAATTGTTCAAAGCATTAGTCATGCTGTCCAGGAATTGAATAAGGGTGACCTGTCTTATACCCAAATACTTTAACCACTAAGCCATCAAGACAAGCAATACTCCAATCATTTTCATGGTCCTGTGAATGCCCCCCTTATGTGATTCTCAAGAATCACCTATTCTATGACCATACGGAATTCTAAATACATTTCGTCATGTCATAAGCATTGTGACAATTTTGCAAAGTATTTAAATTCTTTTAAACTTGGAAATATACGTTTGGTCTTTATATCTTCTTTGAAATTTCATGACTTCCTCTGATGGATATTCTGAAAGAAACAAGTCAGAGTTGTGCTTTAAAATTAGTAGAATTAAGATGTATTATTTTGTCTTATTAGCTTAATGGTTGGGCTTGAACCAGGGTTTAAATTCCTTCCTAGTGACTAATACTTCAAACAGTTTTGTACTCTTTATTGTGCAAAAATCAATAAACAAACAATCACGTTCTGTCATTTTGTGTAAAAAAAATTATTTTAGAAAAGATAAGTTTATATCTGGTTTATATGACCTGCTTGACACCCTTGTTCATTGCTGCTAATATTTCAAAAAATATTCAAGAATGTGTATATACATATGTTAAAATGAAATTTGCATGTTTACAGACTTGTGCAGTTCCATAATAAATAAACAAAAAGATTTTTTGAAGAAATATATTGCATATTTTATGTTATTTTTGCACCTAATTATTTTCCTTTACAAATTATGTATGTTTTTAGGTAATAGCATTCATTCTCTTTATATTCATAATAGCAACTGTCAAAAGTTTGAATCATCATAAATAAAGTTTTTAATTATTTAAGGTGAATCTAATACACTGAGATCAGTAAACTGGGTATATTTTATGTTTCATATTGTCTCTGTAATCAATATTATCATGAAGTTAGTAGTGTAGAAGTGATTCGTGATTGGTTTCAAGAGTATTAATTAGTAATGTTCTTCTGTTTAAAAAAATAGAAAAAGTGGCAATGACAGATTTTAATAGTCTATTTGAATTCAAACAGTTTTTTCCACTTTTATTAGAATTAGGTTAAAACAATTTTTAAATGAAAAGATACTTAAAACAGTTTGACACTTACTGGAAACTGGAACCTATTTTCAAAAGAACCATGAAAGAAAAGAGTATTTCTAAAATTTACTAGTAGACATATTTTTATTTGACAAATTTTAGTTACTTATGGAAAGTATTCTTATCACAAAACTTTGTATTTTTAACACTAGGAACAAATAGTTTGAAAGGGAGAGTGACGGTAAAAGAAAAATTTAACTTTGTATGGGAGTAATTTTTTCACTGTTGGAAATTATTGCAAATTACTAAGTAAATTCTTTTTAAATATTAATTTCATGTCTTATGACATATTTCAAACTTTTGACATAACATTTTAAGTAAAATAAAGTTTGTGTCTTCAAAATTTCATCTCACTCAAAAAACTCCTTTGCAAAATAGAAAAGGAGATGAATAATTCTTATTTGTTACTCAGTATTATATATTAGTTTGCTTGAAAGTAAAACTTGCATGGTTTTGTGTGTTGCAATAATTTTTGTTTTATATTTTCATGCTTTTCTTTTTGTAATTTATATGCGCATGAATGTTATTTGCATGTGATATCTGTAGTAAGGATGAGACATTGAAGTTAATGTTTTCAAAACAGTAGTTTTATAAAATTTGTTTTATATTTATAAAAACATTTCTTTTATACATCAACATATTGATATTGGTGTATTATGGCACACTGTTTTAAAAAATCATCATTTTCCATCAATGAATTCAATATTCTCTGAGACCAAAATGACAAAGGGTGAAAAGTCTGAAAAAGAAAACTTCTAAATTTTAGAACATACATACTCTCAAATAAGGGAATTTAGTCCCTAATTAACAAATGACAACCAGTCAGAGTGCTTGAAATTGACTGCAAAACCTCTTCTTGTTTTAAATTAACTAATAAGCATTGGAGATAAATAAAATCTAAGTTAATTGAGTTTTTGACAACTATTGTAGACTTATTTTCATTAATTTTTGTATCTGATAATGGACATTTTGTTAATTATTTTTATATTTTTACTTTGTTGTGTCATATAAATATTAATTAAAAATTTAAGCATAATCACTGTCAAATTAAGTCTACATTTTTTCATGAAATTTCATGTTAAAAGTTACTAAACCAGTTTTAAAAACATCAATGATTTTTGGACTACGTTTTGCATCATCATCATCATCATCATTACGAACTGAAGGGGTTTATGTATGATCCTGTTCCTCTTGTTCAGTAGACATAGAAGATTAAACTTCTAGGTGTTCCTGATTTTTCCATCTCTTTAAAGGTCTTCCTGTGTCTCTGTTTTCAATTGGTTTATATTTCCAGATGAGTTCAGGTAGTCTGTTACTCTTCATTCTGCAGATGTGTTCTTGCCATCTCTTTTGTGATTCCTCAATTTCTTCTATTAGATGTTTCTATTCTAGATGTTTGGTTTTCAGTTTTCTTCGGATGTCATTGTTTTTCAACCTGTCTCTTCCCGTGACTCCTAAGAGGTGCCTTAGAAATATAATTTGTTCTGCCTGTATATTCTGCTTGTTGTTTTCCCTCATTATTCATGTTTCTGAACCATATAGAGGCTTTGGCTTAGTTGTGATGTTATGAAGTTTCAATTTTGTGGTAGAATCCATATCCTTCCCAAAGTGTCTTTTAATGGTTCCACACATTCTGCAGTAATTACATATTGCATTAACATCTGTATTTAGTTGGTAACATCTTATTCTTAATCTGCAGGCACTTTAAAACGATGATGATGATGATGATGATGATGATGATGATGATGTTAAGCCACAAGCATGGTTATGTAATTAATTATTAGTAAAGATGTTGATCTTCAAAGTGTTTTTTCACTTTATTTGTGATATTTTAGAAATTTTGTTTGGGTGCTCTAGTGAGAACATGCTCACATTTGAACTTTTATGTCTACAATTATCACTTTTTATATTGTTTAAAATACTGCACTTGTTAGTGAGAAGAGGGTGGGATGCGTGTCCTTCTGGTAGAAACATGTTTGAGAAAAGATCTATACCAACAAATAAGTCTACCAGCCATAATATATTGATATAATGAAATATGATATTTTCATTTTAGCTCTATGTTCATGTGCTAATATAAACTAATTGAACTGTATTTTCATTTATTAAATCTGCAATATCTTTATAATTTGCAAAACATTTGATTCTGCTATTGCAGTGACTACTATTATTTTCCTTAACTTCACTGATCATTGAATCAAAAATTTAGTTCCTAATTTTATTTGGGAAGTTTGAGATGTCATTTCTAACCTCAAATTCTTAGAAAATGAAAATAATTTTGAAATCATATTTCTCCTTCATTCTTTGTATGAAGCAATATTGAATAATGGGACCATCACAAAATACTTACAAAACAGCTGACAAGTTTTCTTTGATTTTCATGCAGGCTTGCAAGCCTATTCACTTGGAATCTAGGGGCCTCCAGCAGCAAAAATGCTGATTTACAGGTACTTGTAAACAGAATTTTTGCTGTTCCAGGATTCCTCTTTTCACACTCGACAGCAGCATTTTTGTTGTTGTAGACCATTAATGGAAAAAGTAGAATAGTTTAATTGAAACATAGAAATGGAAGAAGTAGAATAGTTTTTCTATTATTCTTTTTCTCCCTTTCCACTGTGATATAAAATTAACATCATAATGAAATACTTGGTGTAGAGGTTTCATTCTAGAACATGAAAATACAACAGAAATGTAATGGTTGCACGTTTTCTGCTCTGATGTAATGACTTCAGAGAGTACATTCCTAGCAGTAGTCTATCAGCTTGTAGTGGAGTAACTCTTTCTCTAGTTCACATTTTTCATAAGTTCATTCATACAATTTAAAAATTTGATTTGAGGTTCGTATTTTATTTAGTACAGTGATAGTGTTTTGGATCTTTTGTCATGTATGTAGATGAAGATTTCCTCACCTGGAGTCCATGTGAGCTTGGGTATCTGAGAAACACACTTTCCTAGGCAGTATTGTCATTGCTTTGAATAGTGTGCTTTATAATGCATTATGTCCTAACTAAGGTTGCAGCATGTGGATAGAAACATTGACTATATTACCTAAGATTTGGTGTTATCTTTGTCAACCAAGTTTTCATTTTAGGTTTGAGGCAATAAAAAAAATGTTCCCTTCATTAGTCAATTTATTATGACAAAATCATGACTTCATATCAGTATCGAAATACAACAGTTGTTTTTATTGCAAATTGAATTATTGCATTTTAAATAATAAATTACTATTTCTTCAAATTAATTGTTCTAGAATCAATTATGAGAAGAATTAATGAAGAAAATAGGTAGTTTTAATTAATGCTAGGAGTGTTGAAAATTTCTTATTATCTTTGTATTTTTTATTCCAAATATGGACTCAAAAAAATTTTTTTAGTAATTTTTGGGTTTCTTTTGCTTTTTTCTGTATGTTTATTAAAATCACAAATTCAGTCAATTTATGCTACGATGAAATCATTGTTACATCTAAAATAAGTTGTTAAAGGAATGTGTTATTGAAAGTTATTTTTCTAAAGAGGCTTCTCTGATGATGACTAATTTTGTTTTTGTGTTTTCATTGTCAATTTTTGTAGTGTTAATTGATTGGTAGAAACCCTTAGTTTGAATGGTTTATTTTAATATGAAGTTTTGGTTTTTTAGAGAGTTATATCTTATTCTGTAACGGAATACATTCCTTTTTCAGTGTTTCTGGAGAGACATCCTCATCAAAATCAAGTTCTTGAGTATAATTTGCCATTTCTGAAAATATGGGGAAAATAATTACAAAGTGTGTATAACTTGTACAATAAAAGTTATGTTTGTAATATGAAACATTTATTTAACACACAGTACCTTATTGCCCAAGATTGCCTTGGTTTTGTATGCTGTAGATTTTAGGTGTATTGGAAAGGGATAAGTTAATTTTTCTTTTTTGCCACAGTGAGGAGAAATGCATCATGTTGAAATAAAAAAAATTCTTAATAGGAGAAAATCAGTAATTATATTCTTTGACATCACTTTTCATGCAAATAATTATTACTTTGATTTGTCAAATAAAAAAGAAAATATGATTAATACGGTGGTGAACAACACATTCTTTATGGTATTATTGGTTATGATTATCTAATATTCAGTTTGGTCACATGAATATCATCCAAAATCATTTTCCCCTGGTTTCTCCGAACAAGAGCACACGAATGGCAGAGCAGCACGCTAACGAACGGGCCATGGGCCGTGCGCGGTGTCCTGGCGGTGTTCCTCTGGTGCAAGATACCTGGCTGGGGAAAACACATCTAGCCGACTGTATGTCGGGGCCGGATCTCGCCTACCAGCGGAGGAATATAACCTTCACCTCCCGAGAGCCAAACATGCACTACACTAACAGGACTAATGGCCTTAGTCTTTGACACACCCGGAATAAATAACAATCAATTACATATTAATGACACTTATTAGGAAAAATGACTTTTTACTTAAACCATATTCAACCTTTTTTGACTTAGATGTGAAACTTTTAACACTTCGCTGTGACATTTTAGGTCCACCTGAACATCCAACTTACCATATCCATCTGGGGATGTCTCCACATACACTTCATTGTGTAAACTGTGTGAGATACATTTTTTTTGCACGTGACCTTGTGACACAGAACATCTTACTGTGGTCTTCACATTTTTGGCTCTTATCACACAACACACATCGGCCTTTCTTCTTGCTAATATCATTTTTGGTTTGCTTCTCTGATGTTTAGCCAAGTAAGTTTGATATAATTGCTTTTACATTCAGTGGGAGTGTTTTAACATGTACTCGCTCCACTAAATGTGGTTTTGTGGAGATGAAATGTTAAATTTTTCAAGAATGGGGGTTTCGAGATTAGGGTGAATTCAGTTAGCACACTCTAACACTTCGCAAAGAATCCGTTTAAACATGAATTCAAACGGTTAAAGAAACACTGATTATACGTTAGCGGGAAGGGTACGACAGCAACAATGCTTGCTACGTATACGAACAAGCATTGTTGTCGAGAACCGAAAGATAGCGGTTGGCGCACTCAGTGCGCCAGAGCGGGTAATTAAAGGTTAAAAATAATAATATATTAATCCCATATCCTCACACAACTCCGCAATAGCCCAAATCCAAAAATATATCAACAACCCCGAACTATTCCGAAACCTATTCCAACAACTATTCCGAAACCTAATCCTTCCTCACCACCACATCCTCAGAAACCCACCCCGACACACCCGGAAAAAGCATTCCTTCGACATCCTCCAACTTCCCACTCCTATCACCTAAACCAGAGGACAAAGACAAACAAACGACAAATTAAACAGACAACAATTTGACAGAATGACACAGTGTCGACAACGAAAAACAACTCCGCCGCCTCCTCTGACTATATCCTTGTCCACCTCTTCCCCCTCACTCCACCCTATTCTCCCCCATTCCGGTCCTGCCCCCCGTCATCCAAAACCCTAATAAAACAACCCCTCTCCCCACAGATAAATTAACCCTTCCACCAACAACCCAGACTCCCGATCCCCGTCCCGTACGGGGGAGAGGAGTCAAAAATCCTAACAAAAGCCCACTGGAAGCCCACTGTTCGAAGAGACCCCGCAAGGGGTCAGGCGAACACAATTGAACACCAAATGAGACGTTGTGTTCATAGCGCCATTAGACAAACCATAATGGAAAGACCTGGGTGAGCTACTCCGACTTCAGCCAATGTGCTTCAGGGACCAATTTGTGTCACAATATTAGCGCGAATTTTCATTCCAGACAGATTCCTCGTTTTTTGAAACAGTTGTGGGAAAAAGACGTGTCATAACAGCCCTCCCGTTGAGCTACACCCCCACTCCTCTCTCAACAACGAAATGAGGGCTGGAGAAAAGTGTGCAGATGGAACGTTCTCTGAGGCAAGTGGACGCGACATCGGTAACGAAACATCGTTGGCAAACATCGACGTTCAAAATATATCGACTAAAAAACCATCGATGTTTTTAGACTGGATTAGTAACCTTTGACATTAAATTAGTGTGCATTAAATTTAATTCAACAGTATTCGTGTTTATCAGTTCGCCGAATAAGGGTTCGAGAAGAAGGAGCAGACCCTACGCCCCCAGCGTATTCGTTGACCTTATCTCAATGTGCGAAATGAATATGAAGAAAGAGGAAATACAAGGATATGGGGGTCATCTCGGGCGAGAGAGTTTGGTCGATGAAGGAACTGTAAAGAGCGTTCCTTTGGTTCCAACAAATGAAAAACAGTGTTATCATCAATTATTAATTCATATTTTAACTTTTTTTTTTTTTTTTTCTTCTTCAGCTTTTTCCCTTTAAGGGGTCGCTGTTTTTCTGGTTTTGGCGAAAGTTTTACGGCCGGATGCCCTTCCTGACGCCAACCCACGTGGGGATGATATGATATATGATGATGATAGGAGGTGAAAGGACGAACACAATACAACCATGCCCGAGGCGGGACTCGAACCCGCGACCCTTCGGTCCGAGATCGCTACGGCACTACTGCCTTAGCGATCTCGGCCACCCGGACCGGCCATATTTTAACTTTTACTGTGTAGTTATTATGGGAACTTCTCATTCAGAAACAAATCGGAAAAAGCCATCGATCACAAATCATCGATGTTAAATAAATTACGGAATTAATACTGTTTCTACGAAGACATCGATGTTTTGAAAACATCGTTGTCGATATCGCATCCCATGCGTCACTACTTTACGGAACATCGGGTCCGGCGGATAACGAGGTATGGTGGGTAGCTATACCCACAGAAAAATTCCGAGTGGGTAAAATAAAATCAGAATTAGGGGTGAGGGAACTATTCCATAAACAACCAATTCCAGAAATGGACGAAGTTTGTCGGTATTGTGTCGACTCAAAACGTAGGGGAGAGAGGGGTAATATCGTACACCAAAGCCAATTAGCTTTTTGTCGCCCTATTATGGCAATTAAAATCATATTTTTACTACTGATAGATAATTTTGCTCATTTCTTACAACTTTATTCGCTAACACTTATCTTTTTACTTCAAATTATTTTTTTAAATAAATTTTAGAAAAAAATTACATCGTACGAGATTACCCCGAGGGCAGGGGCAACTCCATACAGCAGGTAGAGTAATACCGTACAACTATATTCATTGTAAAAGGAGGGAATTATTACGATAAATAAAACAATAGATTACACACTAATCGTAGTTTATTATTTTGAAAAGGAACATCCGAATTTTACTGAAAAACATTAACATTTTCTTAGCTATGGACTTAGTTACTTGCGTAGCACAATAATCGCAGATAAAGTTTTCTGCACAGTCAGCAGAACTGCACATCTTGCGCATCCACCCAGAGCACGAACGACACCCGAAGCAAAGTTCTTGATCTTTCCCAAATTCCTCTCAATGGTGTCCTTGGACCCACTTTTGTAGGTTTTGAGAGCCAAGATTCTATTGTAGAAATAAGCTCAGTCACACAAAAATTGAGAAAACAATTACATGATTTTTAAAAGCATGAAAATAATCATATCGACTCTTCTCTTTTTACAATTCTTCTCTCTTTAAAACCCCATTCAAGCTGCAAAAGCTCTTTGGATCGATGTCATCTAGTTCGTCATCATCGCTAATCATTATGCTGACAGGTCCATCTCAAGACGAGTCGAAAGAAATATCTTCGAATCTTTATTGTCATCTGTGCTTTAAGTTTGCTGCAGCCTTCTGATTCAGAATCAGTTATCCTAATTTGTCATTTACCTGTTATAGCTATTTCAATTTTTTTATGTTGAATGAACTGCCAAAACAAAACAATTCGGAAATACACGTCTTAATAAACGTTTGAGACAATAACGTACAAGTGTACGGCATTGATGAAAGTGTACGGCAACCATGATTATAAATATATAAATTGATAAATAAATGTAAATATTTATGGTTTAAACGCCAGTACTTTATACGTAATAGCTTTCCACTTACCTCTAAAGTAAAAAAGGTGAAAAATAGTAAGGAAAACCAACAAAACAAAACTTTTTATAATAGAATATCTATCGTGCATCGTAGACCAAGGAACTCATTCTGCCAAGTTTACAGGAACTGCCGCATGGTTTTAGCCCCAACCAGACTCATTTACCTTCGAAACGTAACCGAAAAACGACGTGTTCGGCGTTGCCTCGCTGTATAGCGTAACCCCGCCTTCCCTTTACGCAATCAACTATTTGTTGTAAGATCGGTTTAACAGTAATACGATTATACATGTTTATAGCAACGTAATCGACAAAATCGATTTGCATAAATTCTGTGAAATGAATTTAAATTTTTTAAAAACGCAGTGCGCAGCGCTGTTTTCACATTGCAAAAACAAACTCTGCTGAAGTTACTCAAAATAAATGTGATGGCAAGTAAATGAGATAACAATTTGATGGCAATTTAATGATAAAGATGACATTGAAGAAATTCTGTTTCGTATTTTCCCCTTCACATACGTTTTCGGTGGGAGCTGGAGGGGGGGGGAGGGGGAGGGGCGGGAGCAGGCGCTAGCTGTCGCGTTCGCACGAGGTGGACTGCAGGCTGCTGGCGCTCACTTGCAGGTAGGCGCTCCAGTACACCACGTTGAAGAGCAGGAAGGCCGCCGGGAAGGCGAAGATGGCCAGCTGGTCGAGCAGGCACCACGACGTCTCGCGCGGGCTGCTCAGCCACCGCGTCCACGAGAAGCGCCGCGCGCGCGACTGCAGCTTGCGCAGCAGCTGGCTCGCCGACGCCCTGCGCGACGACGCCTGCGACAGCTGCCGAAGGAGGGTGTCACGGCACACACTTTGAAACGAAAGCACAATCTTTGTTCTTCTAGATAGTAAGAAAAAAACTGGCCCTCACGGCCTCATTTTAGATTTAAATTAGTTAGTACAGGCTCTTATGAAAAAAAACTTTTGTGGGCATAGATTTTTTTTAAGTTATTGAAATTATACACTAAAAGTACTGTCTTGTTTTATTCAATACGTAGTATTTTTTTAAAAGAATTGGATGGAATTAAATGGAACAAACTTCACTGGCCATTCTGAGGAGTAATTGATAAAAAACTGTTGTGAAATTCATAGCAACCGGAAGTATCGACTCTGTCATGTGACCTGCTCTGGAGCAATCGGCTTGCTAGAATTTATTTACTTTCTCACAGCCAGGGTTCAGCGTTGCCACTTACCAGACTCGCACGAAGTCACGGAGGCGATAAGGTTCGGCTGTGGTGAAGGTTATGAACGTGATACCAAGACGTGTTCGCCTGTCGGTAAGTGTTAAAGTTTTCATATTTCATTTACCTGTCGCGTAGGTGCTACCATGTCCGTGTATCAAATGTGTCGGAAGCGGCTCTCTTCCCCAAGAACAAGCACAAGACAGCTGTGTGTTAGCGCGAGTGAAGTGGCATCGTAAATTACAACCTCAAACTTCGAGTTGAGTGATGCTTCGTTACGCGTGTCCAACGGCATGGCGACGCTCCGGCCTATGGAATTGTCATAAAACGTGCTTGAGTCTGTCCAATGCATTATATGCCGAAATTCTTTTTGGAAACTTTTAACTTGACATTTTGACGCTTCGCTACACGTGTTAAAGTTGGGTTTGATTTATTGATTAGTGATTCCGGACGCGTCAACATCTATGTCCCGTAAGTGTAGAGTATGTTTTTGCTTGGGAGGTGGCGGTGGTCTTCCCCCTCTGGATGGCGAGATCTGGCGCCGACCTACTGTCGACTATTGGGGTTTTCTCCGATCAGGTACCACCCACCAGCGGGACACCGCCCCCAGCCGAGACAAGTTCTAAGTTCCCCACCGGTCTCCCAGCATGTGTGGTGGTGCAGTGCAATGACATTAAATGATGCCCTGAGCCACCTCTCCCGGTTTGAAGTTGGGTAACGAGGCTCCGGAGTTCAACCTACGCAATTAATGTAAAACAACCTAGGGCGTGTGCAACACAATTTCCAATTGCTATTCGAGCTACGCAAACAGAATGCCCTCCTTCCCGTTCCTTGTTCGCGACGTCGGAGTCGACTCAGTACTCGTACGATAAAAAGTAAGCCCATATAATGGATCTGCTGTTAAGAAGCTGGGAAAGAAGGTATATCTGCGAGTGGAAAATAGATGAAGGCTGAAATACAGAGTGATAAGATCCGTTCACGCGTGCGGACGCGTACGACCCGTTCATGCGCGCGTGTGCATCTCGGTGTAAGAAATACATCTTACACCATGGAAGAAAAAGCTTGTGGGACAAACAGAAGACAAGAAAATAAATGCTTTCCTGGAAAATAAACGCGCCAAATTATCTTCAAATTACCGAGGATCTTTCATGATAACGCGTCGGCCGAAGGCCAGAGTCTCGTCCTCAACTCGCAACTGATTAGCGAAGCGACACAGAGCCCGCGCACACTGGCCGCGCGGCGGGTGACTCATTCTCAAAACAGACAGCGCGCGTGAACGATTCGTATCACAAACTGCATTTATAACTAGATTAATTTTTATTTCGATTTATTCTTTAAAATTAGATGTTTTTGAGTGAACTTCACATATATTCAGACAATTCGGCATTAAATTACGGATTTCACCATTTTTGGGGGGTTTTATCAGCAAGGCCAAACTAACAAATTGTTTGCTGCGGCTGCTGCTGCTGTTGTTGTTGTTGTTTTTTTTGTATGTTAATTCTTGGAAAATCCTATAATGAAAAATGCGATAGTGCTATTATCGCGTTCTGAAATAGCATTGTCCATTTTTATCAAAGTAGCTATTGTCCGACATAAGAACAGTTACTCCACATTTTCTTTATTCGAACGGTCTCCTTTCGGTTTGAAAATATTTTTATAAGACATAAATGAACTCTATTTAAATAACCGAATTAGGTATTTTTAGTTTCTATCAAGAAAAATCGGTCCTAACCTAAAATTAGGTCATTTAGGTTCCATCAACTTTAGGTATAGTTCTCGTTGATACTTAAATATTGGAATGAACTGATTATTTGGAGAGTGAGAGGCTGGAAAGAAAATTAATTAATTATGAATTATGAATTTTATCAATTAATTATGTTACATATCCCTACCAGTTGACACATAGTACGATCAGATAATACGGCTTCTTTAAGTAGGGACTTGGGGATGGTACGCAAATGAATGTGGGCATGAACGCTGTCTCTTCGAAACCCGCGTACGACATGAATATTTGAAGTTGTAGGGTATTCAGAGTCCCTCTTGTACTACATCTTTACCCCAAATCCATCGATAATACCGTAGCCTGACAGTTGATATACCGCAAAATCACTAGTTTCTATCAGGTGATATTTTGTTTTATCAGATCTAGTTTCTATCAGGTGAGTCAACCCAGAGTCTACCTAGCCTTGTAGAATCAACCTCTTGAGAATCCTTCGAGCGGTCAAGTCAGTGCATTTTGAGAAACGTTCACGTCTCTATCTCAACATATCTCTTGAAGAAATTCTTCTGCGAATGCATTATTCCCTTCAAAATGAACCTATTGAGAATTCTTCTTAAGGTCAAGCAGCGTATTGAGTTTCTAGACTATGTTTGCGAGCCTATCACCCTCATCACCCTACTCCTCCCAGTCATCCGTTTTATAACTATGCCACGATCATCCTCCCCCCATCGTTGCTACGAGGAGCAATGATGTCGCGCCTTCGCTCAGAATGCTAGGGGCGTCATACCCTCCCTGTATTTTTATTTTCACGTAACGGAGTAGTGAGAAAGTTTTGTAATGCTGCGTGAAAAAACGGCGAATTTTTGGTAGAAAAAGTCTTATTGAAGGGCCCTAGGATTAAAAAAGTGGATAAATCCAGTTACTTAATTTAGGAAAAAATCCTCTAATACGTGGTGAAGGCAGAATCCCTGTTTTGTGGGTCCTGGATCCCGAAAAGTCGAATGACAGCGAAACTGTGTCCGTGGGTTCGTTCGTAGCCGTTCAGCCGATTTTCTCCAAATGTATATTCCAAAATCGATCTGGCTGATGCCTCGGCCCCCTGAATTTGAAACCGATGTTTTAATTTTAGAAGGTACTTTACATGAATCCCCAGGGTCATTTTCCAAATTTTAAAATAGGTTCCATCTTTTTTTATTAAATTTTGTTGTTGGATAGTGTGAAGGACGTTAAAGAGATTGGTGCAGATCTCGCGTTCGTTGATAACCCAGATTTTTTGAAAAATGCAAAAATTACAAAAAAATTCGGCGTCTTCTTACAACTACAACGAAGATAGATTTTTCGTAAACTGAAATTTGTATCTTAGATAGATTTTGAATAAGGTCACGTACAGTTTTTTGAAAATTTGAGTACTTTTCGCGTAATTTTGCATGAAAATACGGGGAAAAGGTACGTGCACCACCAGTTGTCTAGATGGTAGAGCAAACATGTACAAAGTTTGTATGAAATTGTCGCAGGCGTTCCGTAATTATGCTGGAAGATCCGTTTACCTTTTTTTGATAAACGATATACATGATATAATTGGGATTTCGGGTACACTGCAACGAGCTAGAATATACTACATAGTGGCTGAAGCTCCTCCATCTTTGAAGCAAATTGAAGACTCTTTTTTTTTAGTCAAAGCAAGGAAACAAATTATTCTATAATGCGATTTACGCAACTCTGCTCCTGGCAAGTCTCAGCTGTTCACGGTTTCATCAGCCACAATAGGACGTCACTACGGGCGTTTAATTTTCCGATTGGATGAAACTGTCAGCAGCTGATACCTGCCAGGGGCAGAGTGCGAAAATCGCAGTGTAGCATTTCGTTTGGCGCTGGTTACGGACGGTTACGCCGCCACTCGTATGTTTTGACTTCAAAAAACATGGCGGCCACTAGTTGGCGAGCGCTGAAACTATGTGGACTCTATGTAGTACTACCAGCGCACGTTTTCTTGTGCCCTCGATTCAATAGATGCGAGAAAAGTGGAGCGTTTGATTATTTTGTCGGCAGGACTATTATATCAAATCTGTAGCTCGTTTTACAATGCAAAATAAGTTTCTATTACGTGGGAGCGAATATTTCTGATACCGGATTTTGTCAACAACGCGCGTTCCTATTATGTATTATGAATCCAACTAATGTTCGTAAGGTACTGGGGGCAGGTATTCCATTCATTGCTCAAGAAAACTTGCGGGGATAATATATTCTGGCTGGTTGGTGTAGTGCGATGTTTTGTAAGCAGAAGTGCCAACCCCGCGAGAGGTGGGGGGGGGGGGGCGGGTACCTCGCGGGCGCGGGCGCGTGCTGAGGCGTCGCGGGTGGAGCAGGAGGCGACGGCGGACGGGGCGGGGCAGCGCCCCGACGCCGCCGCCAGCAGCCGCACGACGCCGCCGGCCGCGCCTCGGCCGCCGCCGTGGCCCCCGCATCGGCCCCCGCCTAGGCCGGCCGCGGGGGGCGAGCGCGAGCGGCACAGGCGGCCGCGCAGCTGCAGCAGGATGGCCGCGTACTCCAGCAGCGCGAAGAACAGGAAGACGATGCACGTCACCAGCCACACGTCCAGGCACTTGAGCCCCGTGGCCGGCGGCGCCGTCGTCCTGCGCACGCGCACGCCATTCGCGCTTTGAACGTGCAAAACAGTAACAACTCGAGGCAGGGTTGAAAGAAGAAGAAAAAAGGTTTAAAAAAGGCGATCTGGGGGGTATTTTGACTTTTTTGTGGGGGGGAGGGGTTTATTGGTAAATATAACTTTTTAAATTGAGTTCATAAAAATAATTTTAATCATTCGACAATGATTATATACATATATTGTCAAATGATATCTGGGTATCTCCCTCCTGCGGGGCACCTATCCAACCGGGACAAGCTGTAAGTTCCCAACTGGTCTGCCGATATGACCGGTAGAGTAATGCATAAAAGTGTGTGTATGTAAGGAGAGAAGTGGAGATAAGGATGAAGAAGGAAAGAATGCGCGCGGTCCGTTGCAAATTTGTTAGGGTACTGCTCCGGCATTCGCCTGGTATTGATAGGAAAAACCATGGAAAACTACTGACCAGAGCAGCCGGCCGCAAGAATTCTCTTGCAGACAGCGACTGAATTCGACCTAGCTGACAAACTAGTATCGAAAATCCTCCCACCCTCGGGATTCAAACGTAGGACCTTCCGGTTAGAGGTACTGCAGTGGCATCAGTTGATGCACCGAGTCATCACTGTCGGTCAGTTCACGTAACCAGGCAAATTTCTTCTTTGTAACAAGAAATTACGACGTGTCATCGAAACGACTTCACTCCGAGAATGACGTGAAGCATGCCAAGAGTCGGATTCACATTATCAACATGTGAAACCCTAATAAGGAAAATAAAAAAAGAAAAACTATTAAGATAATGTCTCCGTGCATAGTCAATTAGTCACAAATGCACAAATGTATGTTATCATGTGGTTAGGTCATGTCGCAGTTTCCCCCATTTACTCCAACTGTAATTTGACAATTGGGAACTTATACAAAATGAATCCTCTCTTTCCCATGTTGACGGCCTCTCCTCGCCCCCGCCCCCGCCCCTCTCACCTGGACGCCTCGAAGATGGTGACGAGCGACAGGAGGTTCGTGACGAGCAGCACCATGCGCCCGGGCACCATCTCGGGCTTGACGAGGAAGCTGCCCCACGAGATGACGACGAAGAGCCCCGTGGGCAGGTAGATCTCGAGCACGTGGCTGAGCGCGTGGCGGTGCAGCACCAGCCACACGCGCAGCGCCGACACGTTGCCGGCCACGTGGGCGGCGGTGAAGGGCCGCGGGCAGGGCACGAGGCGCGCGCCGTACTGCGCCATGGGCAGGCGCAAGGGCGGCCGGCGCTGGTAGAACTCCACGGACTGGCCGCGCCGCCACCACGCCATCGCCAGCTCCTCCGCCGGCAGCGTCGCTGAAGCAGCCATGTTGCACTTTCCGTGGTAACTAGTGATTCCATGCGCGTGGTCTGCTAAGGTCATTTTTCTCGAAAGTGAAGTGCATGTGTTTTGCTCGAGAGGGGGCGGTGGTCCTCCTCCACTGGATGGCGAGATCCCTCGGCTAGTGGGGTTTTCCCTAACCAGGTATCTCCCACCAGCGGGGCACCGCCCCAACCGGGACAAACTGCAAGCTCTCGACCGGTCTCCCACGATGTGTGATAGGGTAGTGCATGTAAGTAAGAGGTGAGGATAGGACAAGGAAGAGGTAGGAAAGATAGCGTGCGGTCCCTGGCCCGTTTGTTAGGGTACTGCTCCGGCATTCGCCTGGTGTTGATCTGAGAAAACACGAAAAACTAGCGATCAGAACAGGATTCTCCTCTAGGGATGTTGTCTAGGCTATCCGGGACGAGCCGCGTCAATGCCATGGTGGCTAACATTTCGGCCATCATATTGTGGCCTTCTTCAGAGCGAACTGCTGAAGGAGGCCACAGTACGCTGGCCGAAACGTCAGCCACCATGACATTGACGCGGTTCGCCCCGGATAGCCTAGACAACATAAACTCCGGCCGCGGAAACCTACGCAACCATATCTCCTCTAGGGAGTCGTTGCACCTCGAACGATAAAGCAATCGAAAGCACTGTCGATCTTCTGCGCATGCGCAGTTCAAGATTCGCGTCACCATTGTGCATCCGCACATGGTGATCCACGCTGCGTGGGAGATAGAGATTGCAGTCGATCGCTACCGGCTACGGCGCGCAAAACCTCTCCAATACCATGGAAATGCCAAAGCAATGTCTTACCAATCGAGCCACGGGTTGCGCTGGGTTTTCCTTTATCATTGTTCTCTCTCTCTCTCTCTCTCTCTCTCTCTCTCTATATATATATATATATATATATATATATATATATATATATATTGTGACATACCTGGTGGTGCCGGGTATTTTCACTGCAATATAACACTAAGAGAGGGTGTCTTTTACGTGAATGGGTCCCTGGATAAGTTGGTGCAACGTTGGGGTGGTTAATCATAAATTGAAATACAATTATAAACAAGATTTATTTTAAATCAAATTTGTTATTTACATAATCAGACAACGTTTTTACACTCTGCCTTGGTACCAAGATTAAGAGTGAAATGCATTTCTCATACCTGCGGGGCCCCGAACGAATACCTATGATGTTCGTAGAACCGCTCGTGCCGACAGGATTGTCGACCTCTGCTACTGCTGC
Source organism: Gryllus longicercus (assembly GCA_038098605.1). Lineage (NCBI taxonomy): Eukaryota > Metazoa > Arthropoda > Insecta > Orthoptera > Gryllidae > Gryllus > Gryllus longicercus. The sequence goes on from JAZDUA010000557.1 coordinate 764,203, forward strand.
GGGCCGTCAGCGGCGGATGGCGTGGTAATCGCCCACGGCGGATGCTCCAGCAATTCTTCCCCGATCAGGATCTTGACACCTCGGCTTCGCACCTTCCTCGAATCACTGTCCGTTAGTGGGTTTAATTACACAACCCGCGCCTACTCTGTATACTGGTCATAGTTCTGTACCGCGCAATTTCAAGAATGTTTCCATCGCGCCAACTAATAAGAACAACATCAATTATTCTACCAATACTAATCTTTCACTATACTGATACTTCTAATGTTCTATTTACACGTCAATTACTTTGCGGTTTCTAATAGCACATAAAATACGTCGCAATGTTATATGCGTCCATACACCGGCGGAGAACTCTCGCCGCACGTCCGCACTCGTCGCCGCTCTGCTAACGTCTCTCTGGTCAGCGCTCTGCCAACGGCTCTCGTCCGCGACTCTCGCAACGAACTTTTGCACGTGCGCGTTGCCCAGTTCTAACCGAAATTCACACGCTGGTCTCCCCGGCGGTGGCACCGTTGGCGGTAGCCGCGGTCGCTCGCCGGCCCCGGCGAGCCGCGCTCGGCGCGCGCACCGCGCAGTCCAAACTAGCGATTAATTTCTTACACTAATGATTTAATTAGTGTAATGAAACACATATTCTGGGTTTCATCACCCCCCCCTTTCTTTTTTTGAATTTTTTCGCTTCTGGAAAAAATTCACACTAGTAATATTGTCACTGCCGATGGTTGCACTCTCTTGCATATTGCTCGACGCCCTATATACACTTATAACCTAACATCGAATTAACATGTGATTACTTATATTAACACTAATCTTGCACTATTTACACTTCACTATTTTCCATCCCTGTAGGACAGGGTCTTAAGTTATGGAAATTGTAGTGTCCCACCACTTCTCGTTTGTTATTAAGTAACTTGGCCACATTCTTGTCCGTAACTTTATCTATCACATATGGTCCCTCATATAATGGGAAAAATTTCGCATACAGTTTCAAATTTGGGTTTGATACCTTGGGAACACGTAGTAACGCTAGTTGCCCTTCACTGAACTTGTGGATCTTCTTCTTTACTTTCGATTTCCTTTCCTTCCCAGACTTCACTAGTGCTTGGTATATTTGTTCTGATGTTTTAGCTGGTTCTTGCGATATCTCAGGTCTTTCCAACGCATATAAAATATGGGGCGGTTTGTTTTGGAAGTGTGCTTCCCATGGGGAAATTCCTGTGCTATCATGCGGGATGTGGTTCAGCCATCGGTTGATGTCCGGAATTAGTTTATTCCATGCTGTATGGTCATGTTTACAGTATGTTCTAAATAGCCTCGATAGCTCTCTCATTATTCGTTCAGACGGGTTCGATTGAGGATGGCGCACCGACGAATGGATGGGAATTGCCCCCATTCCGCGTATACCTTCTTCCCACTTCTCACTTGTGAACATTGTTCCATGGTCCGATAATATCCTCTTATATGAACCAGCGATTTGAATAAACCTTTGCACCAATTTTAAGCAATTCCTGGAATTTACCTTGTTGATTGGATACACTTGGACAAATTTCGAAAAAACATCCATGATTACGAATATATATTTATTACCGTGCTCTGCATGGGGCAGTGGTCCATACACGTCCAGTGCAGCCAAATCATTTCTCTCTGTTGGTATAATGTTCTGCATTGGGCCGTCATACTTCCGATTGGTATGTTTTACCTTCAGACATGTCATACATGAATTTATCACCTGCCTAATTTGTTTCCGCATTCCTTTCCAATAGCATAGGGACTGTAAAACTTGACAGATTTTTTCTGCACCGAGATGTGCCAATGATGTATGCGCAAATTTGATTAATTCCTTAGTACAAGCCTGAGGTATCCAGATTCTCCATATTTCTGGGTTGTCCTTTGTTTTAATTAGTACAGCTTCCTGTACCACCTTCCACCTATCCTCCTTTTGTTGCAACGTGGCGAATTCCGCCTCTTCTTCCGCCATCTGACCTTGCTTGAATCTTTTGATTTTGCGGATTTCGCCGTCACGTTCTTGTAACCTGATAAGGTCGTTCCAGTCGAATAAGGGTGATTTCGCAATTCCCAAATCGATCGCCATTACGTGGAACTCCCTGGCGTTAGCGTACTTATTGTCCCTGCCTGGTTCGTGTCTGCTTAGAAGATCCGGTAAATGGTTTTGGGTCCCGCGACAATGTTCTATGTCAAAGGAGAACTCCTGTAATGCGAGTACCCATCTATGCAGTCTATCGTTTTGCAAGTGGCATCTACTTAAAAACGTGAGCGCTTGATGATCCGTTCTTATTGTAAAGTGTCTCCCTTTCAAGTAAGGTTTAAATTTTGCTACAGCCCATATGATAGCGTTTGCCTCTTTTTCCGTGGCCGAAAATCGGAGTTCGGGTCCTTTTAACGTTCTACTGGCTATTGCTACTATTTTCTCCTGATTGTCAAATACCTGATATAGCATCGCACCCATGCCAAAATCGCTACTGTCTGTCTGTACCACGCACTTCTTTGAAAAGTCCGGATGTGCAATAAAACAACTATTATAAAACATTTCTTTAACTTTCTCGAATGCTTCTTGATATGTTTCATCCCACTTCCATTTTCTGTCCTTCTTTGTTAATTGGTAAAATGGATGCATCGCCTCCGCAAATTGCGGGCAAAATCTGGCGTAATAGTTACAAGTGCCAATGAATCTGCGTACCTGCTTGATTGTCTTCGGTGGTGGTATCTTCTTGATCTCCTCGATGGTTTCCGGCTTCATACTAATTCCATCTGTGTTTATCACGTAACCCAGGAATTCTATTTTCTTAGTAAACCAGCTTGATTTCTTCACGTTCAATACCAAATTGTTTTCTTTCAGTATGTGAAATAACTCTCTTAGATCTTCAAAATGCTGTTCTATTGATCTGGCCTGCAAAACTATGTCGTCCACATATGTTGTAATCCTATTTTGTAGCTTCCCTTGCAATATTTTGTCAACACATTGAATCAATGCAGCTCCGCTATTTCGTAGCCCGAATGGCACCCTGCAAAACACGTAACATATTCCTTCAAATGCAAATCCTGTATACTGCTGATCCTCTTCCGCCACTTGCATTTGCCAATAAGCTTTACTGAAATCGGTACTGGAGAAAACGATGTTCCCTCCGAACCTCTGCAATACTTCCTCCACCGGTAATGGAGCATCCCTATATGGTTTTGTTACCGCATTTAGTCTTCGAGCGTCTAGACATAATCGTATTCCTCCATCTTTCTTTTTGACGATCACGATTGGGTTGGTGTAGGATGTCTCTGCCTTTCTTATAATTCCATCATTCACCATTGCTGCCAATAATTCTGCGACATCTTGCTTCAGCGCAGCTGGTATCGGATAATTGCGCTGTCGAAATGGCGTCGTATCCGTCAGTTGTATTCGAAATGTGAATCCCTTGATTGGGGCGCGATTCTTCTGGAAGACTTCTTTATTTTCCAACAACAACTGCAGTAGTTGCTCTTTGTAACGCGTATTTAATACCTCAATCTTCTCCGTTTGCTGCCTCAGCTGTTCTTCTAATGAATCTTCCGCCATTACGCCCGTACACGCTTCGTATTCTTCGTCCATCCCCAGGTCAAATCCTACCGCCTGGCTCCCCAGTTCTACCACCTGCCGTTCTAGATCTATAATTGCTCTGTGATCGACCAGAAAATCCGTCCCTATGATTACCGAATACAATAATTTTTTGACTACCAGGGCCACCATCTCATATACTTGGTTGCCAATCCTGGCTTGAAACATGATTTGTTTTGTGATGGGGTTTGACTTCTTCTGAGTTGCCCCAATCACATACGCCCTATTCATAGGCAAACACATTACTTCTTTTCCTGTTGCTTTTAACTCCTCATACATTTCTTCTGATACTACTGTAGTCGTGCACCCTGTATCCACTAAAGCTTCTTTAATTATACCTTCACATTCTATCGATATCGTGGGACATTTCCTGATTCTGACCGCTGAGTTCTTACATCTCCGCCACGGTTGGGTATCGTAGGTTACCGGCTGCATAGCGTTTATGGAGACCGCGTTTACGTCATCGATTTCCGCGTCCGCAATGGGGCCACCTATCACCGCGGACTCTATTAGTTTAAATAGTGTCCTTGATCACTACTTGTGCTAGGCTGTGCTAATCGGTCGGGTGCATTCCCGCCCCCGCCTCGCGTCTCCGTACGGTTTGAATTAGATCTGTTCCAGTCCGGTCTCTGGTTCCCCGGCTCTGGTCTCCATCCGTCTCCCCCTCTTCCGCGTTGGTTTCTCTGGTAATCGTTGCTCCTATCATTCCCTTGCCCCTGGTTACGTTCCGATCTAACCATATTCACATTCCCTTCATTTCTGTTCTTTGGTACGCCTGCAAATGTCAAGTCGTACCCTCCTAACACATTCTGGAATCTTTCCAGGTCGGTGTGCTGCACACTACGTAAAAGATTCTGCACCGTAACTGGGAACTGTCTTGTCAGTACACATATTATTTCCTGATCGCTCATCGGTGGGGATAGCGTTTTGTATTCCATAATACGCCTTGTTGCGTATTCCCGCAAACTTCCCATTGACTGGTTGTAATGATTATTCATTAAGCTGATTTTAAAATTAATTTGAATTTCCTCATTCCAATACCGCTCAAGGAATCGATCTTTAAATGCCTTTACTGATTCGGGAAACTTATCAAATGTATCGGCCCATATCCTTGCGTTGCCTTCTAACATTAAATATAATAATTGTATTTTACACCTTTCCGAAGTATTGATAACATCTAGATGTCGTTCTGCTGCCTTCATAAATATACATGGATTTTCTTTCCCGTCTCCTGAAAATTTTAGTGATCTTGGAGGGGTAAATGGTACTGTCCCGCTTGCTGCAATTGGGGATGCCTTGCATTCTTTTATTTGTTCAATCTCTGTTCGTAGTAACACAACCTTCTCTTCACCATCCCGCTTATTCTCCTGCATTTCTTCCTTGACTACCGATTGTATCCTCTCAATTTTCTCGTCCTGCTTAGCGGTTTTAGCATCTAGTTGTTGGAATAACTTATTCTTCAAATCCCCCCCAGACTACTTACTTGGAATTCTAACTCCTTTTTCTGTTTCCCTAATTCTTCGGCAGTCCATTGCTCATGACTTTCTACCCGCTCCGTGATTTTAGTCATCTCATTCTTCGTTAACTCCATTTGTTCTTCAGCGCGTCCTATTCGCCCCCCTATTGCATCTAATTTCCTATTCTGTTCTTCTGCCAGCTTCCTAATCTGTTCCTCTGTGAATAATTTCTGTTCGTCTAATTTCCTGTTCTGCTCTTCTGCCAACTTCCCAATCTGTTCCTCGACTTTCTCATTTAATTCTTTAGCTAACTTCCTGTTCTGCTCCTCTGTGAATATTTTCTGCTCCTCAGCTGACTTCCTAATCTGCTCCACTGTGGATATTTTCTGCTCCTCAGCTGACTTCCTAATCTGTTCCACTGTGGATATTTTCTGTTCATCTAGTTTCCCATTTAGTTCTTCAATCAACCTCCTATTCTGTTCTTCAGCCAACTTCCTACTTCGTTCCTCCCACATCTCCATCATTTTCTGCATAACGCCTAAATTCATATCTTCTCCACCCCCCCGATTTGGAGTTCCTGCTACCTGGTTCATCGGTGTTGATGTGATTTCTACTTCTCTATTGAAGCTATCCCCTGACGTATCATCTAACCGGCTTCCAATGCCACTATCCCTGCTTTCCGATGACCTGCTGTTATCGATTCCTCCATCTATTTCCCCTACTTCATCCGCCTTTTCTTCCCGGTCCAGCACTACCTTTTGCGCCTCCATTCTGTTGCTTTGAGCTGTCCGATCGATTCTCACTACACTAAAATACCGCACAAATTTTCCACTTGCCTCACCTACCAACGATATCACAGTTATCCTATGAAGTAACTATATCCGCCACAACACTGTATCCTTCGTGAATGGATTAATTCACACCTATTTCGATTGCTAACTAATGACGGACAACCCTCACTCACCACCAAAACACAATAACACTAATTCAATAGCCATATAAATTTCCACTCACCTACCAATGCATAAACATAATCCTTACAATACATAATATTATTACCATTGAAACACATATACACTGCTAATAGACTCATTAATACTATTACACAAAAATGCTTTCAAATTATAATAAATCCCTTATTAATTGAAATTACTTTTCAACGCACCTATTGCTATATTATGTACATCATCATCATTCACATTTGCATGTCATATCTCCTCCCTGAATTTTCCTCAATAATATTATATAGATATTCACAACAAACATTCACACTGCTAATATATATTTCCCAACCTGGTATCTTTTCTAATAAATTCCCCACACTTTACCATCACCAATAGATAATGCACTACTGAGTGAATGTTCCCAGCAAAAAACAATTTTGTGCATAATTTGTACAACACTATTAACCACCTTTATATTCTCATAAGAATTATTACTACTTCCCCATTTCTTTGATTTCCATGTTATCAAAAAATTGCCAAGCAGTTCAAATATTATTAATATGTCTTACAAAACTTGGAATTCTATTACATTATATTACCTGTAACATGTGCATGTATAGCCTTCATAACCTCAGTAACTACAATATTAACTATATATTGGATGCTCACAAATAATTGCCTATGTCAGCCCGCAATTAATTACGCAGCAACATTTTTGTAATTATCAACATTTCATTATGCTTACTTGACTTGTGCATGTTTTTGCTAACACATGTATTGTTGTTTTTTTTATACTCTATAATAATACACTTTGCACTGCCTGCTTATCATCTGTAACCTGCATTACTACACAACAAATACATGCACATCACTTTCCAACATTTCACCAACTTTCCTAAGGCCACATTTCTTAACTATACGTTTTCCACTTGTTCGGGCGCCAGCTGTGACATACCTGGTGGTGCTGGGTATTTTCACTGCAATATAACACTAAGAGAGGGTGTCTTTTACGTGAATGGGTCCCTGGATAAGTTGGTGCAACGTTGGGGTGGTTAATCATAAATTGAAATACAATTATAAACAAGATTTATTTTAAATCAAATTTGTTATTTACATAATCAGACAACGTTTTTACACTCTGCCTTGGTACCAAGATTAAGAGTGAAATGCATTTCTCATACCTGCGGGGCCCCGAACGAATACCTATGATGTTCGTAGAACCGCTCGTGCCGACAGGATTGTCGACCTCTGCTACTGCTGCGGGCCGTCAGCGGCGGATGGCGTGGTAATCGCCCACGGCGGATGCTCCAGCAATTCTTCCCCGATCAGGATCTTGACACCTCGGCTTCGCACCTTCCTCGAATCACTGTCCGTTAGTGGGTTTAATTACACAACCCGCGCCTACTCTGTATACTGGTCATAGTTCTGTACCGCGCAATTTCAAGAATGTTTCCATCGCGCCAACTAATAAGAACAACATCAATTATTCTACCAATACTAATCTTTCACTATACTGATACTTCTAATGTTCTATTTACACGTCAATTACTTTGCGGTTTCTAATAGCACATAAAATACGTCGCAATGTTATATGCGTCCATACACCGGCGGAGAACTCTCGCCGCACGTCCGCACTCGTCGCCGCTCTGCTAACGTCTCTCCGGTCAGCGCTCTGCCAACGGCTCTCGTCCGCGACTCTCGCAACGAACTTTTGCACGTGCGCGTTGCCCAGTTCTAACCGAAATTCACACGCTGGTCTCCCCGGCGGTGGCACCGTTGGCGGTAGCCGCGGTCGCTCGCCGGCCCCGGCGAGCCGCGCTCGGCGCGCGCACCGCGCAGTCCAAACTAGCGATTAATTTCTTACACTAATGATTTAATTAGTGTAATGAAACACATATTCTGGGTTTCAATATATATATATATATATATATATATATATATATATATATATATATATATATATATATATATATAGTGCACTCTCATGCACTAGACTACTGCGCAAAATGTGTCGGGAGTTTTGATCTTGTCGCGACTGGGGGGCGGGGTCCCTCTGGAAGGGCAAAACCCTGCAATCCACAGTGTAGGTTGACGACAGATCTCACGTTCCAGCGCGAGAGGAACACCGCCATTGTCCTGTATATATAATACGCACTACGCTTACGGAATTAACGACCATAGTAGTTGACGCGCTCAGAAACACTAAACAATCTCATTTTGATAACAATTAACTACTGCCCATTCGAAATGCAATTATATGAAATTCAAAATAAGAATACACTTCAATTTATTTTACTAACTTGTGCCCAAAATATTTCGTAGGGTTTGAATCCCTCTGACCTTTTCTCTCTGGATACCTTGCAAAACAATTGGAAGTTTCCCTCACACTCTAATGAATTACACACCACTAGCAAGTCAGGAAAATTATCGAAATAGATAAAGGAAAAATGGGAAACCATGGCTTTCGAATATTTACTGAATTTCTACCGCAAATTTCTTCGGTAAAAAATGTACAAGCAGGTAACTACATATCGAATACGAAAGTTCCGAATTAGTATTAAAACGATAGTCACGGTGAGCAATTATGGCTGAATGAATAGAAACTCTGTTCTCCACAATGAAATTACCAATGTTTCTTACGCCATTTTGCTGAGAACACTACGTTCACATAGTTTGATGTTGAAGTCTCTGATGTTGTAGCTTTCAATGACCTGTATCTATGGTGACACACATCAATAAATACGATATGATTGCAAGTATTCTACTGTACTTCATTTGAATATGAATTGAAAAGTCTTCATAGTTACACTCGTAACTGAATGTGTGTTCTCGCAATACGAGAGGCGAATTCTAGGCAGCTACTTTGTAAGCTCCATAATACTGCAGAAATGTTTTGCTGATATCCAGATGTCGCAAGATGTTGCAAGTAATGCCATAGATACGGAGTTAGGAGAATATCTAAGTTCTACAATCTCCTTCTAAGACATTTATTGATTTCGCTTTTATCTAACTGCTTACACAATAGAGCGTCAATAATTCGGTCGCCAATAATCCAGATTCGATTCTAATGGAAAATAGCATAAAATGAACCCTTTGTTTAAAAGTGTCGACAAGACATAACTTTATTAAAACTATTGATTCCAGAAAATTGTTTAATGCGTATTATTCTGTTGTCAGCCTAGATTTACTCCACATAAAATTAGGCCGCCTGTACAAAAATACAGTATTTTTTGTAATAAAACACTTAAAATAATACTAAGTACATTAATGGTTTTGTTCATCCGCGCCACATCTGTAGCCTCCAGAGGGAATTTTTATTTTAGTCAGTTTTCCAGCCCTTTAATTGGTTCCTGTAGAAAAACCGGTCAATTTCACAATCTGGAAGAATCCCGTACAATTTTGTATTATTTTTTCGTGATAAAACAACTGGATTATCGACGTTTTACTGTATAACTATGTATGCGCTAGGTATGTTAATACTGTTTGAAGCTGGTTGCCTTCGACTTACGCGACATGAAGTCCATCTTGCACTCTTGACTGTCCAGAGGGAATAATCTGAAGTTGAACTGGCAACGCATCGAAAGTGTTGCTCTGTAAATATTTTTTTAAATTAATTTTAAATAGTTTTTGTTCTTTTAAAATTATTTTCATTAATACGGCTTTAAAATATTTAAACTATAGACGTTACTCCACAAAATATGTAAGTTTCCGTTGAAAATAACGTACACTGAGATCTCATTATATTAAGAGCTAGAAAAAAAAAGAGCTGAGCCATATGTCTGCGAAATGAAATTAATAACGGTTTCTTCTACGGCACGTGCGTTTTAATATTTGATTACTTTTATTCTTCCACCTTTCAAAATATGTCTCCTTTCCTGACTAACTGCAGAAATCCTTGTATTAGACTAGTATGTTTCAGCAATAAAATAAGTTCGTTAACAAGCACATGACCTCATCATGTGTTTCTTAGTCTTAATTCAATTCCACGAGTCTAGGTCTCTGGACTTCGTCCAATTGCTAAGGTACTTTGTCTTAAAGGCATTTAAACAAATAGTGGCAATTTTCTGTAGACGGACCTTAGGCAGAAAAGACACTAAATATGCTGGTCGTATTAATTCTAGTCCAGTTTGAGCCGGTATGGCATACCGCTAATACTAAATGCAAAAGAGAGCGTTCCAACAGGAAACGGTTTAATTAGTCTGTTCTTTAGTGAAGCTGGTTAGCTGATATATCAACACGTTCTCAAATATATTTCTGTACTACAGATTAAATTCTAATTTAGATCGCGCGGGGAGGATATGTTTTATTTTGAAAATCTCTAAATTATATACGGGATATTTCTCCAGAATTCACCAGCAGACTCCAAACGAGCGAAATAGCCTCGGGGGTTAGGAGTTATTATTAAAAATCTGAGTCGTGCGATTACGTAAATAGCCCTTTTTTCATTTTTAAAACAAATTCATTAACTTCATTCAGGTTTTTGGTGCCTTAAATAATACGTAACTTATGACTAATTTTAGTATCAATATTGTTCATATTATTTACAATATAGCTCTTAAGTTTGCCATCAATTATTTTCAAATCATAAATTATAAATTAATGTTAATTTATTTTTTATTTTAAATGATGTCTAGTCAAATTATTTTTCATTTAAAATTATTTAATTAAAACCATAATTGTGTTTCCTCTTTTTTATCTCGCACTAAACGTTAAACGTTTCGGCTTTATCTCCGGGCCTCAACTTTGAAAAGGTGGCGCACCTGAGCAGCTGTTCGACGCTCTGGTCGTGGCGCAGCACGAGGTGATCCAGCCCCATGGAGCCCGCCATGGGCCGGAACTCTCGCATGCCCAGCACGTAGAGGTCGGGCGTCCAGAACTTGTCTCGGTCCAGGGAGTCCACGGGGTACTGCCGGCCCGGCTGGGCCTCCCCCGTGAACCGAATGCGAGGCTCGCGCCAGTAGCGGTGCAGCAGCAGGTCCAGCAGCAGCTCCTGAAGGGGAATAGGAGAAAACGCACTGACCCCATGCAATGGATTCCCTTGTTCTACCAGCGGGCGCAAGTCCCCGGGGTGGGCGCTAGCCTTCGTCCACCCCCCCTGCCGGCGCACAAGTACGCAGACAGCCTGGAATCCGGATCCCGCCGGAACGCAGCTTGCCCTCACGGCAACCTCCCCACTCGGTGTCTGGGTCGGGCCGCCCTGCCAGCTCAGAGCGCCTAGCTCGCCAGGGTAGTACCGGAGTCCAAACAATACGCTACTCACATGCGTCGGGAACAAGGCCCTCCGCTTTATGTTTACCCAGAGTATCGGGCCACTGCCACGACGAAGCCAAGAGCCCATCAGGGGGCCACCCTATGCCTACGATGCTATATAAATAACCTACAGTTTTTATTGTCAATTATTAAAGCGTGAATTACATAAATTTATCTGTCAATCTACAGCACTCTTTGCCAGATGCCTTCAGGAAGATCGTATGTAATACACGATCGAGTGATTAGTACTCTGTAAAAGCGAGAGCGCTAGGTGCTTCTGGATATCCGGTTCGAATCCTTATCGACACACGTGCAATTTGTGGCGAATGCGTATATAACAAGACCTTCAATTCTCGGCTATCCCTGAGGCTGGTTGGCCTCCCAGCCAACGACGCGGCGTCTCCCGGATAACCGAGAATTGATGGATTCGAGCCGCGGAAGCTAACGTGTATATATATAACAAGACTTTTATGTATAGTAGTAGCCTCTTAAAGACAATCAAATCAATTTATGTTTTAAAATTATTTTATTGGTATCTAAGCACTAAAATCACAACTAACGCACCGGGAGAGATGGCTCAGGGCATCAACTGATGTCACTGCAGTCCCTTTGACCGCGAGGTCCTAGGTTCGGGTCTCCGCAGTGGCAGGATTTCCGACACTAGCTTGTCGGCTAGGTCGAATTCAGTCGCTGTCTGGAGGAGAATTCTAGCGGTCTGCTACTTTGATAGTTTTGTTCAACATGAGGCGAATGCCCGAGCAGTATCTTACTAAACGTGCCACGGGCCGGGGTGCAGGGAAGGAAAGCAGGGGAAAACCACCGCCACCATTTGTACAAAGCATGCACTACACATAGGGGAATAATGACCCTAGTAGTTGACGCGCCCAGAATCTCAATCATCAAATCTCAATTAATCAAATTTCTTGCTTTGTTTATATTATTTCTGATCTCGCGCCCCCGCGTAAAGTTGGGTTATCGCTGAAGAATCATCTCACGCTTGTGAGTGTTGTGTGCTGATATTTTATGTACAAACACAAGCCTGAGCATAAAATCCTTCGTGGAAGGATGCAAGTTATAGATTTACAAAATTTGCTAGGAGAATCTACAAGACTTATTTGTAGTGCTGTAGGAGTAGGGTTACCATACTTCCATTACTGAAAAAGGGAAAAAAGAGACTTCGTTTAAAATTGTTCCAATTTAATAATTAATTTGTCTTGACAGAATACTGGCAAAATAAATACTTTAATCGTTGTTACTTTCACAATCACACAATAGACCTATTTTATTGTCATAACTATATTTTCCACTTTTATACCAGAAGTATTTAATGAATGATATCTCCCTCAATAATGAAAACTTGGCTGTGCTTTAAACCTTGTAACAAACGCTTTGAACTTTTAAGTATGCCATTAAACAAAGCTTTTATTTTTGGCATCCTGCTCGATGTATAGACGCCATAGTGCGGTAATAAATCCCCATGTCAGCAGAATAGAATTAACACCACAGAGCTCAGAATCTATAACCAACATCATCATACAATAAGTTGTGCAAAACGTTGCACCAGCTGATGGAAGCACTGTCGCTTTTGATGGAGGAAAGGACGTAAATGTAGATATAGTTCGTCTAGGGATTTTGGAGATTGTTACGCAAGATAGTTGAAGTTATGGATAATTTATTTATACCATGAAATGTTATGAAGTCGAAGTTGAAAAAGCGCAATACCCTTCGTACATTATAGGTCTATATTGCATTTAAACATAGTACCCCCTTTACAATAAAAAAGAAGGCATTTCGTCCTTTCGTGTAAAATGCACCTGGAGTTTTTCTTACTTCAAAAATAGAACATGTCCGGAGGAAAAAGGACGTATGGTAACCACAATAGGAGGAAATGCAAATAACAATTTTTTGGGGCAAAACAATTGTTGGGAGCGACATTCCTCCAAAATTTCACAAAAAAAACTTGTTTAGATGTACAGAAATGAAAGCAATAATCTAATATGCAAAAATGTACTTTTGTTGTCATCCCGTATTTTTCATGCGCACGAGGAAACTAAGAGATCACAAATTTAAGAAAAATAATTAAGAGATTAGAACTAAAGATAGTCATTGAAACGATAACTGAATATATTTATTCTGTCCGGGAGTTCAATATATCAATCGCGAAACTCAATCGTACGGTTTGCATTTTTCATTGTCATTATACAAGATCATGTGTGTGGAAGGATTTGAAATAACAAATAGAGATCACACTTCAATGTTTGACGAAAACTCTTTACAGTGTCCATTTACTTGGGGACCCCAAACTGAATTAGAATCTGCAAAAATAGTCAATAAAATTGAACGTAAAATAGTCGATGCAAAAAGCGAGCACAGTGAAACTGTTCCGTGGACGAAGTTCATTCTGAATGATTTTGTGTTATGAGTATTCTCATTTAGGACAATTTGATAGAGCTACTGAGAAAGAAAAGGAATGTGAAAACATTGTCAATGATTCTCAAATGACAAACGGTTATTTTATGTCTGTGAAAGTCGCTTTTAAGCACGTAGATTTGTCGACTAAATTCTTTCTTCTAGAGCAAAATCATTCGAAGAAAGAAAGTGCAGATGTTCTAAGAGATATTATTTTTATGAGTAAAATGAATAATAAAGCAAAAGCAACTGTAAGAACGTTTTTAAGAAAATGGCGCTTAAGTGCTACAGTATATTCGAAATTTGAAGCACTTTTTTACAGAAAAGGTTCGACATTTCCAAAAACTTTATTAGAAGTCATTTGAAGCACATTAACTCACAAATACAGTAGTATTTACAAATTGCAAGAAATGTGCATACTAACAGCGTGAGAAATATTTAAAAAAATGCATTTTTGTAATTTTTTAAAAAACAAAAAATACCCCGAAATGAACTTTACATCATATTAAAGAGTGCAATTAGCACTATCGTTTCCAAAGGTTTGAAGATAAATTTGGAGTCGTTTATGAGAAAATGGCGTTTGAGCGTTTCTAAAATTGCGAAGTTTCAGCTAGTTTTCACAGAAAACGGTTGAGTTTTCGAGAAATTAAATGTGATATTATTTAAAGCACATGAACTCATAAATATAATAATGTGAACACATTGCTGCTAATGTAAATATTAACAACGTGGGAGACAAGTAAAAAAGTTGTAATTTTTGAAAAAACAAAACAATAGAGCAATATGTCGTTTACATCATCTTATATAGTGCTTTTAGCATAATCTATACCAAACGTTTAAAGAAATTTGGAGTGGTTTTTGAGAAAATCTTGTTTTTGTATTTTTTTAAATTACCAAAATTGCACGCGATATTGCGCGACAACTACTAAAATTTTCAATAAAAAGTACGTGACCTTAATGAAAGAACCAATAATGGACAACAAATTTTATTTGAAGAAAAAATCTCTTTAATTTTGTAGGAAAACCCAAAAAAATTCCAACTTTTGAACTTTTCGAAAATTTAGTTAACGTGAAAATCGGTTATATGCCACGTTTATACGCATTTTACAATATTCTTATAAGAAATTTAAAGAAATAATTTGGAGCCATGTTTGTGAAAATTTTGACAATGTCCCAAGGGCTTCATGCAAAGTAGTCCCAAAACTAATGAATAATATTCAGTCGCAAAGCTTTGACTCAGGTCAAATGGACAGGGGTTTCTTCAATTTGGAAAAAATCCTACGCATGGTTTATGTGCCAGTGTTCTTCACATACACCTGACGGACGGACATTTTGAAACAAAAAAGAATTCTTCGGTATCAGGGGACCCCAAAACGTGTAATTCCGTTGAAATCTCGAAAACGATTTTCTGCAGCATTATATAAGTTAACGATAGCCAAAAGGCTAAGTCAGAATTTCCTAAGTTTAAATATAAAACAAAAAAAGATCATAACGTTTGGTAGCTATCTGGATAATATACCAGAATCATGCGACATGAAACTGCATAAAGCAAAGTGTAATAGGCTGTAATTGTCCAAAAATATTGAAAGCTGAAGTTACTAAATATTTAGGAGGTTATATTGACCATTACGTGAAAAGGAAATATCATGTGTCGCAAATAACGCAGAAAAGGAGACATCTTTTATGTTTTCGGCAAACTCAGATCAATTCACTAAACTAAACAACTGCTAATTATACACTATACTTAATTTTGGTCAATTATAACTTGTGGTACAGTAGCTTGGGGTGAAGTATAGCAATCTATACCAGTGCCATTAATTAACATTCCAAAAAAAGATTATTAAAATTATTTATAAAAACATATCATACCCCCACAACACCTTTATATAAAGAAACCAATATAATAAATATAAAGCGTTACTTTATTGAAAAATCTATATTACATACATAATTATGCGTTGCTTCAAGATCAACAGTATGTTTAATATTAAAAGATTACCTAATATACATCCATCAAGAGTTAACAAAGACATAATGTAGTTGAAATTAAAGCATTTAGTGCGATAACTGATATCTTTAAAAATTACTACTGTAAAAAAGTTTTAAAATGTCAAAATACTGAGGGCTTTCGTGATTCATCTGAACAGGAATATTATAAATTAATTTTTCTCTTATTTACAATAGCGTCAACATCTTTTATTTATATTCAATAGTTTGGTTTACCCCCTACTTAGACTTACATTTTTATTTTCTTCAGTCATTTTTTCTTCTTCTTTTTTGTTGAGTGGGGAAAATGACATGTTACTATTTAACGAAAGATTTTGTTATTAAGTTTTTTTTCAGGTTTGCACATAGGCATAGTCTCCTGCAGTATTTTCTGTATAAGTCATACTGACAATGTGTATTTATAACAACCTAAAATATAAATAAATAAAAAATACAATTATTAATAATATTTGTAACATTAAATTGATTTTTTGATGTTCGATACTGACATTCGTTACGATAGGAAATTATTTAGAACTATATTTGTCAGTACGCACGGAACGAGCGTTGGAACTATTGATCAGCATAAGAATGACATTGGGCTTCCCCGACAGTGTGGCCAACATACAACGGCGTCCATTTCTCCGCCGTCGTAATAGGCAACAACGTTGGCTACATTGTCGGCGAGAACTCACGTGATCGGCCAGATTACATCATCTAGGCGCGTGATCTGTCATCTCCCTCTTCGACGCGCCCTGGTCAGGTCACACTGGCGCAGTAGCAAGCGAACAAACACTTCGCCTGCAGACGGATGTGCTGTGGGCATAAGGGCGGGGCGAAATAGTTAGCAGTGACACTTCCCTTCAGCGTTCACGGAAACTGTGACGAAGAATGGATCAACCAAACAAATACATTCTCGAAAATCTAAAAGACAACACGAGAAAAATGGCCGTCACGAATATTCGTGGAAACGATGAAAACGTTTTGCCAGCAGATGTAATATCCTCGAAACTTTCAAGTCTTCATTGTCCATTTACGTGGAAACCATTCAATGACGCTAATAGTAGGGATACAGTGAATGCTACAGAAGAGAAATTATTGAATGTACAGGATGAAGGCGAGGAATTCAGTGCGTGGACCACATTTGTTTTAAGTTTAATTCTCTGTTACGAATACGCCAAGAAGGATGCTTTGGATTACGCTTTTGAGAAACAGGAAGAATGTGCTAAAATCGTAGAACGTGCAATTGATAGTGGTTTTTCTATACCGGTCATGGGGGTGGGCTTGAAACACGTAAGTGATGCATGCAAAATATTTCTGTTAATGAAGTCAGAGCAACTGGAGAAGGCGACAAATGCTCTACAGGACATAGCTGACTACGAGGAAATGGAGAAACGAGATCAGGCGAGTATTTGGAGCGTCCGGGGAGCCCTGCTCTTGGAGTATGGATTGAAGGGGATGAAAGAGAGTGTACCTTTTTTAGAGCAAGCACTACTGTTGGATACTGAGTGTCCAGAATGGCACTTTCTGCTGGGAAAAGCTCTGGCTAGAGTGAGACGCATCGAGGATCGCAATAAGATTCCAGATAAGAAAGAATTAAAAGCTCTGGAATATGCGGTTACAGTATCTGAAAACACTTTTTATATGGTATTACTAGCTCAGTCATACACTGATGCAGCACGAGTAGTCACTCTTCAGAAGAGAGGTAGTTCAGATTTTAGATCACTTTGTGAAGATATGAATGAAAAAGCTGTGAATATGTACAGGTAAACACTTTTTTATTACAAAATAGATATTAATCATTGCAAATTATGATATTGATGCTTTTATAATCTTTGTGAATTTTTTCACTCTAATTTGTATTTTTCATAGCTTCTTACACTTCGTGTTTTGTGCTTTTGAATTTTTTAACCTTCATTTAGAATTTCTTGTTTACAGGAAAGCATATGAAAATAGTAAAGACAATCCTTATGTCTTAGGAAGATGTGCCTATGGGTTTATGAGATTACCGAAACCATGGAAAGATATGGAAGTTGCAAGAATATGTGTTGAGAAAGGTCTTGCAAAACATTCTTCAAGTAGTTTTCTTAACTATGTTGCAGCCGAGTTATACAACAAACAAAACGATTCCGATAAAGCAAAATATTATTTTGCTCGTGCAGCAGAAAATGGTTGTTATGGTGCTTGTCTACATTTATTGACATTAAAAGAAAAAGAAAATAAATTGTACGATGCAATTCCTGACTTGGAGAGGTACATTGAACTGTTCAAAGAAAAGCCCCGTCAAGAGCATCTTTTAGCATTACTAGGGGCTTATCATTATTTTGTGAAATCTGATTTCAACATGGCATTAAAATATTGGTCAAAAGTAATCGACAGTAACATTCATTCCATTGAGCTAAAAGTGAGTATTACGAATATGGGTGTCTATTGTAATTACATTGCAATTCATTCACAACAACCAAACCAATCACTAAAAATTAGTAAACTCATTACACACTTATTCTTGGCTTACTCACTTTTTCAAGTTCCTTTTATTTATTTTTTTATTAATATGTTTTCAGTACTTGTTTTTGCATCTTTCTTCATTTTTGATAAATATTGATACAGGTTTGTATGAACTTTTTTTACAGGCTCTTGACAACACATGGCCTAAAACACCTCACCCATGTAATGTCAGCAAAACAATAGTCAATGAAATTGTTCAACGCCTTGATAAAGGTTGTAATGAAGAGGAGAAAACTATGTACACAAATATCCTGGAAAAATATAAGAAACATCATCGGCCCCTTGTGTTAAGTATACAAGGAATATATTCTGAGAGATCAGAGTACAGAAGATACTGTGAATCTGAAAACAAGCCCCTACCATCCACCAGTAAAGTATGGCACAACATGAACAGAAACGCAGTGGGGAACTACTGGAAAGTGCGTCCAAATACTCATAGTATAATGACAAATGATTGGAGACAAAAGTCTTCACGTTTTCCACAGAAGTAAGAATTTGATCTTACATTTGAAACAAATCATTAACGAGTTGAATGTTAAATTCACAATTTGTGTTTATGAAACAAAAAAGAAACTTCATACATCGACATAGTCTTATATAAATAGTTGTATTGTATCAAACAAATAAAATGCTATACAATGTTTCTCTTATGTCTCCATGATAACTTAATCTCTCCTGTACTGTACTGTGGAATTTGCAGTCATTGTGAATATTATATTGTGCGAGTAGTATTTTGTGCTGATTTCTTCTTGTAACTAATGTTATTTCATATTACTTACATTAAAATCGTTACTTTTATCACGCTTTATATTGTCTTTTGTGTAAGAGTTGTATTTTACCTTTTTTTACATGCAATGTATGTATTTTATCGTGCAATGATTCAATTTTCCACAGTTTCATGAACAGCTTGAAATTCACTGCATTGATAATTTTTTTTTAATAAAATTAGAAAACTAGTCACGAGAACTTTTCATTGGATTCTTATAAAAGTGTTGTGCAAAGTACTTGTGGCAAGAACATTAAAGAAAAATCTTATATATTATAAGAAATTCAATAAGCTGTTAATATCTGCAGTCACAGTCAACCCACACCATCAGTTGTCTGTGGCCCATGGCCTCATTTTAGGCACACTGCAAATAAGTGTTCAAGAACATTATGGCCCATTGCTTAAGTTTTGATAGTTGCAAAGAAACGCAACTTTAAACTAAAAGTAAAAATAGTATTCTTAGACTTTTCTTTTTCTAATAAGTATGAGCATTGACTTTAGGAAGTCGTCATGCAAGAAACTATTACCAGGGTACTCCAATTGCTTTCAAATTTCTTGTATCAATATCAAAGCTGATCATGACAATTTAGTGACAAAAACTTGAGTTCTCACGTTTTAAATTCAAGAATGATACTGTGCTTTGCTATTCAATAATGTTGGAAACTGCAAGACAAAATATAAAATCATAAACGTTTAGACCTTTTAATTTGAAGTAATTCCTAGTCATTGTAATAGCATATTGCTATTAATAAAGTAACATGGCCCACTAGTTTCAACGAGTAAATGGCCTTCAAAAAATGTTGATTAAGATTGATTAAAGGTGTTACTTTGTTACCTAAAGACCTTAGAAATTATTCTTAAACCAACTTGTTTTCATGCAAAACCAAAACATTGTTTAAGAAGCGTTTCAAAAGGCACATTCATGTTTGTTTATGCACACCAGTTATCCTCTCAAGAATCCTTATTCCAAAAGCACTGCAGTAACTGTAAAAGTATTTAATTAAGCGCACAGCGATCACATAAAACAAAATTGTTTGCGCCTATTTCACCAACTTGTATGTACATAGCCTACTCATTTTATTTCAACTCTCCTCATTTACGTTAGAATAAATGTCTTATGATCAGGACAATTATGTTGCAAAATAATAATGCAAATTGCCAAATATCAATTATCACGAAGCAACGAAATTTGCCGATTCCGACCGACGAGTCTAACGCCTACTGACTGACGCCCCTACCTGCCCAGCGCTGCCCAGCATACCCTAATTTAGAACAAAAGACAGCTGTGAAAGTGTTGGTAGCAGAACAGGTGTACCAACTTTTCGAAGGGTAGTAGTTAGCAATGGCACGAACGTGGGCAACTATCTTCAAAAACGTACCTAGCCGATCATTTTGGAGTGGGCTACCATATATTTTTGTTAAATAAACATTGGGTTTTACACATTGGATTCTATTTTTGTAGTGTATATACAATACTATACAATATTTTCTAATTCATCACAGAATTCTAACAAATAAATATTTAAAGCAATTTCACCAAATTAAAAAAAAGATAATAAACGAAAACTCGATGCTTCCCTTCCCCGGATTCTCCACTGACTACATCGTCGCGTCAACTTCGAATACATGGTACTAATAAGGTGACCATTTTTTTTAATAATGAAAAGGACGAAAAAAATTGAGGAAAGAGTACATCGTAAATAAATTAAACATTTTATTAACTCAAATAAAAATACACTAATAATGCTTACGCCCCTTTTAATTATTTAATTAAACTAGCATTTTTCCATTGAATGAATATTTTTTGCCAATATATCATTTGCTAATATATTGAAAATTTCAGAACAAGAAATGTCCATCTTGAATTTAAGGGAAAGTGCTGTAGATAGAGTATTAACATTCAATATTGATTTGTCGTTTGTCCAAAAATCTGGAATACTGAAGCTGAAACTACTGAGAACAGCGAGAATTCCGCCGATTTACCAACACTAATCCCATCTTTCCGAAGTGTACCGTCACAAGATGTGTAACATTTCGGTATGGAATCTCTTATTACAGAGATTAACATATTAGTTTTAAAATACGGAAAAGGATGACAGACAGGAGGACACTTTTCGATGAAAGACGGAACCTACAAAAAGAAGAGTGACGTCCCTAAAGGAGAACGATTGACCACCTTAATGCTACTGTTCTCGTCACCTAAAAGTAAGGACGAACTTATGAAAAACGTTCCTGTTGCATGGACATCATGTACTCAAACGTGTCATAAAGTATTTTTATTTATTTTTGTGTTTGCAATTGTTGCTACTATTCTCAGAATTACCGAATGTATTTCGTGTAAAAGTGACTTGTTATTAATTTATATTTGCAACAAATAAAATGACGAATTTCGAAGGTTCCGCCAACATTTTAAACGTATTTCCATAATTTTACACTTATTGGTTTTATATTAGTTATTTCACGCATTGAAGTGTTCTTTATTATTGTTTAGTTTATTTCAATATTTTTTAAGTTAAGCTAGTTTAAATACTTTGTTCATGACTTCTTTTGTCTTTGTTGGGCCATTGATTTTCTTCCTAGAATAATTTTTTTGATTGACCTATTTCAAACCATTTCAAATAATCCTTTTGTATTCTTATAGATAAGTCGCATATTGTTTACACTTATTTTAATTAAACTAATTTTAAAAAATCATTTAATACAATACAGTTGTGATTGTCGTTCATTTAGAATTATTTAGACAATTTTACCTTTAGTTGTTTTCTTTACCTTTTTCATAATATAATAAATAATGCATTTCGTTTTTTGATTGAAATTCCATTTTCTTAAATAAGTACCTCAGCTACTACATAGTCTGTTGATCAGTTATTTTGATTTAGGTATTTCAGATTAGGGTTCAATTAATTCATTTGTTATTTTATGCAATTAATTTACTACTTGTTTCATTTTATTTTAGAGTTATTTTAAAATTAGAAACGGAACGGGGCTTCGAATCTGTAGTGAAGGCGATCCTCCTAGGGAATAGAAACACCGACACCAAATTCCCTTGCCCTCCGAGTCGGGTGTTAAAGCGATGGGCCTGCTCACAAAAAGTAAATAATAAAGTAATGGGTCAATATGGAGAGGTGTTAAATGAAATTGGTAGATACTTGTCTAATTGAGATATGTGAACAGTTCAGATTTCTGTTTTATACAAAAAAGGTCAAAAACCATTACAATAAAATAAAGAAAAAACTGAGCTAGCCAATATAGATAGAAATAAAAGGAGAAATAGGAAGGACGGAAAGGGAGTAAAGAGTTTAATACTTAAATATATGAAGATTTTTTCTAATATTCACTTCTTATCTAAAATATTTAAAATACACAATTTTTATAATTTTGTTTTGTCATCTGCGTTTCTATCGGTGACCGAACGCCTGTACACTGCTCGCTCACTTTCCTCCTCTGCCTCCCTTCTCCACCACCCTCTTTCAATCTCTTTCCCGCTCGTTCCTCCCGTGACAAATACGAGAAAGTGAGACTTACCGAATCGTATTCGTTAACTGCCAAAATATCCATGACGCGCAACCGCAGCGACACTCGCATCGGCCCATTTCCTGCAAGGAAACATAATATTATTTATATTTTATAATTTGTCCACATTCAACCAAATTTCCATCAGCGATGTATTATGTTGGCCGTAATTTTTTTCTAGGTAATCATTTCCAAAGTTTCTGTGGATATAAAAAATATTCCTTGGTATGAATGCCTCGATGATAATGAAATATTGTGCATTAGCGATTTATGTCAAAAAAATTAATTGTAACGTATTTTAGCAACTCTTATCATGAGAAAAAGCATCTTTATCATCAGAAATAATTATTTCCATTGTCTTACATTTTGCTTAGTAGTTTAGAAATGCTATGTAAACAATGACCAATTGGTTTGAAGTTATTATTTTAGACAAACACGCTTATGCTTCACGAAAAATTTCGAAAAGCTCTTCATTTTCGAAAAATTTCAAAAAATCATTTTCATATATTTATTAAATTACTTCCACTATCACGTTGTAGTCAGAATCAATGTTTGACGGGTCCTTAAGGCTAAATGCACCGAAAAATACTTGTAGGAAAATTCAATAGATCGCAGCACTATCACAGGGTAATTTACTTTACTGATAACGTCTGAACCAATGGTCCGATTTTCGATTTGTAAACGGCATTTGACTCCTTTTTAAAATAGAATTTACGCCACGATGACCTTTTTCCAAAAATCTAGCAAAAACGCGAATTTGAAATTAGTTCTCAAACTTCCGAGAACAAATTTAAAAATGTGGCCTTATAGCGCGATGGCGACATGCTTCCTGAATCCAACGCCGTGACAATCATGCAAATCGGACGAATAGGAGCGTCGTAAAGTGAAATTTACGAAAACACCTCGCCCCCCCCCCCCCCCACTTCCTCTTCTGCGACGTTGCGTCACTCACCCGCCCGTTGTGGGCCCTCTGTCAGCGCGGCGGCGCGGCCAGGCCCGGCGTCGTGCGGCCAGCCCCGATGGAGGAGGCGGTACTTGCGGGACTCGCAAGCCACACACTCGGTTTATGCTTTCGTCACTTTGCATCTCAATCTATTTTTCCACGGATATCAAACTAGAGATTCTGTACTACTAGTACAGACCGAGGTAAACGGTCTGTAATAGTAGTACATAACTATGTTTTTCACGTATTTCCGCCTTCCTTCGAATACCATTTTAAAATTTTTTGATGCATTACTCAAAATATTGATTCCGATTTTTAACTATTTTAAAAAAAGGAACTAATTGTGTAAATATCAGCATTATTCCATCTCCTCACATCTTATTTTAGATATATTTTACTTCTAAGGTCTTCTGTTATCACTCCACCTTGGTCTAAGATCTTCCGTTGTCAAATACTGTAAAAAATGAGCGGTGTATCCTACAAATCGATTTTTGATCTCAAAATGATGTTTATCTGCTTTAAAGAGTTCATCTGGGGAATCTCTTTTCCCAAGTAAAATAGCCGAAGCTAATTTTAAAATGTTTTCGTACTTTCGGACAAATTTAAAAAAATGCATTATCTTGGCTCTCCGGGTGACGTCGCGCCGAAGGCTGTTTTGCCGACATTTCGACCATTTTGTCGTGGTCTTCCTCAGGGCTGGTATGCCCATACATAAGATGGTATGGACATGGTCAGACCTCGACAAGATGGTCGAAACGTCGGCAACAATCTTCGACGCGGCGTCACCCGGACAGCCAAGATCATGCACATGACTCTGGCCGAGGAAGCCTACGACTTCAAATTTTAAAAAAGTAGTAAAATAGCGGTCTGGTGAGCTGTATCCTGACTCCAACGCCGCAACAAGCATCGAAATAAGATAGTATGAATCATGACTTATCGCAGCTTACTTGGTAAGTTATTTTGATATAAAATAAATTTGTTATATTTGTATAATTTTGAAGGGAATAAATAATTCCTGGTGAGTCATTTCATACAGACTACGTAAATGAATAAAGGGTAATGATGCAATTGGATAACTCCTAGATGTTTGCTTGCATTTGGAACGTGTTTTCCCTTCCATTTTCTTTGTTTTATAAAAAGTGGATTTTCTAGAAAATGTTATCTGTGGAAATTGCAGTATGCAAAACCAGTTAGACGTAACTCTTTCGTGACATATCGGACACAATGATATAAATAATATGGAACATTCAAACGAGTTTAAAAACGAAGGAAATCTTTTTCTGTGAGTATGATCTTAGGATATGCTTTACTCTAACGCTTACGCGACGTAATGCAATCTACACAACATTTCAGAGTAGATAGAAAATGAGGTTTCGTTCAATGTGAATTGTTTTTGAAAATCTTAAAGTATATGCTTACAGTAACAACATTTTTAAAATCTTTTTTTTTTTTTCTTTTTCCGAGGGATGACTTTTGCCGATTCACTGAATCACACGGTATTCATGCAATTGAGTTGTTATTTGCACAATCTCGGCTGTCTCCTTTCTTTGGTAATGTAATAATTATAGTTCGTTGCAAATCTGTTGTTCATTGTTTTATTTTCAAGCTCACATTGCATAATTGTGTTAGTTTCGCCAAGATTTCTTCCCCTGTATCTTTGAATAGTTCAATTGGAATATTTTCTACAGCCGGGGACTTCCCATTTTTCAGTTGTTTTGTCGCCCAATTAATTTCTTCAAACTCAGGTTCTCATTCGTAATCATCTATATTTATACACTACTCTATTTGTAAGCCCGTATCATATAACTTCTTCGTATTCTTCCCATCTTTTCGTGATCTCTTCTTTTGTTGTATTTATTTTGTCGTTCTCGTTCTTAACATTCGCCATTGTTGGTTTACAGTCCGTGGTCATATTTCGGATGATCTGGAAAATTACTTACGATGTCCATTTGTTGTTATGTTTTTCCACTTCTTCGGATTTTTCTTGAATAAACTTTTCTTTATCTTGTCTTGGTCTGGGCTGGAATCCCCGTAGAGTTCTCTGACTTTCGTCTGGTCATTTGCTTTCTTTGCAGAGAGATATAATGTTTGAAAAGAAGAAATATAAGGACTCCGTTGTACATATTATTATTATTAATAATAATAATAACAACAACAATAATAATAGGCACGCGTTTGGAGTAAAAACCAAAGTATGTACATTATAGTATTGCTTATATCTTCCTATATAATCCATCGAATCTTTACTTCGATGTCTGTGTTTCCAAGATTTTGTGAAACTTCTTTATATTTCACGGAGAAAATCTTGAATTTTCTCTGAAGGTCTGATTCAGTCTGTCGATTGTGAAAACTATTGAGCAGGTTGTTGCTCCAAATGCATCGGGCGGTTGGTCTTTCATCGCCACCTGCCGCAAAGGACTAGAGCAGGGACTAGGGCACGAACGAGCCTGGACTCGCGTAAAGTGGCCGTGGGGGAGGGGGCCCCGGGATTTCCAAGTCCGATATGGCACTGGGACAGTGGTTCGCATATAGACAACGTGGAGAATGCTCACATCAAGTTCACTGATCGGCTCTCTTACTCGGTGTTTTTCTCCGCTTTACACTTCCTGCTCCACGTCCACGTGTCTACTACGTCTGTTCATCCCCGAGCAACCTCATTCTTATTGTTGGGAGCTGACTCGATTGCGAGGCTGAGGAATGCGCTCAATGTTCTTGAAAGCTGCCCCCCGCCTAATCTGCAACTACTAGCTGTCCCAAATATATTACGCCAAGTATCCATAGGCAAGAATTAAAACATCATACGAGAATAAGGTAAACAAATAAGCAATAAGTGGATGTCATCAATATGTAATTTTGTATCTTCACAATATGGCCTTTGTGATCAAGTAAGGGATCGACCCAGCAAGTCGATCAAGTGAAGGATCGACCTAGCAAGACGATCAAGTGGAACAATAGTCCAGCAGGTCGATCAAGTGAGAGATTGACCCAGCAAGTCGATCAAGTAGGGGATCGACCATGCAAGTCGATCAAGTGGGGGATCGACCCAGCAAGTCGATCAAGTGGGGGATCGACCCAGCAAGTCGATCAAGTGGGGGATCGACCCAGCAAGTCGATCAAGTGGGGGATCGACCCAGCAAGTCGATCAAGTGGGGGATCGACCCAGCAAGTCTATTAAGTGGGGGATCGACCCAGCAAGTCGATCAAGTGGGGGATCGACCCAGCAAGTCGATCAAGTGGGGGATCGACCCAGCAAGTCGATCAAGTGAGGGATCGACCCAGCAAGTCGATCAAGTGGGGATCGACCCAGCAAGTCGATCAAGTGAGGGATCGACCCAGCAAATCGATCAAGTGGGGGATCGACCCAGCAAGTCGATCAAGTGGGGGATCGACCCAGCAAGTCGATCAAGTGGGGGATCGACCCAGCAAGTCGATCAAGTGGGGGATCGACCCAGCAAGTCGATCAAGTGGGGGATCGACCCAGCAAGTCGATCAAGTGGGGGATCGACCCAGCAAGTCGATCAAGTGGGGGATCGACCCAGCAAGTCGATCAAGTGGGGGATCGACCCAGCAAGTCGATCAAGTGGGGGATCGACCCAGCAAGTCGATCAAGTGGGGGATCGACCCAGCAAGTCGATCAAGTGGGGGATCGACCCAGCAAGTCGATCAATGGGGGGATCGACCCAGCAAGTCGATCAAGTGGGGGATCGACCTAGCAAGTCGATCAAGTGAGGGATGGACCCAACAAGTAAATTAAATGAGGGATCGACCCTGCAAGTCAATCAAATAGGGGATGGACCCTGCAAGTCGATCAAGTGGGGGATCGGCCCAGCAAGTCGATCAAGTGGGGATCCGTCCAACAAGTCGATCTGACTATCTTGAATATTATAACTATTTTGACTATTTTGTCAGTCCTTCCGTCAGTCCGTCCGTCCGTCAGTCAGTTCGTCCGTCAGTCCCTTCATCAGGCGGTCCGTTCGTCAGTCTGTTAGTCCGTCTGTCAGACAATCTGTCCGTCCGTTTGTCTGTCATTCCATTAGTCTGGCAGTCCGTCCGTCAGTCTGTCCATCCGTCAGTCCGTCCATCCGTCAGTCCGTCCATCCGTCAGTCCGTCCATCCGTCAGTCCGTCCGTCCATCAGGGAGCCCGTCCGTCAGACACTCCGTCCATCTGTCAGTCAGTCACTCCCTCTGTGTGTGCACGAATTCTTTTTCATCTTTAGATAGAATTATAAACTTTCTTTTATTTCATTTCTCATTCACTTTATCCTATGGTAACTATATCATGTAGTCACGAGATTATTTACAGCAACCCAACAGTTCTCACTGTTGTTCGTCTTTTTGCATCTGAAGATAACATCCTGGAAAAATGTGCGGCACATTCCTAAACGACCGAAACGTGATTGCGTGATATTTATGAACTTTCATACAAATATAATTTTGATCCTAAAAGTTAAGATAATTTACAAAGTCTGTTTATTAATTTTATCAAAATCACAAAGGATATTATTTAAACATTTCAAATACAAATACCAAAGTGACTACATTTACGGAAAAACATTATACGCACTTCTTGAAAAGTATGACATGTGGCCAGTTGGTCATTTTAAATATTTTTAAAATAATATAACCTGTTTAACAGAGGTAGATCTAGATGAAAGAAATCCAAAAGTACCAGAAAATATACTGCTTGCTCGAGCGCAGGGGAGAAGGGATAATCACGCTGGCACCAGGATTGCTGCGTCATCGGTATATTATAGAGTTCCATGGTTTATCTTCCTACAATCTTGATATTTCTCTTTGTATGATTTGATCTCGTAAAGTAACGTAAATTCGTAAAGTAAATTACGTTACATATTTCGTAAATAATTATTACAGTTTTCGTATTCGATCTATTACAGGCAAATAACACGCTAACACTCTCTCTCACACATTGAGATTTTCGTAGAGAAACAAAATGTTCCTATATTTTTAGTTCAATTATAATTGAATAGTTATATAATGACACGGTCTGTACACACAACAAACGGTTGGGAGGTTCGGGCCAACTGCAGGTGTTGCGGTTCAAGTGCCCGAGTGCGGGCGTTAGTCTGGGCGCAGCTCTCGGAATGCACCTAGCCAACGGAATTCGTTGAACACAAATTAACAAATGTGTTTGCCGACCGGCCATTCTCCAGCGCGGGAGGCAGTCACGTGAACTAGCGGTATATAAGTTAGCGGCGAAAATCGCTTGGCGGGATTCGATAACGAATGAAATCTTCGTGCTGATGCTCATTTGTCCACCCATGCGGTTGTGCTCGCAAGCCTCGACTATGCGAGTTGTCTCTCTCGCCGTAGGACTACAGGCCAGAAGCGCGACGCGAAATAAGATGAAAATTAATTGTTCAAGCAATCAATGGCAAAATACTATCTTTCTGACTTCAGGGAGTGAAGGGAGGAATGACTTCGATACATGGGACAGACACGCATTCTAAAGCAAGCGTTTATGTGTAGAACGCGAGGTAGAAGACACAGAGGCAGATCGTTATAGAAATGAAATTGGTAGAAGCCAGAACAGGTCATGAACCCATCCTTGGAGTAGAGGAGAAGAAGATGATCATAAGGATGTCAACTCTGTTATTTGTTAATACGAGCATAACTGCGTCATCGCAGGCCAGTACCCATAAAGCTGAAATAGGATACTGTTATTTTTTAATTGCTGAATTATTTGCAGAGCTAAAAATTAATCTTAGACGTAGCACCGCTTTAACCGCCGGGCCTGGCCGTGCCACCGCGCTGACAGAGGGCCCACAACGGGCGGGTGGGTGACGCAACGTCGCAGAAGAGGAAGTGGGGGGGGGGGCGAGGTGTTTTCGTAAATTTCACTTTACGACGCTCCTATTCGTCCGATTTGCATGATTGTCACGGCGTTGGATTCAGGAAGCATGTCGCCATCGCGCTATAAGGCCACATTTTTAAATTTGTTCTCGGAAGTTTGAGAACTAATTTCAAATTCGCGTTTTTGTTAGATTTTTGGAAAAAGGTCATCGTAGCGTAAATTCTATTTTAAAAAGGCGTCAAATACCGTTTACAGATCGAAAATCGAACCATTGGTTCAGACGTTATCGGTAAAGTAAATTTTACTTATTTTGGTGCTGCCACGTGGTGGCTACAAATTGTACTAGTGTCGGGACATTTAGCCTTAATACCGAGAACTTGGATTAAGGGAAAGCGTCCGCCCGTCTGTGAACAACACTAGCGGATAAACCGTTAGCAAAATTTTCAAGTAATACGAGCACGAGAAGTGCTGTAGGAACCCGTAAATTCACAACTCACGTAGCAAGGAGTGATATTTAGTGCGACTATTTTATGGATTAACAAATGAGAAATTTTACTCAAAATTGCTGCCGGATTATGTGAGACTTTCATTCAGCTCCGAGTTATCACTGCATCTTGGACTACCATACATCCGTATATCCAAAGGAACAGTTTACGGTAGAAAATGATTTTAACTGTGTTTCAATTTTATGGTAACAACATTTTCAAAAAACAATTATTTCTTACTTGTCATTTTTTTCATTTTAATATTGTATGGTAAATAATTTTATTTTGTACTATATAATTTCAACATTCAATTTCACAGCTTGATGATGTGGACAACAATCCCCGAAACCATTGCACGATTATGAAATAAATTAATGTTACAAAAAATTCGTCTGACAAAAAACTGGACCGTAACCTTTCACAAATTTATAACAAAAGTACTTAAAATATCATTTCTCTCTTCTCTCTGTCTCTTTTGCTGTTTTTCGGCATTGAGTCTCCAACAATATAGATTCAATTTGAGAGTTTGACACATTACCAAAACTGCTAATTATATTATAACATTGATGCTTGCAAGCTATTATGGACCTTATACAATTGCTATCTGTAACAAAAACGGTAAAAAAGTGATTACAGCGAAATGCAAAATCGGTAATTATATGGCGATAGACATTGCGATTGGTTGAATTAGAATACATTACTTATTATTAGAATTTATTTAGGAATGTATGGAACGGAAATTTATTTTTGATGCGGGTCCTGTGTATTGGATTTTGGCAGTCTTAGCGGGGTTAGGTTGTGTATATTTGGGATGTTCCAAAAGAAGGTGGTGTATTCAAAAATAATATGATTGATTATCGGTTCTAGTTGGATTCTTTTGGAGTTGAGCTTTGGAGATGTACCAAGGGGTATTCGTGATGGTGCGGAGGAATGATTTTGGATTCCGTGAAGTTTTTTGAATTAGATTTGGCTGCGGTGATTCAAACTGGGCATGCATATAACAGTAGTGCTCGTATGATATTTT
The DNA here is from genome assembly GCA_038098605.1 of Gryllus longicercus. Taxonomy (NCBI): domain Eukaryota; kingdom Metazoa; phylum Arthropoda; class Insecta; order Orthoptera; family Gryllidae; genus Gryllus; species Gryllus longicercus. Next base: position 794,908 of record JAZDUA010000557.1, read on the forward strand.
TATATAGCAATAAGGCAGTATTGTATGGTAGACATGAGTGAAATAGTTACCAAAGTTAATTTTTTCGATCCATCAGACTGATGTCGCTGCCCCTTGAATTTGAAGAGGATATTTCAATTTTTGGGAGGTATCTTACATAACGTGTCATGGTTTTCAAAATTTTCTCAAAATGCTTTAAATTTAAAAAAAAATCCTTGCATTGAGCAAAATACGCTCAAAGAAATTACGCAAGTCGCATTTTTGCCGAACTCTAAATTTTCGAAAATTGTGAGAGTTCTTTCCTTTTCGGCGTCTTCTCACAACTAGAATATGGAAGATAGAAAATGTTTCCTTAATGAAAACTTTTCACGAAAACGAACCTAGAAATAATAACATGTTCAATTTTTAGAAATATGAGCACTTTTGCGAAATTTTGCGTGTAGTAGTAAATTTTAAACAATCATTTTTATCAGAAACTATTCCAATTTTTTCTTTATTTTTTCTCGTATGTAGTAAAGAGCAGTAAAGAAATTGGTGCCGGTCCCATTTTCAACAAATGCTGGGTATTTTTGAAAATAGCAAAACAATTACATTTGATAAGTACAATATTGATGATAGAAATTTTCTTGTTAAATGAAACTTGTTCGTAAAAATCAGTTCATAAAAATGGTCGTGTAATAGTTTTAATAATCTGAGTAGTTTAGCGTAATTTTTGCATCTTGGGAATTGCAAATTGGAATTTCCTGCCCTTTGTTTGATTACCTGTCAGTTAAGAACACAATGGTGTTTCCACAATATGGCAGTTTAAAATTCTTAGAATTCTTCTCATTGTTGATAGATATGCATGGAACGATAAGGGGGTTAATTTATTTTACTTTATAGTGTTACAATATCTCTTTCTTCAATAAAATAGTAATTCAATTATATCATAGCCGAGGTTATTATATATTGAAATAATACATAAAATGGACATTCCCTACGACATCATAGTTACATATGTATGGTTGGAATATACTATTTCACACGCCTAACATTGTGAGGTGATGATAAAATTTTGAATTTCTGATGATGTATTTGATTTAAAAGAATTTATTTCGTACAAATGTTTCTATTAGTTTCCAAATACAATATTTAAATTATGAAAGCGATAGATTTATAACCTTATTTTTATGCATTCATTAGGCGATGGGTGGCCTTCAGTTTGGCTGCTTATTTTACTTCAAAAATTCAATATGATCAAAGCCAGCTCGGGTGAAATTATCTTTTCACGTCTCTATAAGGTGCTGCAAATACTGTATCTAAAATCTTTTGATTTATTCACGTTTGTTTATTTTGTGAATTAAGGAATTACTCATGTTCTTCGCTGCCCTAAAAACTGCAGATATGCACTACAGGCGCCTCGTTTAAATTGGGCTGGACTCTAGTAAGTGCGTGCTGAAGTGTTAATAGGATAGACATTGCAATATTTTAATATTACGTAATCGTTTTCAATAATACGAGAAAACGTGTGCTGTTGTAACACTTCTAGTGTCTTTAAGTTAGGATTTGTTTATTTTAGTACGAAATTGAGTGAAACAGACGGGGTTTTGGGATCGGAAACCTCCAATAAGTGAATGTGAACATTTTTAGGGAGAAAGTGAGTAAGGCAGACCGGAGGTTTGTATGTGTTTGGGGGGGGGGGAGTGAGACGTAAGTTATACCGAGACATTACAAGAGGACAGGAGAGGCAGGGTGGTGTTTGGTTATAGGAGTGGGGCAGGATGGGTTGGGGCCGACGAAACGGGTCGGGGCAAGATGTGGAAAATTAGAATAGGACAAGGCGGAGAGCACTAGAAGAAGGCAGGGCAGGAAAGGAATAGATTTTCCGTAGAATATCGTGATAAATAAATGGCGCAGGAGGTTGCGGCAGCCATCGTCTGCGCCGAGAAGGCTGAGGCTGCAGGATCGAATTCTGCGTAGTCCTGGCTATATTTGTGACTGTCCCATCGGACTATTACTTCATAGCTCGTAAATCAGGGTTAACAATCATGTTTGAGCAATAGAAACAGTCGAAAAGGCTGAGTTTCAAGGCACGTTAATCTCTCAGAGATAAAATATGACTGGGCCTCTGAAAATAACGTGTAGCGTGGTCCAAGATATTCCCATTATTATTATTATTGTTATTATTATTATTATTATTATTATTATTATTATTAATGGGGTGAATTTGATGAACACAATGCGATCCATCTTTAGCACACAGGTATTAACACACGTATCACACACTATTAAAGAAGCAAAATACAGATAAGTTCAGGTATCCTTCTCAATACAGAAAACCAAAGCCAAATGTGCTTGCTTTCCATGCACAAGAGCAGATGGATTTGATTTCAGGAAGGAGCAAGAACAATATTTATTGCTTCCGCAACGACGCAGCATGTCGCAATATCTTTGGCTAGGGCAATAGAGAAACTTCTCAGGCTATGGGTTGTAACGATATTCGTGCTGCGGTAGGGCTAGGTGAGAAAGGTGAAGAAAGAAGAGACCTACGGCGTCACTTCCCTCCTGTTGCCTAGCACCTCTCATTAGTGGGTCCCCCCCTGATGGCGCTTTGAAGATCCAAACAGCCAAAGAGTTGGGCGGAGAGGAATTCGGACGGGAACACGGGTGGCGTGCGTCGTCGTCAGCTGAGAGGGGTTACTCGCCGATGAACTCCCGCGGCGACTGGCGTTTGCTGTAGTTGGCGCCCAACGTGTAGGCGGTGAAGGCGCTGCGCGACGGCCGCCCCGCTGCGAGCAGCAGCAGCAGCCCAGCCCACCACCACCTGCGCAGGCGAGGTCAATTTGTGAGTTTCTGCGCACGCTGTCTTCGGCTTTGAGGGCTGTTACTTAGCTAGGAATTTCCAGAATAGTACCGTCAAATAATAAATTCTTGGCTATCCGGGAGACGCCGCGTCGTTGGGTGAGAGGCCGACGTTTCGCCTAACATCTCGCAGGCTTCCTCAGGGCAGTGACTGCGCTTACTGCAGGGCAGTGACTGCGCTTACTGCAGGGCAGTGACTGCGCTTACTGCAGGGCAGTGACTGCGCGGCGTCTCCCGGAGAGTCAAGAATTTATGGAATCGAACCGCGGAAGCTTACGTGTGCAACGTCAAATGTTTCTCCAACTCCTCGTCTTAGTGAATCGGTTCCTTCGTATGGGATATGATCAGAGATAAGATTCAAAATCTGTAGCTCATTTGATATTTCAAATAATGCCCTCAGTCAAATTCTTGACTGGGGACACTGCATTTACTTCCGGAAACTGATGGCGTATCTCCTGTGCCACTCTACGCAATCCGTGAGCTAGACATATAACGTGAACCAATTTCGGACAGGATATTCCCAAGAAGAATTTCCTATCATCCTTCCGGTAAACGAATCGCAGCGAAGCTGATAGTGCTTCTCCAGACGCAGCAGATATCAGCTTTTGTAAACCAAGTCGACAAGCTGCCACTGAGCAAAACTATTTCTTACAATTAGTGCCTTTGACTGACGTTCCACATTGTTAGTGATACTTTCACGAGGGATTGAAAAAACACTGCCTCTCTTACAAATCAGCTGCTGAAGAGATAATAAGTAAAGTGAGACTTGAGTGGGTCAATAATATCAAAATATGCATCATTACGTACGAATTACGGATATATGTACCTATTGCCAATTTATGGAAAAACATGCACGGAAAAAAATTATGTATTCCTTTCTTGTGGTGTGAATTGTATTTTCGTGCAAAAAGCATAGGCCTATAGTTTGGTCGCGAGGAATAAAATGTGCAAATATGGTAAAATCCGCCCTATAGTTCTTACATAGGAGGAGATGTTTCTTATCAAATTTTGACAAAACCGCTTGTTGCTACCTATATTCAACTTAATGAAGTACCCTACAACAGCACGGGCTTTCAGGGCTCAAACAAAACGTGCACAAATAGCACTTCTTCCTAATATATCGAAGAGTTTTTAACTGTTTTGCGTTAAATAAAAAAATAGACATGGTGTCATTACAATTGTGCGTCCTCATGCGTTCCATGTCGCTGTGCACCAAGAACGACCATCGAAGAGAAAGAGATACAAAAGGAACTTTGGGTGGTGTTATCTTGAACGTTTGTACAATACTATTACCGGCCCGTTTCATAACTACCTTGTTTTGTGTAATCTCTTTCAAAATTTTTTCCAACCCTTTCTGAGGAGATTTTACTTAAATTAATTATATTAAAATCTGATCACTAGTTTGTGAGATGTATCCTGAAACATATGCATTTTGCGAAGAGTACTGTCTTACCAGAGAAAGTGTTCCAAATTTTATTGCCTTTCATGGGCATCTCATTTCAAGACGATCTCATTTTTCACACGTTTTTGTTGTGAATTATAATCATATAGAACTTAGGGAGATATAACATAGGGAGATCCCAAAACAGGTGAATTCTGGGTAGAATGTTTGTAAAGTTATAAATAGACACCGGAAAAATATGTAGTATGAAACGTCAAAATATCTACATAAATATGTAATGGAAACAGTAAGAATATGTAATAAATATGTAGAATCGGATGCAATACGTAATATTAAAATACTCTAATTTTAAAACACATTTACACAATACGAAACTACATTTATAAAACATTTCCTTAAAAAATAAAAATAATACAAACTTTTAAAAATCATTTGGACAGCCGACCAAACAACTATCCTGTGAGTAGTAAAACCTTCATCTACGAATATTGTTATCCGAACCGTAGTTTAGCAACCTGACCAAGGTGCATACGAAGCAAGGTTATGGACACCTTTAGACGGACTAGCCGCAATATAAGCCGCCGTAGAAACTGGCGATATCTACGACCAGCAAACCATCACTCCAGCGTGCGACATTCTCATCGAAGTGTTACATGTCGGCGATCGTCAACATTTCTCGGCAATTAAGGTGAAAGGTCACGAAACGGCATCAATGATCCTTTTCACACCTAGATTTCACCAATAATGTAGGGGAAAATGCTGATTTTTTTAAAAATATTTCTTTTCTTCAAATTTATTACACATTTTTATAAAAATTGTGAGAATGAAAATATTTTGTGAAAATTATGTAAAATAGTACTAAATATGTAACGAAAAAAATTGGATTTTCTGTTAGAGTGACGATTCAAAAAGATTACAATTTTGAGAACGGTAAGTAGTAAGACAAAAAATGTAATTACATCCGGACTCTAATCATCACTGTCCCCAACCAATGACATCGGTCTGCGTTATTTTTGATGTCTGAATTATTTTGTTTCTTTATGCGTTTTCACGCAGATTTCAAATCTACAATTGATTTTTGTGCATTAGCACCAGTTATTTTTCTCTACAAGCCAATATATGTTTTTGACATTTGTATTCTTTATTAGATGTTAATTCTAATACAAAATATTCGTTTCTTAGGCAGATTGATATCATTACTTGAGTATTCATGTTAAAGTTTACTCGTATATACGATACATGTTAAAGATAACTAAATTTCATCAATTAACATGAATAGAAAATGTAAGAATGGCCCAAATATGTTTTGCTATGTATGTAGTAAAGTGACGTTACCAGGGCAAAGATCAAACATTACGATTACAGCATTTGTGAGGCCAGCTATTATGCTTATTTTGATATGAAATCAAGATATTAGGACAATACCTTTGCTCCACAGCTATGGTGTCGGACATGTGTTAAGTAGGCTTAAAGATGGAACAAGAGAATCATATAGGAAATTACCCTTTGGTATACATATGGTGTGGAGGGAAGGAAAGATTCATTTAACATATTGCTCCTTTTGCTTGACAATATTACAAGGTAAATAATGTCGAGAGACTTTATTTTATATTTCAGAGGTAGAGAGGTATCAATATCGCTGGGACATAAATATAAAGGCAGACTCTTGTTGGTGACTGAAAAGAGATGAAACCTGGAGCCGTACATAAACGAAAGTCGCTTAAGTAATCATTTCTATAAAATAAATTATCGAACGTAAAAAAACTTCTAAACATGATAAAGAAAAGGGGAAATAGCTACATTTATTTCGATCATTCACATTTACTATTACTCGCATACAGAAAGGAAGAAAGAGGGTAAAACATTTTCCCACAATATTTGTTTTTGTTTTTTTAAATATAATTTTCTATTATCAAAGGTTGCGCTGAAACTGTGTTTGACGTGTTATTACGTGAATTAAACACTGATCTTGTGTTTAATTCACGTAATAGTTACCTTCATATGATCTGCTGTTGTCACGTTTATTATCAAGTTATTGACCCCGAACAGAAAATGTCCTAATAGTAATAACAGTATGCTTAGTAGTCACAGGATCCATAGCACAAAAACTATACCCCCCCCCCCGCGATTCGGTTGTCCGGATTAAGAGAGGGTGAGAAAAAGTGGTGATAACTGAGGTGGACTTTGACACCATTCCATGTGCAACACGCTGAAATTAAAAGTCGTCTGGCTTGGACGAAAAATGCCCCAGATCCAAAACTAAATAGGATCAATATTATCCACTGATCTTTACGGGCAAAATTTGAAATATTGTTCCTAATTTAAACCCAAATTATGTACAGTGCCTTTGTGCACTCTGGGTGAAAAGTTTATCACACCAAGGAGATAAGGGTTACAAGCTAGTAACTTACTTCATTGGACTAAATAGTTCCGGTTTTGCAAAATCGTTTGGGACATATGATCCGTGTTGATGTTTAGTCCAAGTCCATAGAGGTTTATCCCCGAATCTGGCTTCTTCGCTAATGTTCAAATTTATCACGAAGCAGTCAGTGACTTGAGAAAGTAGGGTATTGTGTCGAAGCTGTGCGTAACCAAAGCATTCGACTCTTCTGCAGGCAGCGATTCGATGGGCCCTGACCAGGAAAGGGATCCACAACGTCTTGATTAATTTGGTTATGCACGTACGTTGAGGTGTCCACCGTCATTCAGCAACCTTCGAAACGCTTTGAGATAGAGAATTCGTAGATGTGTTTAACAGGGGGACCCCTTCTCTCCATTTCTTTTTAAACACATTTCGATGTGCCTACGTCTGATCTTCCTGCGTCTCCTAACGAGAATTTTCATGCAGTTTCTTGGAATTTTCCAAATGAATATTTTATTTAAACTCCCTGTTTTAGTGAATCAAAGGCTACCATGTACTGCTTAGGGCTGATATATTTTTCGATACTTTGCTTTCTTTGGCATATCCGTGTATATTAAATATCATGCACTGCATGTCTGCCCTATCTTCTTGTTTGTAAGAAAGAAGAAGTTAGAGCAGCCATGCACGGCTTCGTCACTCACGCGGACCGCATTAACGGTTCACAGGAATGAATATTTGTGTGCGTGAGTTGCGGAGTAATGGACGTTTTAAACGGAGTGTTTTGACGGAGTTTATTGATTTACGTAAGCAGCGTAAATTGGAAGAGATTAGGTAGTGTCATTAGCTTAGTGCCGAGTGTACTTCGCGTGTAAAGTAACTAAACATAAAATGCATTGGTAATTAATCAACTTAGCAGAAATTACTTAAATAGTGCCGAGTGTACTTAGCCTGAAAAGTGACTTCGCGCAAAATGCTTTGGTAATAATGCGTTGGACGTACTTAAGGATGTTTTAAGGTAGCGCGAGGGTCGGAGACCTGAGCGTTGCCCTCAACTTTGCGCGAGATGGTGCGTCGCGGCGCGCGCGAGTTTTTCTCGGAATCGCCAGCACGCGAACAAGAGCCGTACTGCAAACTGCATTTCACTCTTAAGGCCCATTCACAATGCAAACGTAAACAGTAACGTAAGTGATAGGCTGAAGTATTCACAATGTGTAACATAAACTTATGCAAAATAAGAGTTTCTATTGGCTGGGAGACATCCAGTTTACTATTAGTTAGATGAGAGAATCGATTTCGAGGTATGGACTGTGCCCACGTCCCATATTGCGTTAGTTCGTCTATCGACTTCACTCCTATTTCGATTCTCGATTTTGAGTTACCGTACTGTGATTGAATAATTTCTTATGTCTTAATCAGAAGCACGGAAGCTTGAAGCTTGCGAGCTTTTAAGTTAACGTCTTACGTGTTATGCTTATGCGAACGCATTGTGAATGAGTCCGCTTGTAGACGTAATCCTAACTTTTATGTTAATGCCATGTTTATGTTTATGTTTGCATTGGAATAGGCGTTTACACCGTGCTGAAAATATACCGAAGTTAATAGATGATATTACTGATAAATACAAGACAACAAATATGTCTAATGTGTACCCGGTGATTTCAAATTCAGTTACAGAAGAACATGACAAATTAAATGTTATAAGTGTGTCCCCAGTGTCATTTCTTCGTGCTGGCTATGCAAAGTAGATAAATATGATTCCATTATTGATGAGGGGAAAGAAATTAGATTTATATGTCTGACGGCAATATTAAGTATTTTCAAAGTAAAGAAGTACGACATATTGCAGGAAATTGTAAAAATGTGGATACCGCAGTTAAGTAATACTGAGGCAGTGCATCTAGAAACGGATGTCGTGAACGAACAGGATGTAAATTCTAATGACTCAAAATTTCCCTCATCTGAGTCAATGCAACCAATTAAAAGATCATTAACCCAGAGTGCCAATACATTGAGTGAAGCATCAAAGACATCTCCTTCAAACGATGCAACCGCAAGTGTGGGAAATTTTGCCGAACCATTGAGAAGGAAGAAGAATAAGAACAGTGAAAATAAGTAATGTTAACAAACACATAGATGTACATTGTACAACTATCCTCAATCAAAGAAATTTTTTAAAAAATAACTCAAAATTAATGTTTATGAGCAATTGAAAAGATTTTAAAAAATCACTTATGATTTCAATAGCGCATTTCAAATATCACTAAATTGCACGAGAGAAACGGAGATATCGAGTTGTTAAGAGAGTTCTATCCATCATTTTAAAAGTAGAGGAATTAAATACAGCTTTACACTATTAAAGAAACTTGTGGTGTTCCAACAGCACGCACTTTCTCATATCAATAATTGCTACGTATACCATAATACCGCAATTTCTACCTTTTTGAACACATCATAGTCATCATTTGTAAAACACATTAATCGCTGTAAAAATCATGAACGCTTTAGGCTCGAAAATTTATGATAATACATCAACACAAATAAGACAATCCAAAACTCCGTTCGCCGAAAATGCGGCCAGCACAATATTCTTTACCGTTCTTTGCTACTATCAGGTAAAAGTTTAAAGAAACATTTTGGAGCCGTTTCGGAGAATGATTTTTTTTAATACATCATCTTCAAGCAGAAATTACGCGAAAACTACACGTTTCTTTCAAAGAAGTGACATTTTTTAAAGATTTGATTTTTTAGAACAGATTTTATTTAAGAAAACATCTCAATTTTCAACATCGTACTTTCGCAATGTCGCGTCGTGGCGTTGGATTCAGGAAGCACGTCGCCATCGCACAATGAGCCCACATTTTTTAAATTCTTGCTAAAGTACGAAAAGCAATTTGAAGAATGAGCATTAACTATTTGATTTGGAAAAAGTGCTTCGAAGCATGAATTTAGTATTAAATACGAGGCAAATTGTGATTTTCAGATCGAAAATCAGGCCATTTTTCGGACGTTGTTGGTCATGTAATTTTTGCTTATTTTGGTGCTGCCACGTTATGGAAACAAAATGAACCGATATCCATGCATTTAGACGTAAGAGACAGACGTTCGGAATTGTTTACTCCTAGTGGTTTGTGCAAATCGTATATTACCGAATCTCGAAGGCGGGCGTCCACAGACGTGAAATCACATCTCCACCTTCCACCGGTCCGTACATTGCTCATCAGTCTTCAAGTGACGGGAGTGGCTAGTTGTCCTGGTAACTTTGATTTTGCAGTACCGGTCAACCACCAAACCATGCCATTGAAAAATTCGGGAGCCGACCATATTCGTACGTGACTTGTGTTCGCCAGAACGAGAAAAACGGGAAGGGTAAAAGTGTCTGGTAACCCGGGCGTATTTACGCTTGAGACCCCAGGGCAACCAGAGAAAACAAGGGGCTTGGGTCACTAGATACTTGGGGACCCCATTATTTCTAACAAAAGTCCCCCTTATTTATTATTATTATAATTATTATTATTAATATTATTATTAATCCCCCACAAATTAATCTTTGGATCACTTCAACCAACACCATTATATAAAATTATCCCAATTATATTTTCAAGAAACAAAAATTAACTTAACGTTAACCTCAAATATTTTGCGGTTCAACAAATCTTCGGGGGTATGGCCCCATAAATCTAAAGCAAGAACAACCAACCAGATTATTATTATTATTATTATTATTATTATTGTTATTATTATTATTAATACATTTTAAGTGGTTCATATTTCAACAACAGATAATTTTCTTCAAAACAAAGTATTAAAGGAAATACATTGAATCAGTTTTCGGGGTCCCATTGAAGTGGGTGCCTGGGGTTTTCCCACCCTGTGGACGACCTGCGTGTCCCCGCTAGTCATGCAGTATGCTGCAGCTGGCGGAGGCGGGGACGCGGAAGGGCAAGTAGTGACTACTGCCATGTGGCATGGTCCCTCAGATCCAACAGGTTTACCACTTTTTATAAAAAAATTCGTTCATACGCAAATGGTTTGGCCTTTTGGAGCGCTCTAGCAACATAACAGTTCGGCGATGAACGCTGCAAACTGGTGCTACCAGAGAGCTGCAGCGATGCCCATTGCGCGCGCGACATGCAGCAAAATGAACTCGGCCACGAGTGGATTAAGCCTTTTTGGATCTTTTGCCTCGTTTCTCCGCTACTGCGGTGGAGGATGGAGGCGTGCGTGATTTGTGGTCGCTGCCGCTTGGCAAAGGTCTAACAGTTATATCACTTATTATACAAAACGAGTGGCACCACAGAATGGCACAGACTTTGTCGTATTTGTGTTCTATTTTCTTTGGTCCGGGTTAGCTATTCGGACTTGCCACATATTCTTGCCAATTGCAATCTATCGCCGCCCAAAGTGTATTTTCTGACATTTTCTAAATTTTTCGAATTCCAAAACGTAGAACCGAAATATTACTTTAAGAATATTTCTGTAAAACCTCGCCCTACATGGCAATTTTCATTGTAGTATTTGGAGTCGTTTTTAAGAAAATGGCGTTTATATGTTAAAATAAATGCGAAATTTGAAGCACTTTTTCACAGAAAATTTTCGAGTTTTCACAAAACTTCCTTGGAAGTCGTTTAAAGCACCTTAACGCAGAAATGCAATAGTGTTTACACATTGCTGGAAATGTGCTTATTAACGACATGACAGTTATTCCAAATATTTACATTTGTGTTATTTTTAAAAAAATCAACTTTATGTCATATTAACCCGTGCATTTGGCACCATCCGAATAAATAGTTTGGAGCTTTTCGAAAACTCAAATGATTTCTGAGAAAAAGAGCTTTAAATTTCGCAATTTCGGTATTGCTTAAATGCCATTTTCTTAAAAACTGCTCCAAAGTTGTTTCAACAAAAATTCCCTTAGAAGACGAGGTTTAATCTTCTTTAATATTCTTAAAGTAATATTACGGTTCTACCGTTAGGAAACCGAAAAATTTAGAATTAAAAAAAAGGTTTCCAAAAACTTCATTAGACGTTATTTGAAGTACTCCCCCCCCCCCAAATCCAATGACGTATAGAAATCTCTGTCGCTGTTTGCCCGCTACTCACAGGGCTCGGCGCAGCGGAGGGCGGCGGGGGCGCGGGCGGTCGCGGAGGGGCGATGTGCGGCCGCCGCCGCTTGGCATGGCCCTCCTGGGGGCGGCAGCTGCCTGCACGGGCGGCCGCCGCGGCCTCCGTCTCCTCTCCCACTGCCCTCGGCGCACCGCGTGCGACCACCTCGCCGCCGCCCGTGCCGCGTCGATCACGACGGCCTCGCGTGCGCACGCGTGCCCCACGCCCACCTCGCCCCCTCGCGGCCCACAATCAACGCCCGCCTTTTTAAATATGTCACGTAAGGGTTGAATTCTCGAATTGGTCCGATGGCTGGGGCTGACGTCATCTAACACTTAATCGAACTGTTTTCAAACGAAGTAATATTACTTGCACTGGCTCACGTAAGCAAAATATTTACTATTTAAGTTTTTTTTATTTAAAACAGAGGGAGAGCAGCGAGAGCATAGACCAGGGAGCGAACTACACTCACCGTCCACTTTTTTTACTTTCTCACCTTATGAAAGAACTTCATAAGAGGAGAAAGTTATGTGATCGAGTGCCGGAAAACGGCGAATTTTCGCAAGAAAAACTCTTATTGTCGGGCTCTGGTAACGAAAAAGTGGATATATGTTGCTAAATGTAGAAAGCAAATATCCTCTAACGCGTGATGTAGCCGCAGAATCCATGTTTTGTTTGTTCTTGATACCGAAAAATCGATTGACTGCAAAACGTGTGTCTGTCCTTCCGACTGTCTGTGGTCAACGCAGGCCAGGTAGCGAACTAGGTCTGATTTTCACTCACGTTCACACCAGCACCACTTTTACCGTTCTTTGCTTCACTCGCGAAAAAAAAGAAAGAAAAATTTGAAGCTGTTTTTGAGAAAATAATTGTTTAAAATTTAAAAATTGCCTATTATGCAAACTTTCGCAAACAATACTCATATTTTCGAAAAATTGAACATTATTTGATTGGTTTCTGACGAACATTTTCATTAAGAAACAAAATATATTCATAATTAAAGTTGTAGGATGTCGCAGAAAAATTTACATTTTTTTTCAATTTTCGAAAAGTTTGACATTTTAAAAAAACATAATAAGACCTGAACCCGCCTCTTAAGCGTTATTTATGCTATCCTAGAGCAAATTTTAATTCAAATATTTGGTGCCTTTTTTTGTTGAAAATTTTTAACATGTCCCAGCGGATTCAAGTGAATAACCCCCTCCGTCAAATTAAAATATTGAATTCAAATTGAAGGAGTGGCGAATCAATTTTTCGGTATTAAAACCCCACAAAACCTTGAGTCTGACTACACAACGTGTTAGAGGAAGTATGTAGGAACAAGATTTATCCAATTTTCAATACCAGAACCCGGTAATGAGAGTTTTTCGGTTAAAAATTCGCTGTTTCTTTCGCAGCATTACAATACTCTATACAGCGAAAGTAGTAGAGTGAAAATAAAAATGAACTTCTAGCACGCTTTGCCTGCTCTGAAAGTAACGGCTTTTGCATGGGGCTGTCAAGAAACAAAATTTTATTAGGCAAAGGTGTCATACAAGGAACCTAATGATTGATTGATTGCTTGATTGCCAGTGATTCCGGGTGCGTCAATTGCTAAGGTCATTGGTACCGTAAGTGTAGTTCATGTTTTCTCCCGCGAGGTGGCGGTGATCTTCCCCCGCTGGATGGTGAGATCCAGGACCGACCCACCGTCGACTAGCGGGGTTTTCCCCAAACAGGTATCTTCCACCAGCGGGTCACCTCCCTAGCCGAGACAAGCTCTAAGTTCCCGACTGATCTCACGGCATGTGTGGTAGTGTAGAGCATATTTGTGTGTTTGTAAGTAAAGGATGAGGATAGGACAAGGAAGAGAAAGGAGAGATGGCTCGTAGTCCGTGGCCCGTTTGTTTGTTTTACTGCTCCGGCATTCGCCTCTTACTGATTGGAGAAACCACGGAAAACTATCGATCAGAGTAGCCCGACTCTAGAATTCAGACAGTGACTGAACTCGACCTACCTGACAAGCTTGTGTCGAAAATTCTGCCACCGTCGTGCACTCGAACCTAGGACCTCCTGGTCAGAGGCACTGCAGTGACATTAGTTTGTGCCCTGAGTAACCTATGGATAGTGAAGAAATACATTTCTTCAGTAGACTTACTGGTTTTATCATGCCTCTCACACATGCTGAAACCCACGATAAAACTAATTTTCGCTTTTTTTCTTCACCTCAAACTTCAACTCATAGCATGTAATTTGTAAACGTAATTCAAATAATTACCATAAATAAAAAGTTTAAAAAATTTAAAAAATTGACAATAAAACTACTGCGGTCACAAAATACACACGTTATTGTGAATTTTTGGAGTTGTTAATAAACTGAAAAAATTGTTTTGAACATATTATGGTCCTAGAACACACCGTGCTTTCGACATTATTATACAAGGGCAAGGGCAGTTCGACTCACGACCGATCGATTCGTAAAGAGAAATGAATTAGTGCTGTTGATACTCCCCATTCAAAAGGCATGTTTCCCATGTTAATAGAGTAGCGATATTGATCAAGGAGGGTTAGGTTGTGGGCAACATTGTCGGGCTCAATGTCAGGGCAACACTATAATCTGTGAAGAGAAATAGTGACAGTTCTGACGTGGATACTCATTCTTTTTAGATGTCAAGGCCCACTTCAGATAGAGTTAATCACAACAGTGTGTTATTTACTGGCGATATTTTACAACTGACAACAAATAAAAATATCTAAATCCGGAAACAGTGAAACACAAAACTATAGCACAACACATAGCGATTTTTTTTTAAATGAAATCTGTTCTGAAAATGGATCTTTAAATAAGAGCGTGCACAATGTTTCGAAAATATGAACAGTTTTCGTTTAATTTTCTGTGAAATATATGCATTATCAATCACAATTATTATCTCAAAAATGACTGAAGCTGAAAGACCCACTCTCTATGAACTCTTGTTTTTTCGAAAATTGCAGAAACGTAACGCTGAAAAAGTAAATGGCGATTTTTTTCCTTAATAAAATCTGTTCTAAAAGAGTATATCTTTAAAATAATGGCATGTACAATTTTTTTGAAACATGAGTAGTTTTCGCGTAATTTTTTCATTGACCTTAGGGCGATTTGAAAAACTTCTTGCATAAAGCTCCCAATTTTTTCTCTTTAGAGTCAATAGTTGAAAAGTGTTTGTTTTTTAGAACCTTCTTCAGAGCATTTTCTCATGGGAAGTAGGTTTCCATAACGAGGTTAAGAATCTTGTGAGATATTGTGGGAGTAGGCGTTATAAATGACCGGTAGAACATGAGCCATCCCATGTAATACGCTCAAATATTATTAATATGGTAAAGGAAATAATCTCCACAAAGTTAAAACTTTTGTGGAGATTATTTCCTTTACCATATTATGGATTACCACAAGGTATCTGCTACCACCACGGAATTTATTCAAATATTATTATTATAATATTACTGTAATATACTCAATATAACAAACATATGCCATCTTTATAAATAGATTTATTCTTTCAAAAAAATTAAAGAAAAAATTGGAGCCACTTTTGAGAAAATTTGAAAATGTCCTTAAGGTTTCAAGTAAAGTACCCCCAAATTTTAAAGAGTGTTTTTCAAAATCGCAAAGCTTTGGATCGAGTCAGATCGACTGGGGATATTCATTTTAAAGAAAATCGGCTGAACGGTTTAACCGCAAATGTAGTTCACAGACAGACGTTTTACTGTCATTCGATTTTTTGGTATCAATTCCCCATAAAACGTGGATTCTGGCTACACGTGTTAGAGCATTTTTTCTAAATTTGTCAACTGTATTTATCCATTTTTGAGTTATTGGGCCCAGCCATAATTAATAGTCTTAATAACATCCCCATTTAATATATTATTTGTGGACATACACATACAACTATAGCTTACCTGGACGCAGACGGGCTGTCTGTACAGATCAGAGTTTTCTGGAAATTTCTGTTTGACTAAGTAATTTTTTGAATGGTTGCAATTAATTACAAATTATCAGCCTTGTTTTCAAATAATAAATAAAATATTTATTGCAATTCATTTATTAACATTGCAAAATAAGCTCATTTGTATTAAAAATCATTTTCGATTATTATCATTCCTTGTACAAATCAATTTAAGTGTACGTGGCTTACTTCGCGCCATCGCTCGCAGTGAAGACCTCGGGTGAAGAACCGTCCAATGCCCAAGACGTCTTCTTTCTTCGGTCGCCGCGATGATGTATCTTATTTCGCCATGCATAACGCAATATTATACGATGTCAATTGCTAAAGAAAAATGTCATTCTACCAAATTATTTCCCGATTTGTCGGATAGTTATCATTAGGGGGCGGATTTTAATGAAATGTCATTTTTTTTTGTTTTCACAGTAGAAAAATGTCGTATAGTAAAGAAACTCATTTTATGTTATGAGAAAAGGAAATGTCCCATTTTTGGTTCAACTTATTTTGTATTTTTTGTTGATTTCGACAAATAAGCCATTTTTTACCCTTTCCCGTCAGTTTTAATGCATTTTTCGCTGATTAATCGATTTTAGTATCATTTTAATGGCACTTCCTTTAAATAATATTGAAGAGAGGCAGCAAATTTTCTCCACAGAATTCCTGAGTACGTTACCTAGTAGCCTATTCGATTTCTTCGCTCAGACGTTGTAATGTCAGCCATTGTAAATAAACTAAGGTTTCTGTGACGCCTATCAGTGCCTGTGTCCGTTCAGTTGATATCGGGATAACTAAAGACAAGAACAGTCCAAACCACACGTTTGAAAGCTGGGTTCACTTGAATAGAAGGAGCGTCGATTACATCTTAACGTATTCAACATCTTGAGTTGTTCATCCGGATTGGTTGTGATTACATTTTTACGACATTTTTCTTTGCTTTTAGGGCATTTTAAAAACATTTTAAGAGCGTTTTGTTGATAATTTTTCAGCGATGTTTTAGGTCATTAAACTACACCCCCTTGTTATCAAATATTAAGACACGTATGTGATACTTCTGTCCTTCGCCTCGGGAGGGCGTCTAATCGCGTCACTTTTTTATGTTCATAAATGAAATGTTCAATGAATGAATTCACTCATTCCCGAATCTCATTCGAGTTTGCATAGACACGCCTGTTTCTATTCAATCCACAATTGTATGATTTTAATATTATTCAAATTCTTTGGGATTATTCTGAAAATGATAATACAAAGGTTGGATAAAAGTAATGAGAACTTTTTTCTCCGAAATGACATTATTGATAGGGATATTTACATTTACACACCTTCAATATAACCGTCGCTGTAATTAATGACCTTTTGCAGCAAATTAAGGAGGCGTCGAACGCCATCTGCGCATCTATTTCTGTTGATGTTCCATATTGACCGCCCTATAGCATGAATAATTTCCTCTCTGGTATTGTACAGAGTACTTCGCAGTGGTTCTTTCAGTTTGCTGGAGAGATCATAATCACAGTGACTCATATCAGGTGAGTAAGATGGATGTTCCAGAATCTCCCACTGCCAGCGGCGCAAGAGTTCTCCACGTGGAAATATCCTCTACCGGGGATATCCTTCACATTATCTCTGCCTAATCTCAAAGATTTAACCCATCGTGCGATTGTGGAGTCCGACAACACTGCGACACCACGTGCTTCACGCAGAGTTCTTGCAAACATTCTCGCTTACTCTGACCTCGTGATACTTCGATTCTAAGCCACGAACGTTGCACTACCTTTGTAAACAGTACGTTTGGGCGCTTACTTTACGGCTATGAACGATTTACACACTGCAGTAGACCGACAGTGCTGTTCCTTCTCGCTGCACACACACTCGTCTAACACTCCTTCCTTTTGTTACGACAGATGGCAGAACGATGACACGTCGGCTTTAAATTGCAGCAATATTCTCATTACTTTTGTATCTAACCTATGTATTATGCCAGCTCACTTCCCTCCTACGTTCGACGTTATGTCGTAACTAATATATGGCAACATGGCCCACTACGCGTCCCATCTAATTATAATCTGCAATGTACCAAATATGTTGTGGGCTCGACGGACAGCAGTCGAAAAGAAAAGGTTCCTGTCCTTCTATTCATAATTACGGCTCCTCCAAATATCATTTCTTTTTATTACATAGGGCTGTGATTTCCACTTCCGATATGTTATTCTACTGCAAGCATTCATTTTCCCCGAGTTTGTTTATTTATTCCCGCTGCATGACAACCTGTTCAACATAACTAATTTTTAATGTATTTATACTGATAAAATGGGGGGGGTCTCTTGGCTCGTCACAATACCTGTACTTTTCTAGGAGAAAATACATTTCAATTATATTTTCAGAAACCTGTTTATATCTGTGTTTTCAAAGAATTGTGATTGTGTTGTTGCAGAATTTGAAATTTTTCCTCATGCCATCAGTTTTGGAAAAAAGAATGAAATGGAATAATATTGTTTGTTTTTTCGATTCTCCGTGAAGTGTCATTGTAGTACTTTTCGTTTGTAACTTTTCTACAGTTCTTCCTTATTTGCGATGTATTTGCAGGGGTTCTGCTAATTATTATTATTTGCAGTATTATTATTATTACTATTTTTGTTGTTGTGAATGCCATAATCATCGGGCTAGATTGAGCCAAGCATTCTGTATTTTCTATTTTTGTCAAAGATCAACTATTAGGAAGTGAGAAAGAGCAGTTGCCAAGAAATGTGTCACGTGGCAAGCGTTCTGATTTTTATGTGTAAAGATGAAGCCTTTCAATCCCATCTATTTTAAATTTTCAATCGTGTTTAACATTTTAACACGATTTTTTGTATATTTACGTACCAAAAAAAATTAAATAAAAGCAAAACGTTAGTGATTCCTGGGAGTCCGTATTCCACTAACTGTTGAATGCCTCAGAGCGCTCTGTCGGGCGTGAAGGCCATGTAGCAGAGAAAGCTGCTGTCGTAAGGAACGCGCGCGGTCCGTGGCCCGTTTATTTGGGTACTGCTCCGGCATTCGCCTTTGTTGAGCGGAGTAACAACGGAAAACTACCGATCAGAGCAGAAGACTGCTGGAATTCCCCTCCAAACAGCGACTGAATTCGGCTTGACCTGCGATTTATGCAATTCTGCCCCTGGCAGGTCTCAACTGTTGGCGGTTTCATCCAATTAGGAGCTTGAACGTCAGGATAGTGAAATGAGCAGGTGACGTTCAAGCTCCCGATTATATGAAACTGTTAACCGCTGATACCTGCCGGGGGCGGAGTTGCGAAAATTGCAGTATAGTTGACAAGCTAGTGTCGAAACTCCTGTCTACATCGGGACTGGAACCTAGGACCTCCCGCCAGAGCGTTACAGAGTCATCAGTTGAGCCAGGGTTTTATAGTGGTAGGAATGGGATAGGGTTTCATAGGGGTAGGACTTTGTCACGCTCGTCAGTTGTGGCCTGCCCGACACGGGGGGCGGCGGCCCGAGGGGCAGCAAACAACGCGAGCGTCGCCGCGAGAGGCGTTTATTGTGGTCAGAGCGCGCTGTCGGGCGTGACGGCCATGTAGCAGAGCACGCCGCCGCCGGGCGCGCGCTGTGCCGCCAGGAAGGCCGTGCCGTCGGGCGAGCGGTGCATGAGCGCCGGCGCCACGGGGCCCCCGCGCGGCAGCTGCGGGATGAGCGCGCGCAGCTCCTCCCCCTGCGCACGTTACACAGGCACTTCTATACGAATCGACAGCTAGCGCTGGCAACTTAACTGAAGGTTCTGCGGTCGTTTGACCCTCATTCCTTCATTCGTTCGTTTGCAGTTGCCTAACTCGTAAATAGCTTCGACCATTCCTTTTTGGGATGTGTTTTGGGAAATTTCCCCTCCCAAACTTTTTCAGTAACTATTTATTTCAACCAAAAATATATGCGTATACACATTAAAACGCATTGTATCGCAACATGAACTGAGTTTGGCCTGCGTCATTCTACATAATCTATAATACGACCCATTCAACCAAAACATTTTGAATAAAAAAAAATGTCCCCTCCCAAAATTTGTTTCTAGATTCGCCCCTGACCTGCCACACGAACACGATCACCATCGCTCAACGGACGTCATCTGTCCCGTTTGGCCACGTGGTCTGGTCTGTGCCCACATGGATGCCACGGAATCAGTGAATGAATCTTAAAAAAGAAAAGAGAAGGAATCGGATGGTTCATCACTTTAATAGCGAGCAGCTTTTCAGGGGAACATTGCACATCCTCTTTGGGAAATATGCAACGACAGTGAAAATTTAAAAAAAAAAAAATCAAATGTCCGAACCATCGTTCAGTTATTAGCTGTGATCATACTATATGACAAGATACGAATATGAGTTGTTCTCTATCACCAGAAAAAATTGCTTGTATGTGCACTTCATTAATTAACCTTTTAATGTCGAATCTATTTACTTTATGAATGGTAAAACGTATTCAGCTTGTTCAACGCGGTTCAAACGTACGTCGTGTGTTCTGCACGCTATGAATTCTTAAGAAGGAAAAACGTCCGTTAGGAAGAACTAGAGGCTCACGTCCGCTGGCTGTCACGCGACGGACGTTGTCGGCTCGCGACCCGAAAGCGAGCCTGCTGTGCTACGACGGACGCACTTTAACGTACGTCATTTGATCTTCGTGTGCCACTAGCCTAATGCTTCGAATAAATGTTTAGAATTTTTTGGGGGGGAGTGTTGATGAAACCAGAAAAGACGACACATATGTAAAACAATTAACCTTTCTCGTGTTGAAGAAGGCAAAACACGGCTGTTTAGTACAACGTAAATGTTGTCAACACGTGAAAGCATTAAAATTTTGTTATGAGGGCTAAAGAGTGCCGAGCGTAGGCTTAAATGTCTCTTGGTTTATTTCTATTCGCGTTCGGAGGCAGACGCAGCTTGGCGGGAGCCGGTTCTCGTTGATTTGCCTCGCGGTTCAATTCGTTTCAGCTATGTACCTAGAGTGGAAAATTTATCACGTCGTGTTTCGAATCCTAGGACCTCCTGGATGGAATAACTTGTGGTAGTGAGATAACTTGATGGCTATATGCGAAAACATGTTTTATGTTCTGGTTTACGTTTTTCAAAAAACTTTTTTCACTCTTGTTATTACTGCTTTTTCATAAGTTCAATTACCGGGTAATTTAAAAAAGAGAAACACTATTCATTATATTGAACTGCAATTGAGTACAACTTGATGGCAGAAGTTTACAAAATAAATTAATATAAAAGTCATGAAATGATGACGATGCAGTTGATGATAGGCTTAATATTACGTCATCATTACACCACAAGGTGATTCTCAGCACTGCATACCGTTGCACTTCACTGTCCTAAGTGTCAACACCAATGAACGCTATTCACAACACTTCACTGAACTGCACGGCACGAAATTGCTTAAATTTGAACTCATGAGCTTGATTCTGATAACAAAAAAAAATGCTTACTTTACTGGTACAAAACTAATTCTAACATTTCTAACACAAGGGTCAGAAGTGCAAGAAATAGTTTGAAATTTTCTGCAGACAAACTGTTTCCATCTCTTATAGTTCTACTGACGAATGAAACTTTCCTTACATCTCTTCTCTGGTTTTTTGTCCGAATATTGTTATTTGTGATACCCTCTACCAAAATATCTTGATTCTGACCCTTGTGTTATATCGAGTTATATCCTGACAATGAATTTCCTCCCAAACCGTTTAACCTACCTATGATATAATATATGCAAATATATATGAATATAATAAAATGAGCAAAGCCTTGCTTTCATTATTCAAGTTTTGAACGGGTTCCATTACTGTTTTAAGATAACGTAAACGTGAAAGCTTTGTTTTGAATTCATTCTACATTTGCTTCGTGAGGAAATCTATATGGAGTCACTCCGTACTTCACAAAAGAGAAGACGGGTTATATGTCAATTCTTTTGCGTTTGTCGTTCATTTCTTCATGTTCGCATTTCGAAATACGACATCCACGTGTTTCATTTACGTATCATTCTCACACTCTACCTTACTCTCTAACTGAATACAAAGGTACTTGCATGATGATACTCGCGGTATAAAGTCGCTACCCAAATAGGAATCAGCTGAAGTGCAATTATGATGCTGGCCAAATATATTTTCTTTACTTTCGATTCCATTAATTTCTATTTTCATTTTAACCCAATATCAGAATTATTATTTTAAGTTCTGTTGTCAAATGTTTTGGTTGTCATTTCGTTTAATTACTCGATATAACACTGAATCGTCAGCAAATATTCGTACAGGACAATGTAGTATGTTGTGTATTTGAAAGGTCATTTACGAAAGATATGAAAAGGAGAGAAAACGAAATAACGTTATGATATTATCAGTGTGGTTAAATGGATAACAGTGTGTTGAGTAACAAAGGCCACGCCAGCTAGCCATTTAGTTTAGTGTTGTTTCCGTGCTTAGTGGAGATCCGCGATGGCCGTTGGTCGATTCTTTTCGGTTGAGATAACGCTAGTTTGTGATGGACTGCATGCAGCGCATTGGATCTCGTTTTATTATGATAAAGTACGTTCTTTGAGATCATATTGGGCGTGAGGCATATAACTTTTCAAACCATCATATACGTGTGAAAATAAACATTTCGAGTGGAATTTTACTGTGTAGTCATTTCTTTCGAGTGATAATAGAAATGAATAAACAATACGTAGAATTTGTTTTGTACATACTTTTATGTAGAAAATATTTCTGAAAATGGTATGTATTTATTTGTTTCGGTACTTTAAAACTATAACATCTATCGGGAACTGTAGAACAGTCAGTGTACTATCCAGAACTGTGATAATATTGCATGATTTTCTTAAGTTATCTACAAGTTGACGGGGAATTTTTCTTTTTTAATTTTTATTTATTTATTTTTTGTTTGTTTGAAGTTTTTTTGTTTTCGTAAGCAGAACTCTTTCAATACCCTAAGACTGTAGAACTACTCTGCTGCTAGTCAGGATTCGTTTGATTTCATGCTTGCTCTGGCGTTCGCTCACTAACTTTACACCAATGAAATGTATTTAATTTCACTGGAAGGACATCTACATCGATAAGTAATTTATTAGCACGTTGCTGTAAATAACGGTCTCTGATATAGCATACTTATATTTAACCGTCGAATGACAATTTCATAAGAGCTTGATTTTTATCTTCAAGTTATACTAAGTCATACGAATAAGTAAGTACATTAATGAAATTATATCTTTGATCTACTTCTAATATGACTATCTACGATTTGAGGAGACTTATGAAGGTAAATGGGATATTAATTCTCTATGGATACGTGTGTTTGTCTTTGATAAATTATTTCGTGTTTGATAAATTATTTCGTGTTCGTCTGTCCATAATGGCTGACATATTTGGAATCGTTTCCTAATCATTCACCATTCCATTCATTTGCTTATTATATATATTCAAAGACGTTATTTGCCTCTGGAACGTTTGGCGTTACGATAAGAAATTACTTGTTTCATTAATAGATGATATCAGTGTCATTGATTGAACAATGCTTATTTTTTATCATACGAAGGACTGAACTTTCTGTAAAATGTTAAAGAAAATCACATTTAACACCCTTAGTAAAGTATTTTGTCATTGGATAAGAATTGTAATATTTTGTATCTAGGCATAAGTTATATAAACTAGTTTCGGGGAAGTCACTGCAATGAATCTACGAAATTATTTTCAAACCTTTCTATATACTCTGGAATATTTCATCAGGAAAATTTTCTAATACAATATTATTGTAAATACTCAAAATGAAGAACCAAAACGCAGAGTTTTAAAACTCTTCCACTAAACCTCTCTTACTTCTTTTTGGTTGTTACATTTCCACTATCTTTCTTGAAGTGACGTAGTTTGTGCCATTTTTTTCTCCGAAAGTCAGTTGTTCTGAGCCGATAACAAACTGCCATCGCGTGCTGAACTAATGGAAGCGCCAAAAACAAAGCTCTCTCTGTCGTGCTATTGAACCCGCCAGGCAACGCTCAGACCTTCGGGAATCTATCGTAAAAATCTCGCACGGTGTAAATGGTCGCGCGTATCGCGAAAACACAGCCAGTGCAAACAAACTCAGTACTCGCGCACAGTGTAATGTATACGAAGCGGATGTTTAATGCGAACTGCATTGTAAATAAAGATTAAACCAAGATTGGGGAATGTAAAAGTTGCAAAGTTGATAGGAGAGTGAACGTGTTGAAAAAAAATGTAACCAGAATTCTTTTTCCCCAGTGGAGGACATTGTACTTAAGAAAATGATGACATTTCAATGAAAAGGACATTTTACATTTTTATACTCCACGATGTGTAAAAAATGTATTCAACAACTCCAAACCATTCATAGTCTTTAAAAAACATATTAGACTTTGCGTCATTGAAAATGAAAGCTTACGATTAGATAACTTCGGCCCCGCACTCAATTTCATTATCCACCAAACTATATATGTGCGTAAATAAGTTTTAGATAACAATAAGCCTAATGATATATTATGCAGGCCATTTATTTGAGTAAAAATGTAGAATTCAAGACATGAAGACCCTTTAATGAATTAAATTACTTTAAAATTATTCAAGTATTATTTTCAATTCAACAGGACAAAACGATCGACATTCCAAGCACAAAGTAGGAAGGACAAGAGGGCAATGTTAAAAAGGAGGTCATGTTCTCCAAAAGGACGGATGGCAACCCTAATTTTACTGAACTGTCGAGAAGTGACTTCAAAATGTGTGTTCATTTCTGTACGTGTGTTTTGTTTGTGTTTTCTGCACGAGTTCATGGGTGGACTGTTCGTTTATTTCTAGCATGTTTCATTTGTTTATTCTAAACAAAAATTCGTATCGTTTTCAATAAGAATAGAAGTAATTGTATTGTTGTAGTTGTATTACTGTAAATAGTTTTATAGAAGTAATTGTATTGAATAATGTGACGTGTGTGTGTGTGTGTGTGTGTGTGTGAGGCAAGGTCAGATTTAAATAGTGGCGTTAGTGGCTATCGCCTTGCGGCCTCCATATTAGGAGCTGTAACAATGTGTTTCTTGGTGAATTTATTACAAATATATCGTAGATTGATGGTAGGATATAATGATATGGAGATGATGTTAGATTAATTGAGGAGAGGCGAGAGTGATGAGGCAAATGAATGGAGAGAGTGCGATCAGACGAGGCGAGATGAGCGAGGTCTGACGCGGTGAGTGAGATGATGAGAGGTGAATATTGACGAGAGGGGAGGGTGAAGAGACAAGATAATGAGGTGAGTGAGACGAGGCGAGGTGAGATGAGGAAGGCCGGATGAAGTGGGTGAGATAGTGAGAGGTGAATTGAGGAAAGATGAAGCGCGGTGAGATGAGAGAGGGAGAGAGCGAGCGAGTAAGCGAGAGAGGGAGAGAGGGAGGAGAGGGAGTAGAGAGCGAGGGAGAGGGAGGGAGCGAGAGAGGGGAGGAGAGAGGGAGAGAGAGAGGGGGGAGAGGAGAGAGCGAGAGAGGAGAGAGGGAGAGGGCCTCACCAGGCTCTCAGCGAGCGGCGGTAGCGGGCCCTCGGGCGGGGGCTTCATGTAGATGCCGTGCACGATGCCGCGCGTCGCCATGATGCGCAGCAGCTGCGCGTACTCGTTGCGCCTGCGCGCCGCCTCCTCCGAGTCGCCCGGCTGCGCGTGCAGCTTGCGCAGCCACTCCGTCACGCGCACGCGGTCTGCCTCACGCGCGCGCGCGCGCGCGCGCGATTAGGCGCGTCCACGTCAAGCGAAAGGGTTGGCGCATTAGCAGGGGGAGGGCAAAACTTTCAGGCACGGTATATTTTTTTAAAAAGCATCGATATCATAATAACCATTGAAGAATCATGACAATTGATGAATAATAAAATAAAATTGGTTCACGGGTTTGGTCATTCTGGGTACAGAAACTGGGTATTAGTTGGGTATTAGTCTGGGTATTAGTTCTGCCAACGTTTCGAAATATTTAATTTCTTCATCAGGGCTTACTAATATTGATAAAGGTAAAGTCTCTCATTTCATGCCACCACACCCGACTTCACATGGAGTTGCTGAAGCATTTGAGTCCATCAAGTGTGCGCGTCCATCTGCGGTTAGGGCCTTGGACCGATTCACACTTGACCCAAGTGCTTCAGCAACTCCATGTGAAGTTGGATGTGCTGGCTTGAAATGAGACTTTACCTTTATCATCATTAGTAAGCCCTGATGAAGAAATTAAATATTTCGAAACGTTGGCACAACTAATTGTTTCTATACCCACAATGATCAATCCCGTGAAACAATTTTATTTTATATAATAAACAACAAGAACAATAAAAAACGTCTTGAGCCATCAGCTTTTTGCCTCTTGAAAGGGTTCTTTCCACTGCTTTTTCCTCTCCCCAACCTTTCTCCGTTAGAGCTGCTATTGAAAAGTGGTATAGGAATTCGATCGTCTAACATTGTTTTGTGATTATGCTAGTTTTTCTTTAGCGTCACTTAAAGAGAAAAGCCAGGCTAACAAAATTTTCAAAACACCAGATTAGTATTTTTGCTAATAAGCCCTAAAGTAAGTCGGGAGTCCGTGAATTTTTCCGCTGATCCTTTGGATCCAAGTTTTGCCCTCACGTCTCCTTCACTGAGAGTGTTGTGCGAGGACATCATGCGATTCGACGTGTTCGATGAAATCGGCCGACAGGCGGGGACCTTCGCCTTGACCGAGTGCCCCCCGACAGGCGACTTCCAACTCGACCAATTGGTCGATACTCTACCAACAAGCCGGATTTCTCTAATGCCGTACGCTAAGTGCTTTCTGAAAGCTGGGAATGGACTGAAACGACGCCGCGTCCACGGTTTCGAATCCCCTCACGCTCAGGACATCCAACAGGATCGTAGAAAATTGAAACAAAAATGGGAATTTTAATGAAAAATTCCACTCCGGAGAAATATGCTGCGTGCGTAAAATGATTTTAAAAAAAGAAACAACTTCTGATAATAATTTTAGAAAATGATGGATGTGCATAAATTAGATATTTCGAAGTGAGAAGGTTTCACGAAAAGTTGCACAATCTCATATCTTCATTGAAAACAGTTTATGAATTTTCGGAAAAACGAGGGAAATGATATTCGAGTTAGGATTGTTCGAAGTTCTGCCTCGAGTTCGAGCGTCAAAAAAGAGTTACATCCAGGGACGAAAGAACTCGAGCTTTCATTTCTATTTGATGTTAAAATCAAACTTTTTCGAAATAAGTATATAATACGGGCTTTTTATCGATTTCCGTTCTTCGTCATAGAACACTGGCGAATGTTCCCTAAAAAATTAAATTAATAAATTTAATTTTTTTCAATACATGAGGGTAAAATTATATTATTGATTTTCATCGCTCTTCGCAACCTAATGCTTTGAGAATTTCAATATTGTTCTCGGGACGTTTACGCGTCATGAGGACATTTTGTTGCGTAAACTGAAGGTGTCGGAGTAAAAGAATATTTAAGGAACTAATATGCTGGAGAAAAAGTGTGCTTTCTTAACTGAATGACCTTAGCGGCTATCTATCATATCGGTTTTTAACAAATGCTTAATTCAAAGAAACGAAATATTAACATTACTAAAGCTGAGAATTGTTTGCTGGTTTTTGTTAATGCGATGAATGTTTTGCGCCAAATATGTATTTTGCAAATTCCAACGTTTCAGTTTGACATAATTTCATTGAACTTATTTAAAGTTCTATCTGTCTAAAACGATCGTAATAATAAAGGATTATGTTGTGAAGAAATTGTCCTTAGTGGGTTATGCGGATAATGTCGGGAGTGCCAAGGAAAGGCTAGAGGTTATCAACTATTCCATATCTGATTGTTTCCCAATTGGTCTGAATGAATTATAATAGGGAGAAAGGAGT
This sequence comes from Gryllus longicercus, assembly GCA_038098605.1. NCBI lineage: Eukaryota > Metazoa > Arthropoda > Insecta > Orthoptera > Gryllidae > Gryllus > Gryllus longicercus. The sequence continues at coordinate 822,455 of JAZDUA010000557.1, forward strand.
CTGACACTACACCTTTTCAACCTCAAATTGAGAACAAGGACATTCAAATTGACGACAATCACAATCAAACGGAGAGAAATCACCATTAAACTAAGACAGATACTTCGAAATTGAGAACATATATATTTATATTAAAACCAAGCACGTTCAAATTGAGAATAAACAAGCTTAATATAAAAATGTATTAAAGCAAAACTTTTGAAAATTTATTGATTTATTGAAATATTGAAAAACCAAAATAATGTTTCTTATTCTACCTCTTTTAGTTTTAATAGTGTTCCCAAACACTCACAAAAAGGCTTGCGTCAATTGAAGCTTATTCTTCTAAAGATCATCAAAAGCCTGCAAAGCTTCTTCGTCATACTGAAAAGAACCAAATAGTTCCAAAAATGTTATAGAAAACTGGACACCTTCTGGGCAAGAAGTTCTCCCATTTTGCTGTGGATGACCAAAGTGTCAAAGGTTTTGAGTGCTTGGGCTTTGGATCACAGGCGCCGGCCTAGAGCATTCGCTCGAGACTAGGCTGTGCAAAAGCAAACGTCTTCTTCGGCTTGATGTATTGTTATCTTTCCCAGTTTCCGTTGCGTCCTCAATTTCTCTTATCAGCTTGGGAAGTACACGATAGCAGCGACATGACTTCCTGTACTATCCAAAGACAGACTGGGTGGTTTGGAAAACTATTGAAGTGCCGCACAATCAGACCCTCCACTTGCCTAAGCCTTTGGTACTTTGGCGCTTGGTATTCTTATTGCTCGTCTTCTTCTCTTTCTTCTTCCTCTACGTTTCCTTTTTCCTCTCCCTGTCTTTCTTCTCCCCAATTTCGATTTGTTTGTATTGTTCTCAATTGCTAATCTCAATCTGAATGAGATCTTTTTTAGTTTCATTGTGGCAAGTGTAAATTTGAATAAGATTGATTTCAATATGAGGTTGAAAAAACGTACTTGTAGGTAAAGAAGACAATACGTAAAAGTAGTCAGATACAATTTTAAAGTAAACGTGGTGCAACTAAACCAAAAAGTTATGTTTATACAAAATTACGTTTAGGATACCATTTTGGATTTGACTTAGGAAGTGAGTCGGATGAGCTGAGGTAATGTACAAGAAGTGTTCAGTCTGGAGAACAGATTCTCTTTCAAAGCACTCAGCAATATTTTACAGGCACATTCGTATGCAAACAGTAGTTCAAATCAAGTCGATATTAACGGTGGAGAACGTATCCTCCGTAAATCAGATGGTATTTTAAAATTATAAAATCATTCCGATGAAAGGCATTTATAACTTAAAATAATTCAATCACCGTTATTAATCATTACATGCGCTCATTGTGCAAAACTAATATGTGTCGGTTAAAGATAAAAATAAATCCATACTACTTAATAAAGTCAACATTGAGAAATATTTGAGAAATAATTACCTTACAATATTGCAGATACTTTTTTCTAAAATCAAACGCTGCATTTATTGAAAATTATTTTACAATTTATGTTGTTTTTGATAGATTTAAATGCACATGTAAGTCTTGGAATGTTGCATCAAATTCCTAGCTTTATTTACGATACATTTATATAATATGCACATGATTGGGTTTGGCATTTACGATGTTTGAGATAAAATGATACAAACTTCTAGGGTATGCACGATCGTTAAAGAAGATCTCTTTTGCCAAAGAATATATGGTGAAAAAATCTCACTTAACGAAGTTACGCATGACCCATATATTCATCCCTGATTAGTAGGCTCCTCATCCCGCTCTGGTGTTTGTAAGTACTCGAACGTTCATACGACGAGTTGTACACAGTCAGTGACAATATCGATCTGTCTTCTTTTCATCCTTTAGCTTTGGCTAAACAGCGCGTTCAAATGCAGACGTGTATAATCACGCACCACGCACCAGGAAAAGTAGTGATGTTGAAAAAAGTGAAAGTTGTCACCGATGCTTAACAATCAGTCTGCGGGTATGATGAAGGACAATCAAAGATAAATCTGATAAGATCACGAAAATCCGTGGTCAATCTTTAAAAATTATATGTTGTGTCAGACATCTGAAAGAGAACAAATCTTGTTTGGAAAGCTGAAATAAAAATATTAAAGTTACCATTGGTAATTTTCGTTCAAAACTAGGTTTTTATGAAATATTTTCCCTAAGAAATGTCCTTTATAAACCTGTTTTCATCGTATAAAGTATTCATGCAGATGAGCCTTTTTGGTATTTGGCGAAGAATGTGATATTTTCGTTAAAAAGGCACAATATCATTATTCATCTTCCTGAAACTTAAAAAATGTAATCCGGATTTAATTAGCAATTTAAGTTAGACTTTCTATTTTCATTACTTTAATTTTGAAGAAATTATTCATCTCAATTTTCTAGAACCTGTTGAACTTAAATATTTGTTAATTATTGAAAACAACATCTTTCAGTGTCATTTTTTAGCGCGAGGAATTATTATTATTATTATTATTATTATTATTATTATTTTATTATTATTATTATTATTATTATTATTATTATTTTATTATTATTATTTTATTATTATTTTATTATTATACATTATTCACAGTATCTACTGGTCGGTATGTCAACCACACACAGGAATGATGACCAGGTGTGTGGTTGCTTTACTGAAGGTTCAGATGGCTTCTGACAATACGGCATGTATTCAAAATTACACACTTTTGCATATTATATACATTCCTGGCATCCAAGTGAAGACACTCCAGTGCCCGAAATGTCATTTTTGGGATCACTCCTGTAGCTGATATTATTATAGGCACAATTGTCACTTTACTGAAGTTCCACTGAGATGCGACTTCATGGGCGAGATCGGTATATTTCTGGATCTCTTGATATTTTCCTGATATGTTGTGGGTATTGGGTATTGATATATCGATAAGGAAAACCTGCTGATGGTTTCTATCAATGTACGTTATATCGGGTCTATTGCCACCGACATGTCTGTCAGTGATAATGGAGCGATCCCAGTAGAGTGTATGCTCACTACTTTCAAGCACATTCTGAGGCACATATTTATAATACGGCACGGAAGTGGCGAGTAAGCCCGTTCTCAATGCCAATAATTGGTGGACCTGCTTCGCCACTTCATCATGCCTCTTTTTGTATTCCAACTGTGCGTGGCTGCTACATCCACTTGTCACGTGTTGGATAGTTTCGCTTGCAGCCTCACATCTTCTACACGAGTCGGAATGAATGGTAGAATCTCTCAGAATGTGTTTTCTGTAGTTCAATGTTGGTACCACTTGGTCCTGGATAGCTATCATGAAGGCTTCTGTCTCCGGAAAGAGATCCCCGTGCTGGAGACATGCGTGCGACGCAGAGATGTCGACTTCTGGTTTACTCAGCTCGTGAGGGTATCTTCCATGCAGTGCCTTCGCTTTCCATAAGGATATCTTCTCTTCCGTTTCAATGATTGGTTGAACAGGCGGATCAAGCTTTTTTAGGTTCAGAGGACTATAGTTATTATCAACTGCGCTCACTGCTTGCTGAACTCTCCCACAATGTTCCAAGAAGTATCTTCTGAGTGAAGTAATTTGAGAGCTGTGTAGCTTTATGAGATCTACAACACCTCGCCCTCCTTGCGACCTTGGAAGGGTAAAACGCTCAGTACTTGAATGGGGATGATGTTTTCGGTGTTGAGTCATAGCGGTTCGAATTGTCCTCTGGAGGTTGTCGAGGTCGGTATTGCTCCATTTAATAACGCCAAAGGAGTATGTGAGCACTGGAATAACAAATGAATTGATGGCCTGCACAAGGTTTCTAGCAGAGAGTTGAGTTTTTAAGAGTCCATGCAATCGTTTACACACTTCAGTTGTTAGTATGTTCTTAGTAACAGTGTGTTTGATTCGGAGTGACTGTAGGAAACCCAAGTATTTGTAAGTTTCGTGGGGTTCCATGAAGGTAATCTTTGGTTCATTATCAGTTTCCAAATTTATAACTTGCATATGACCCCGAATGATATTCACTCTCCTGCACTTATCCAAACCGAATTTCATCTTGATGTCGTCAGTGAACTTCTCCGTCACGTTTATTAGTTGCCGCATATGACTCTCGGTGTCTGCATAGGGCTTCAGGTCATCCATGTAAAGGAGATGTGAGACACGAAGAAGAGTTGAGTTCCCCTTTTTAAGAGCGATTCCATAATTAGCTGAATTAAGTAGAGTAGACAGGGGATTCAAGGCTAAGCAGAACAATAAAGGGCTTAAAGAGTCACCCTGGAAAATCCCTCGGCGGATGTGTATAGTATCTGTGTGGACGGATTGTTTTCCATTAGAGAGATACAGTTTTGTATTCCATCGACTCATCGCGGTTTTCAGGAAGTTTTGGATAAACGGGTGGACCTTGTATACATCCAAACATTGAAGGAGCCAAGAATGGGGCACGGTGTCGAATGCTTTAGCGTAATCTATGTAGCATGCGTACAAGTTTCTTTGTTTTGCAAGCACTTGCCCCATAATGACAGTCTATAATGAGTTGCTCCTTGCATCCCTGAGATCCAGGTCTACATCCTTTCTGTTCATTTGCTAAGATGTTCTGTTCCTCAATGTGTGTCATCATCATTTGTAAAACACAAGATGTTATGAGTTTGTAGAAAGTTTGAAGGCAGGTTATAGGCCTGTACATCGAGGGGTCTTTAGTGTCACCCTCCTTTGGTAACATGAATGTTCTACCTTCAGTGAGGAAGTAAGGTAGATTTTCTGGATTGTGAAGAAAATATTGAATTATATTAGCTATATGATGGTGAGTGCTTGTAAATTTTTTCAGCCAATAATTGTGCAGGCCATCACTGCCTGGTGCCTTCCAGTTATGTGCTTTGTTCAAAGCTGCTTGGACAATTTCAACGGTGATGATTGGTTCACCCATTAGAGGAATATCTCGGTGTCGGTCATATTCCATTTCAATCCACGTCCTATCTGGGTTGTGGGACACAGCAGATGACCAGATAGGCTTCCAAAAGTCCTCTATTTGTGCCTTTGAGGGAAGCTTTGACTCTTTCATATCATTTACAAGCCCTTTACCCTTTGACATATTCCTGTAGAATGCTTTCTGGTTTCTGTTAAAAAGAGATTATTATTATTACTATTATTATTATTATTATTATTATTATTATTATTATAGACGAATTCTCCTCATAGAGGGAAGACGCGAAGAAAGAGACTCAATTTTTCCAATTTGCTTTAATTCTTTCTGAGAAAGCTTGTTCACGTTCTTCTGACCACTTTGGTCTGTATTGTTTTTGTTTTGGTTGCTCTGGTGCAACTTGCCACGTATCCACTTTGTGTCTGAAAGAGCCTCTTTCAACTATGACATCTGATTTTATATTAGCTTTTCTGAGGTCTTTTTGAACTTCGTTCAGCCAAGCTGTTGTGTTCAGTGAGGTTACGTACTCTAGTATCTTTTTTGTTAATCAGTTTTCTGGTAATCTGTTAAAATGTCCAAAGGATTTCATTCGCCTTTATTATTATTATTATTATTATTATTATTATTATTATTATTATTATTATTATTATTATTTAATAGGTAATTATTACACATATAAATTAAATTACTTGATAATATTTGGTTAGGCCTAAGTCCTTTAAACCATTACAATACCTACATCCTACCACGTGAACCTTCCGAATTCTGGTATTTACAACAAATGTTCTCTCCATCGCATCAAAGCCGCGGAAAAGACACAATAAGGTACATCTGAGAAAAAATATGAATGGAGAAAAACCTGCCGTCAGAAGCGGAGTACATGCTAATCTACCAAACTTTACTAAGGACACTTAGCTGTCCGAGGTGAGCCGCTATACTGCTGCTATACGTTTCAGAACTATACTGCTGAAGAAAAAGGCCACAACACAATGGCCGAAACGTCAGCTCACTCGACTGAGACGCGGCTCACCCAGTACAGCCAAGTATCCAATGACTCCGGCCGCGGAAGCCTTCAAATAAACGCTTTCTACACTATTTTATTTATTTCCTATTATATTCTCCTTCCTGCCTTGGGCCTCCGAGTCGCGAGGCGTTAGCCCTGCTGACCCCGTTCTGCTTAGTTTTGCTGGAGCGTGATGCTGACGCACGGAAATGCTGTTAATAGATGTCACGTATTGAAGTTTTTGAAACGTAGAAGAAAGATTGAAAAATTGAAAGGGAGGCAATTTACAGTATTCGTGGCGGACTGAAATGTTCGCGCGCAAGATCGCGCGCGCTCTATATTGAAGCCAGGAAGTCGGGACAGCAATATTTGCTCCAAGAAGCAGCAAGCCGTCTGCGCGAGTCTAGGCCAGCAGTGGCAACACCAATATAACGGGCGGCCCGGCGCCCGACAGGCAGAGTGCGGCAGAGTACTTGTTACTGACCCTGCTGCCCCGACTACTCTAAGTACTTAGTTTATTCTGGTGGAACTTTTGGTGGTTACGCTCAAAACTTCGACATACACTGGTGATACTGTGAATGGCTAACGAACGTGGTATTTCCCTTCTGGTGAGTTGGTTTAACCTGGCATTGTTTACTTGTACGATTTGGATTGTGGAATTTTGTAAAGAAGAAAGTTCAAATACACTGACATTGTTCAGACTTCAGTTTTCCTGTTTTTGATACATTTCGCTTTTCAAAATGGATAATGAGAATGCCTGGGATTGCTTCCTGGCTACGAGTTTATCGAATCTCCTCTCGAGAATGCAGTCTCCTGGGCTCATCTCTCGTTCAGCATTTCTCGATAACGAGAGCAAGAGAGAATTTGCGCTAAATGACCACCTTTAATTCAAGTTTGATACATCAATTGAAAGACAGTTTGTGCGTGATATTTATTGTTAACAATGGCAAAGTGGTTATAACGAAAAGTTGAAAAATCGACCTTTATTATTTAATTTTATGAAATTCAGCATGTTATAAAACCTATGCTTACTTTTATTGATTTACAAACAGGGTTGTTGTGCTGATTGATTATTAAAAAACTACATGTTGTTTTTAATAATTTATTGTATCAACAATCGCGAAGTACCATAGAAAGTATGAAGTAATTAATGTTTATTTCGATTGCATAATCTTCAGCCTCGTCCCTTTTTACCCGTGCCCGCCCGCATTCCGGTCCTTAGAGGCCTGAACGTTTCACCGACGTGGACCCGGCAGCTGGGCGCCTTGTGACGGACAATTTGGAAAGGACTTGCACAAGAGCTTCCTACAGATATAAAGTGGTATCTGAAGTCTAGCAAACTCCCAATCCGTCTCGTAGCTCCACAAATATGTTATGTATATGCAGCCTTAAAAAAACAATAACAACAAAGGATTTTTCTATTTACACTTTGGAAGGTTGTTAAGGTTTTATATAAAATGTTTCCTGAACGTTCAAGTTACATTGTAAATATACTGTGTACTTTTCTGTCGTTAAGTACTGATTCTGTGTACTTTCAAAAACAAAACAAAACGATCCCGTGCTGTCGCGCAAAGGAGGAGTTCGTGTTTGAATTTATCGATACGCGCATGACAAGCAATGTGTCACTCACAATTTTCCAACTTTACCAACTTGCCAGTGTCATGAGCAATTTACAGTCGTTTCAAAAGGACTAAAAGTCAGTGTTTCATCGAAGAGGTATACTAGGTTTTGCAATAAAACATTGAGTACGAGAATTCACTCGTACATGTCGTACATGTCAAGAACTCACTCGTACTCGAATATGACAGAAATATTTCAGTCAAAACCAAAACTCGCTTTGTATTTGCATTTTGCCGATTTGTCTAACAAAACAATACACACCTCTTACATGGCCGGAGTATGCGTAGTTTTCTTTAAATTTCTGCATCTTTGAAAATTATTAACCCGTTAATACCCATAATATTTTTGTCAAGAAAATTGTTGATGTTGAGTAAATATATGTAAATAAATCTACTCTAAATGTTTATATCAATATTTTTTGTTGTTTTTAGTTTACAAAAAACGCCTTGTGCATAAACCCACCACCGAGCACATGCGATATCTGATCTATTTTTTGAATGAAAGCTATAAAAGCATTTCTCATGCACAGCCATACTACATTTGATGCACTTACCCGTGGCATGTGATTTGCAAAGAGCACATCTTGTTCTTTTTTCTTCTTTTATAACTAACTGGCTTTTCTGTTCAAATTGAATTTCCGAGGTAACACGACTAGCGACTGGAGTGACATTTGGATCAACTTTACACGCACACATTTTCCGTACTTTTGGATGGGGTCCCTTGCTACACTTCCACTTTTAGACCACTAGAACAAGAAATATGAAATAAAATGTACACCTTCATTGTAATGCATGAATGTATGAGAAATATTGAATAATACATCTTGAAACGTGATCAGAAATGCGTACAAATTGTAAATATAAGCATAAAACCTGATACGCATGGTTTTTCACATAATGCATCCATATGTGCTCGGTGGTGCAAAACAGCACTACTCAAATTCAGTGAACATTTACAGATAAGAAAATCCATATAACCTTGAATTTGTGTCATACACCTATTTATTTCTCTTAGGTGTTAATCACATTCATAAAGTACTGTAAACTACGAACCACTGTTCCATGCATACCGTTTAGGATAAATATGTGCTGACATTTTGATCATACTAAATATTAACACCGCTATGATTTTTTACAAAATCACGCTTCTGGAAGCGAAACTGATATAAACACGTCGTGACGTGTCCTCCTCAGCTTATCACACAGACAGAATGAAAAAAAATCACCGCACGTTGATTTTTTTTTTCAGTGAATAATAAACAACAACACTGCAACCTGGTGCATAAACGTGCCAACGAGTTAGTGTAGATATTAAGAGTTCATTCATATTTTATGCACGGGATTCTTACCAGCTCAAACGATATTAAAATATAAAAACTAGACTTCAGCATTGCTTTTGATAAAAAACGTTACGTCGCAGCTATATTCTCACAATTCACCCATAAATTGAAAACGAAGCAATAAATAGAATAAAAGCTTGCTTGACTGAATATTGGAATTTTTAACAAGGAAATGAACATTCTAACTATTAGCATTTTATGTGTTCTTTAATGAAAAAAATAGAAGTCAAAAACGTTTTGTTGTAGTTGACTACTTTAATGTTCCCTGTATTTTAATTATGATTGCTAAAGTAGATCAATAATCAACGTTAGCAATTGAAATATGTATTGGCCAGCAGCTATATTTTAAGGTTGGCGAACTCTTCCCTTCGTCGAACTTACGAATGTAAGAAGAGAGAATATGAAATCATGCGCCGGAAAATATAAACTTTTCGACGGGAAAACTCTCTTTATCGAGCCCTGTTAAGGAAAAAGTGGATAAATCCTTTTCCTTAATATATAGTAAATTACTTCCTCTTACACTGATTTAGCCAGAATCCATGTTTTGGGGGTCCTTGACTCCGAAAAATCGATTGACAGCAAACGCCTGTCCGTATGTCTATCCGTCTGTGGTCGTCAGCGTTCAGCCCATTTTCTCCAAAATTGATATTCCATGATCGATCTGAATGAACTTGAAGCTTTAAGAGATTGAACTGGATATTTTAGTTGTTGAGGGTTCTTTACATGAAGCCTCGAGAACATTTTCAAGCTTTTCTCAAAAATGGCTCCAAATGTTTTATTAAGTTTTGTCCTCGAATAGCCTAATGAATGCTTAATAAAAAGGTAGTAGCAGGTCTTATGTTCGCTTCCTACAATTATAATAATGAAATAGAGATTTTTTTCATATATGAAATCTGATCTCTAAAACAGACCTTCAAAAAATATCATTTCGATTTTTCGAAAATATGGGTAGTTTTTGTGTAAGGTATTGCTAAAAATATCAAAACGTTAACATTTTAAAACTTCACAAATGAAGGTGGAGAGTTTTGTCTTAAACAAAATCTTTTCAAACAATATCTCTTCAATAAAATATCAGCTATTTTAAAAAAAGTGCAAATACAATTTTTTTTTTTCAATGAAGCGAGTAGTTATCAATTAAGATCTGCTGGAAATTAATGATAATTATGAAAAAAACTTATGAAAAGCTAACTTTTTAATATTCTTTACTAATATTAAATGGTCTGACATATTTTTCATTAATTTTTTTCCATGCATTAAACAAGCAACTTAAAGAAATGATGGAGGTCTCATTTTCGTTGATCTCCCTGAATTTTTGAAATTTGATTGAAATATTGGCTTAAGACAATTACTCTGACAACCCGAGTTCGAGAGTGCATGGGGTAAAAAAAGTTTGCTGTTTGAAAACACTTTTGCAGGTTTATGTGGTGGAATAATACAGTGATGAGAGAAAAAATGTGCTGTTGTAGCACCACTATATTTATATTATAGTTCAAGTTATTTGTCTAATGTTTTCTTTGGAAATTTGAATGAAAATATTGAGATACGGTTTATATTTCAACAAAGCATTGAACAGTTTTAAGGAACAACCAGAACCTACTTAAGAAATGTTGATACTTTTCTATACCCTCGTTATAGTTAAATTTAATTTACGATTAAAAACAGTTGGATTACCTTTTAATTAAAATGTAGTAACTGATCCCAATACCTTTTAGATATTTTTAATGTGCAATAATAAAAAAGATTGATAATATTTATTGAAACGTAGAGATGGTAACAAATATCCTTCAGCTCGGATATCATGTTAACAGTCCAGTTACTTTGCGTGAAACCCTGAAAGAAAGTCGCCCTGCCTTGAGATAACGATGGTTACATTTCAATAACACATCTCAAAACTGCAACTTTCAGGAAATAAAAAAAACGATTTCCAAGTAACAATTAAATGCTAACATATTGTGACCTCTTTTACCATTTTGCATTTGCAGTTTTGTTAATTTCACGAAAATTAACGTTTCACAGTTAATTTCCGTGAAACGTGCCGTCAGAATTCGGTGGAAGACGATAATATCTTCCGCGTGACATTATTATAACCTAATTTTGAGCGAGCGCGCGTTGTTAAACCGAGAGGGGGAGTCGTACCGTAGGGGGAGACGAGCGTGACGGCGCCCACCGCCGCCACCTCCCGCAGCGCCGCGTCGAACTCGCTGTTGTCCACCTCCATCGCCGCGCGCGCTGCAATCGGCGCACGGGTGGGCGGGTCCGCCCCCTTCACGCTCCCACCGGCTGCATTCACGAATGGCGACTCCAGAGAAATCCCACAAGAACACAAACAAGGATCTTCACCACTACCTCTAGAAATAAATAGCTCCCAACTCCCCTGGCCAAACCTGAGGAGTTAAACACCCATAAAATATCAGGGAGTACTACTGGTCAAGATGGCAGATATCGTGTGGCCGTAGCAATCTCGGACCACAAGACCCGAGTTCCGGCTGTATGTGTATGTCTGTATGTGTGTGCCATCCTTTCATCCCTCTCCACCACCATCATCTCATCGCCCATACCCGCAGGGCTAACAACCGTGGGGGATTCAGCTAAAATGGCGATCTCCCCCCCCCCATAAATGTACTTGCATCTACTGAAGCAGGATGCACGCGTGGTCCAAGTTGGCCTATACGCGGAAAAATTCTGGGAGTACTAATGGACAGACTCTTAACATGGAAGCAACATTAAGTCAGTTCTACAAAAAGCAAACGTTCTCTCGCCAGTTTGCCTTGCTTCTCTGAAACGGGGGGGGGGGGTATTGAACCATACGTGATATCAGGCCGCACCATAACGCATTTGAACATGCTGGGCGATTTTGAACGTGCTGGATGATTTTGAATCCTTAAATCTAATCTTATCCTAGTTTTACAATAAGGGTATGTCGACCTCCATAGAGCGCGTGCGCTAGGCCCACAGTGTTCTCGCCCGAAATGGATGAAAGGGACTTTCAGGTTTGACTAGTAGCGCTTCGCGGGTCACGATAAAGGACCGCCATTTTGTCAATCCTGCGATACACGCTGGAGCGACTACGTTGCTAGGAAAAGTAATTTGTCAGTGCACGAGAAAAGAGACACAAGTAAAAAATTTTCATTTTTAGTTTTGTAGAGACATATTCTTAGAAACTAGTTTACAATATGAGCTCCAGTAGTGGCCATTGTGAGAAACACTTGTGTAATTTTGTCAATTTCTATCTTCATTAATGAAATCAGTCTGTGACCTTCAATAGGCACTATAATACTGGCAATATAATACATCCAACTGAATATATCCCATGGTTCAAAATGTTTTTATTTTTTATTAACTTACTACCAAAACCTATTTTCATTCAGTGGCTACTTGAAAACATCAAATTTTGGTAATGGTCAGATACTTGACATAATATTTTATGTCAAAGAATCTCATTTTTCAATGTTATAGTTGTAAAAAGACAGCAAAGAAATGTAGTTTTTGTGATTTTCGAAAACTCAGAATTGACTGTGAAAATTGGATCTATGCCGCCTTTACAAATATTTAAAAAGGTAAAAGTTTTAAAGATTTTCCTAAAAAAATTACACAATGTCGTATGGGTTTCACGTGAAGTATGGTACTTGCGAAATTTATGCAATTTTATTTTTCAAAATTATAAGACTTTTCACCTGTCCAGATTAACAAGGAAATATTCATTTTGGAAAAAATCCTGCGAATATTTTAGGCCTTAGTGTTGTTCACTTCCGTTCAGATGGACAGACGGTTTGAAAAAAAAACACTTTTTTCGGAATCGGGTGGCCCCAGAAGAGTATTTCCGTTAAAATCTGGAAATCAATTTTCCGAAGTATTGCATAACTTTCTCAATACAATATATATTATTTTTCATACATGCTTTGTCTCTTAATTGAACTAAATTATCTTTTTTAATGAATTTTGTGCATAGTAAGGTTATGAAGAGTATTCAGATATCTTTATCAACTTATTTTCAATCGGAATATTAAAAGAATAACATTTTTGGTAGGAGTCCTCCTGTCAGTTAAAAATGTTGTTCAAAGATGTATTATATAAGTCAAATATTTATATTTAAATGACGTTTGATCTTATATATGTACGGATATTTTCCTTATATTATTAAAGATGTATAGTTTCTTTGACAGCAGTTCTGACTTATAAACGCTGCTGCAGCCTCTTAGGACATTTTTGAAATACGATTTTCTGTTTCTGTTCATCGTTTCTTACTTGGGCTTTAATAAGCTATCAATAAACTGTTGTGATCGTGTCAAGCCGCAATGTTGGTCAAGTGACGATGCCCAGGTTGAAATGGGTCTACTGCACATTAATGACTTCTAGAGTTTGTATCACGCATAGCGTTGAAGAATTATCCGTTTTTCGACGAGAGCAAAATCCCTGGCAATCAACAAGCCACAGCCAGTGAACCTAACTTTTAACTACTTCTCTACGGCTCACTAGCCACTGCATTGTACTCGTCGCAACTGGCGACCTTCACACACAATCGATGCCAACATATGAAGCAGCAGGGCGGATAAAGCATAAAGTTATTCCCCTTTTACAGTACGCGACAGAATTGTATGAAACAGGAAAAGGTTCCTCCGCTCTATCTACTGTACTTTCTCTTCATAACACGTACTTACGTTGTATTATTTTCTCGGCATTCCACGTATTTATGTGAAATTATTGTAATGCTGCAGCGAAAAGTAACGATTTTTTAGAAAACCTTATGTTAGGGGACTCAAATATTGAAAAAGTGTATAAACCCTGTTCTTCTAGGTAGTAAATTACTTCCTCTAAAACGTTATGTAGTTAGAATTCATGTTTTGTGAGTCCTTGATGAAGAAAAAATGGTTTATGGCAAATCTATTCCTCAATAGCTGACCCTTTAAGAAGGTCGTATATAATTTTTCAAAAATATGAGGGATGACGTTAGAAGTAGAAGTTCTGAATGATGTTCTAATCGCAGCGTGACGGGGATATTCCTCATGTATCCAGAACCTCTGGTGTATTGTGTTTGCTGCTAATTACAGAACTCGCCCAGTAGTCGAGAAAGTTCGCATTTCACGTGCTTGTGGTAACTGATAATTTTTTACAGGTTCTCCTTTTTGTCGTGCAAGTTGGTATTAGTTAGTTTAATTACCGGGACTGTTTACACGAATTGACTTCTCCAGTAAGAAATATCCAGTTGCAAACTCCTGACGCATTCATTTATTTACGTAAATTAGTGTGCATTTACTAACTAGTGTGCGAAACCCTAAGTTGCCCGAGTATTTACTACAATCGTTTATTAGACAGGAAAAGGAAAGAATTCCATCTAGAGTACAATGGAGTTGGTTTTATTCACACCCCCACAACTCCCCCGCCCCGCCCGCTTCCATACCTGCACCGTTGCAACGCAATCCCGTAATACATAAATACTCTGCGGGTTGAATTAAATCAAATTGCATTTTTTTGTTGTTATTTAAGGTCGCATCAATTTCGATGTCATTAGCGACCACTATTGCTTGTAACGGTATGATAACTGTGAGGATGACACGATATGATGATGATAGGGGGTGAAAGGACGAACACAACATAACCATGCCCGAGGCGGGACTCGAACCCGCGATCCTTCGGTCCGAGATCGCTACGAAGCAACTACCTTAGCGATCTCGGCCACCGGATCGGCTCAAATTGTATTGTAGACGTATTTGGCGGTCACAATTTCCCGCGTTCTTTGTTCTCGGAAGTATTCGTCTCACATTGGGGAGCAATCACTACAGAGATTGCACTTTAGTGTTTCTGATCGATTTGCACACTTACGTCTATTCATACTTTTACTTGAATATAATAGATTACGGCTTTATGGACAGACCTTTAGCAGCAAGGTAATTCAACAAATGAAATTAAATTTTACAAAATATGTATATTACCTAGTTGATGTTCTTAAAACATGAACTATTCTCAACTATATCTGAACACTTTCTTGTTGTTGTTTTTGTTTGCAACAAAAGTTTCATGCGAATAAGGCACATCAAAATTAAAGCTTTCAGTTGCTGAAAATTTGACTAAAACCTTAAATGTCCTAAAATTGATTATCCATGACACTATACATACATCATCGTTGCTCACGAGAACTGATCTCAAAAATCGTCATGCTAAATTAAAGTGAAGAAATAGTGTATTTTACTAGAGAAAAGGTCATTAAGATACTTCACTCTACAGACAGTCTGTCTATGGAGTGAAACCTATGTCATTGACTGTGGAATAGACTGCTCCGTTTAAGATAAACAGTTCTGTAAAACGACAATTTTTGAAACTTGACTTTTTACAAACGGATACCAAATCTGCTAAGTGTGCTACGGGACAACGGCGCTTTTTAAAACGAGGAAAATTTTTCAATTTTAATTTATAATTGTTACTAATTATTATTTATACTTATCAAAATATTTTTAAAAATTAAAAAATATTACTAAGTTTCTATATATTTATTGACAACTCTATACAGGCTTATTCACAAAGCTATTCATTTGGAAAAAATAACTTACATGTTGTTTTAACCAAATAAAATTACGTTATATGAATTTTTGTTCTCAACGAAGTATTTTTCTTAGGGATATTAAAGGTTTATATCGTTTTCTACACGCCATTTAAATATTCATTTTATTTCATTTGAGAATTTTATAACTTCAAATATAATATGCGTATTTAGATCATACTTGCGCTGCGCAGTAACCATAAGTTTGCTGGTAGTAAAAAAATTCCCATTGAATTTTATTTTTATTTTACAATATCTTTATAAAAAATTAAGTATTATCCTGTATCATGTGGCGACCTCTGTTTCATAAATCAAACAATTATGTGAAAAAATGTCGTTTATCAAATGGTCCCCTTTGGTCACAATGTTAACATACACTTTTTCTGTATCTGAATTAGATATTATAAAAATGTAATTTTATTACAAAAGTATAATTTTATAATACTTTCAACATCCCATTCTGTCTACAAGCATAAAATTGAAAATGTTTAAATTAAAGAAATATCAGGTTATTTAAATTGTATAAATAACAGGTTATAGGGCGCGCGCAAAATGAATGTGTCTCAGGCATCAGAAAATAAATACGTGCCTGTCTGGCACAGTAATAAATGTTGTGATAAATGTTGCATTTGTTCAAATAATATCTCTCTCAATGTGCTGCAATATATTATGATCCATAAGGAAAATGTAATCTCGGTATTTTCGTCTATACGTAGCCTACGTGTCACACTCCAGTGGGGGACAGTACTGCTGTGACAGCCAAGTCCAAGGTTTGCTTTGTCAGGTACTTGATATATTACATGAACAGAAATGGATATAAGAAGTAGAGCAGACAATCTTTAATTTGGTTATTGAAACATATTTTACTGCGATTTATTGTAAGAATTTAGATTTATTGTAAGAATTTAATGCTCATGAAAACGACAAACGTCCTTGAAAAATGTACACTGTTCATGCAAAGCGACAGAAAAGAAATTAGTTAACTTCTCTGAATATATGACTACGTATATTTCCTTACCTCACGCAATGCTCAATTATGTCTTTGAAGAATCAAACGAACAATTTATAATCCCATGCCAAAGGACACCACTCGTTTAGAAAACAAATGCGTCGTAGAGAATTCTTCATTTGTCATTCACAACTTCATGACAACTTAATGTTATGTTTAGTGCCATGCAATTTTCTTTAGTTTGTAATGCAATGGAAACGACTGAATGTTTTCACAATAGAATAGGAGCGAATCGATTTTGCAAGACATGTTGAAAATATGACGTAAACGTCAAGATAAGAAAAATTCAAAAATGGACATGAAATGTTTTTCTTCATTGATTGGCACACATTTATACACAAAAGCATCAGCTCAATACGACTCGTAACATTCACTTCATTAAGGGTGCAGATCAGCCCAACAAGGAAAGAGAATTCGTGCATAATAAGATTCAATTACGAAATTTTACTAAAAATTTTGATAAAAATTAAGAAGTATTGAGAAAATAATTAAAAATTTATTATAACAGCGACCATGTCAACAAGCGTATTGAGAAAAGTTTTCATAGAATGAGAAACACATTTGTCAAAGGTCATAAGATTCAAAATAATATTCATTTTTTATTTTACAATATGATATTTAAAATGCGGGGGCTTAACAAATTCACTGCCTATTTGAAACAGTTATTTACGACACGAGTGGTTGAAGAGACATTTTATTTTGTGAGTAGGAAAGGTTGCGAGACGAGGCCAATAGAACGCGTGGCGCAATCTTACGAGCAAACTAAAATCACTTTTGCCATGTGTGTCATACATTATTTTTAATTATCCTTAATGACTTAATTTTATTTTTATTCAAGTACACAAATTACTTCATGATACATTAAGGTTACGTGATGGAACTGTAGTAGCAGACGCGGTCAGTATTTTGTTTCCTTTCTTGCATTCACAGATGTATCTGAATACTGGAGCTTCATCTCAATTGAACTTTCAGCTCGTTGGACATCCTCGGAAATAACCGCTTTTACTAATGAGTCTAAAACACGAGATTAAATGTATTTATACTATAAAAATCTCCTTAAGGATGTTTAAAATGCCTCTTGAGCGGGCACGATTCAAGATCGCAATAGTACTGATTTGGTCCCTGAGAAGGTGCACAACAAAAATGTAGAGGTTAGAAAGTTTACGCAACATCCAGGACGAATTAGTTGTTACGGGGCCCCAACCACTAAATTGTGGTTGGGACCCTTCGAAAAATAAGTGTCTCCGGATAAAAACACTTGTTAGAATATAACTTTTTCTACAAATAAAAATGAAAATTAAAAAAATGCTTACAGAGCATAACATATTGATTATTATGATATTGATTTTTATTTAAAGTCTTTTAATTTCTTGTCTACTAATACAAATATTTGATAACTTTTTATTGAATATTTTGTGCATTTTTCAGAGGGCCTGGCCCCCAAAGATTGGATATATAAAGTATTCGCTTATTTTCCTTGTTTAAAAATCGTACTCTGAGCAACAAGGAGATCCAGATTTGAAGATTAAAAATCGATTTTCTGATCAGCTGATAAGTCTGGAGTGGAATGGGGTGTTCTCAGATTCTTGAGAAAAAAAGTAATGAATCGCTTTCCTGAGGTTGCCATCTGTCTCAGAAATCAAAAATACAATTAAGGATTGTCATGAAGCGGTAAGACACTGAAGCAAATCGATATTGACTCGATGTCATCACGAGTTGAAGGCCTGAAATTACCCGCTTTCTCCATTACCCAGTTTTGTTGTACTATTGTGACTTTGTTTATTGTGATGGTACTAATGAGAATGCATTGTGTTAACATTAATAAGGTATTACTTAATCTACTGTTCATCTTTAACTTTTCCATGACAAAAGAAACATACAAACCTCTCGTTCAGTTTATTCATATAATTTCAGTGGTGGCTCGTACAGAATTCTTAAGAGGAGCATAGAAATCATGCCAATACTATTACATTAAATGAAACATGTACAACAAATTATATCACACTCAGATGGAAACAAAATTCGTTACCTTTGCTGTATCGTTACTTATAGAAGAGCTGTACTACTAGTTTTCTAAAGGCTAGATCAGTGCGATATTCGTTTTTACCAACAAGAGTATACACTTTCTGTGTGCAAGTCCTCTTCACTGACTGAATATCAAAATGCTTTGTTTAGTTATTGTACTGTTCGTCGCTTTGGGGTTGGGAAAGGAAGAGTCGTATCGGTTCGTTTCGCTCTGTCACCCGAGTTTCCGCCTGCCCACAGTGCTGCCACAGTTGTGAGATGATAATGGGAGTCCGGTGTCTTCGGGATTTATAATCTGCCTTGTGCAGTGTCATTCAGCAAGTTGCTGCAACTTCTACTAAGCTACTACTGCTAGTAATAATAATGATAATAATAATAATATTGTGTGTATCTTCTAAGTCCTGGCCCATGATTCATGCGCACATGGGCGCCCAGCAGGCGCTGGCCGCCGATGTTATTTAATTCCAATAGCTGGTAATAAATGGCATTCCATAGGAGGATCTCCTCCCCTCATGCCGTATAGCTGCATTAAATAAACGTTTCTTCTTCCCATCGACGCGCTGTGTGATATGGATCATTACTATACATTATTATACACGTGAGGAGGAAACGGTGAGAATTCCTCCTCTAAGCGATTTCGAACCTAAAATGAACGCGCAGTTTAAAAACTCGATCAAAGACAATTGAATTGAATTGTTGCCTATTTTACGTGGCGAGACTCAGGCCATGTGGCCTGCCCTTCCATCTGACCACATAAATTTCGCCACGCTCCTTTCACCAACTAGCGGAGAAAGGAGGTATTTCTTGGACGACGAGACAAGCGATTTAAATTTTGCTCAGAGGTTTCATTTAGGCTTGAGAATCTTTTACATGCAAGTAAATCTACTAACATGTAACAGTCGGTTTTACTCCCCCTCCGAAGGAAGGCATACGAAGGGTTTTTCGCCCTAAAAATCCACGGGTTCGATCGGATTTGATGCCGCTTTCTTGGATATAACAGGCCGACGCGGTAACCTGATGTTAGTCCATTGCGTTACACCATCGCTGCCGCAATTTACGATAACGTTGAGCAAAAAAATTATTTTCATTCTTGCATAAAAAATATTGTTTTGGAAATTACATTCAAAAGAAGGAAATGGGGGGGGGACGTTCCTCCCTCCCCTCCCCTGAGAACCCCCCACTGTATATTTAAATCTTTAAGAAGACAATAGGAAAATTGCCATGAATTCCTGACTTTTATTTTACATAAATCACAATAGAATCCAACTGAAAACGGTCCATTCTAAGCTTACAAAGAAAACATCTTGCATTTCTGAAAAACGTGAAAATGGATGAAATGAGATTCCTTAGTTGACCATGCACAGTAACAAGATATCTTCAGAGAAATCCATATTGAATCTGTGGACAAAAATAGTTTTCAATATGTATGACAACGACATATATATTAAATTGATATGATTATCATGAATTCATAAATAATAATTATATTAATGTTTGGTTTAATAAGTAAAATACAATGGAATATTTTGTGGGTGTGGTTTTGGAGTGCTAGCCAGAGCGATTGTACATTACATTCTCACCATCTTCCCCTCCGACCCTTTTTCCGCACACTTAAGTACTTTCAAACGTCATGTAAATATAAAATTATGTTCATGTCAGACATATATTTACATAAAATAACATGTTTACATGAATAATCCCTGAAAATAACGAACAAATCTTTTGTCGAAACGTTGGTTGTAATGAAGGTGGTTTTTAACGAAAGAATCTGTTTTTATGTATTCCATGAAGATAAACTGTCTAAAATTAAATTGAGACTATTTCTAAAATATGTACTTCATATCTGTTTGAAAGAAAAAGGAAATTCAGAGAGTATTAGTGATAGAGAAATAGAAAATAATATACAAGGAAGTATAAAAGGGAGTCACTACTACCCTTCATTCACCACTCATTATCTCATTATCATGATCATCAGGAATTGCTCCAAAGATGCAATTTTGCTCGAGGAACGTCATCAGAAATGATAAATCTCCAAAAGTATATTGATAACATGTTCATCATTCCCTCCCTTTTGCGTGTCTCCTTTGCTCAGTGGACTGAAGAATAAGACATTTCACGTTTCAACTGTGTTCACTTTTCGTCATGTAATGGTGGTTGACGTCTCAAACCGTCATGTCTCGCTTCTGGACCATCGTTCCATCCTTAATCACTCATATTTCTTGAATTTATTTTCGAAGTTTCGTTGTTTCCCCCCTGGACACCTGTATGTGTGTCCAACGTGCTAGTCCCCAAGGGACACAACTAACACATCTTAATTTCCGGACTGTTGATTTAGGCAGTTTGCCCTATCGCTCTGAAACGGACGGGGGGATGGAACCATGCGTTATATCAGGCCCTACAATGCATAACGCAGGGAAATACATTGGGATGATCTTAAATTTCTAAATTTAATAGAAAATTAAATAGAATTTAATAAATAATTGAATAGAAAAAATCTTTAAATCCAAATTCAACTCATTTTTACGTTAAAGGGTTTATAGACACCGGCAGGGCGCGTGCGCTGGGGTCATATTGTTCTCGCCCGACATGGATGAAATGGATTTTCACTTTTGTCTAATGAACTTTTTTTAACATATGCAACACACACACACACGACGTGAAATAAAAATCTTGCAACGTCAGCTCGAAGTGGCAGAAATCGTGTGTTAAGGAAAATTTTAAACAAAACGTACTTGAATAGAGAAACAAATGATAACATTAGAAGAACACGTAGAATTAGCCCCATTTCTGAATCATCGAGTAGGAGAGACTGCAATCAACACATTGATAGAATGAATGAAGATAGAATTGTGCCTCAAGAAATACTGGACCTGTGGGAAGAAGATATCCCGGAACGCCGAGGCGACGATGGCACGAGAGTTTTTAAATCCAAGGAATGGAACAGGCCTGGCCTATTAAGAAGTAGAAGACTAATAAACATTCGCGGGCCAAAATAAATGGTACCGCGTGCCACCAGTCGGACAACCCGAGTGTGTGTGGGTATGTGTGTATATATACATATATATATATATATATATATATATATATATATATATATATACATATATATATATATATATATATATATATATATATATATATATATATATATATATATATATAAATCTTTGTGGCTACCTCTTGGTCAGCGTGCTCACTTTCCAACACGCGGCCCCGGGGGTTCCATTCCCGGTCAGGCAAGATTATAGTGGGGTTGTCCCAGTATATGTTACTGTGTGACGATGAGAAAGTTCACTTCTCAGGTTGAGAAGACCGGAATACGTGCTAACCACAAGTACGCCCTTAACCCATGGCCGCGAGGCAGGGACGTCGCCGGTAGGCCTGAGTCCGTTGCCGGGCTGTCGCGCCAAGCACCTACATATACACGTATATAATGTGTGTGTGTAAAATGGGGCGGAGCACCTGCGCCTGCGGCGACATGCCGACGAGGTGCTCGGCGCGGCGGCTCATCTCGTAGACGCTGCGCGCCAGCGGACGCAGCGAGTTGCGCGCCTCCTCCACCTCGGCCGCCGCCTTGGCCGCGCCCTCCTCCGCCTCCTCCATGGCGGCGTCGGGCGCCTTGAGCAGCTGGCGCAGCTTCTCCAGCAGCTGCTCGTCCTCCGGCTCGTCGGGCTGCTCCGGCAGCTTCTCGCCGCGCTCCGTCTTCCTCCACATGCGCTGCGCGCCGCCCGCCGCGCGCCCGTCACGCGCCCGTCACGCGCCCGTCACGCGCCCGTCACGCGCCCGTCACGCGCCCGTCACGCGCCCGTCACGCGCCCGTCACGCGCCCGTCACGCGCCCGTCACGCGCCCGTCACGCGCCCGTCACGCGCCCGTCACGCGCCCGTCACGCGCCCGTCACGCGCCCGTCACGCGCCCGTCACGCGCCCGTCACGCGCCCGTCACGCGCCCGTCACGCGCCCGTCACGCGCCCGTCACGCGCCCGTCACGCGCCCGTCACGCGCCCGTCACGCGCCCGTCACGCGCCCGTCACGCGCCCGTCACGCGCCCGTCACGCGCCCGTCACGCGCCCGTCACGCGCCCGTCACGCGCCCGTCACGCGCCCGTCACGCGCCCGTCACGCGCCCGTCACGCGCCCGTCACGCGCCCGTCACGCGCCCGTCACGCGCCCGTCACGCGCCCGTCACGCGCCCGTCACGCGCCCGTCACGCGCCCGTCACGCGCCCGTCACGCGCCCGTCACGCGCCCGTCACGCGCCCGTCACGCGCCCGTCACGCGCCCGTCACGCGCCCGTCACGCGCCCGTCACGCGCCCGTCACGCGCCCGTCACGCGCCCGTCACGCGCCCGTCACGCGCCCGTCACGCGCCCGTCACGCGCCCGTCACGCGCCCGTCACGCGCCCGTCACGCGCCCGTCACGCGCCCGTCACGCGCCCGTCACGCGCCCGTCACGCGCCCGTCACGCGCCCGTCACGCGCCCGTCACGCGCCCGTCACGCGCCCGTCACGCGCCCGTCACGCGCCCGTCACGCGCCCGTCACGCGCCCGTCACGCGCCCGTCACGCGCCCGTCACGCGCCCGTCACGCGCCCGTCACGCGCCCGTCACGCGCCCGTCACGCGCCCGTCACGCGCCCGTCACGCGCCCGTCACGCGCCCGTCACGCGCCCGTCACGCGCCCGTCACGCGCCCGTCACGCGCCCGTCACGCGCCCGTCACGCGCCCGTCACGCGCCCGTCACGCGCCCGTCACGCGCCCGTCACGCGCCCGTCACGCGCCCGTCACGCGCCCGTCACGCGCCCGTCACGCGCCCGCCACGCGCCCGTCACGCGCCCGTCTCGCGCCCGTCTCGCGCCCGTCTCGCGCCCGTCTCGCGCCCGTCTCGCGCCCGTCTCGCGCCCGTCTCGCGCCCGTCTCGCGCCCGTCTCGCGCCCGTCTCGCGCCCGTCTCGCGCCCGTCTCGCGCCCGTCTCGCGCCCGTCTCGCGCCCGTCTCGCGCCCGTCACGCGCCCGTCACGCGCCCGTCACGCGCCCGTCACGCGCCCGTCACGCGCCCGTCACGCGCCCGTCACGCGCCCGTCACGCGCCCGTCACGCGCCCGTCACGCGCCCGTCACGCGCCCGTCACGCGCCCGTCACGCGCCCGTCACGCGCCCGTCACGCGCCCGTCACGCGCCCGTCACGCGCCCGTCACGCGCCCGCCCCGCGCCCGTCTCGCGCCCGTCTCGCGCCCGTCACGCGCCCGTCACGCGCCCGTCACGCGCCCGTCCCGCGCCCGTCCCGCGCCCGTCCCGCGCCCGTCACGCGCCCGTCACGCGCCCGTCACGCGCCCGTCACGCGCCCGCCACGCGCCCGTCACGCGCCCGTCTCGCGCCCGTCTCGCGCCCGTCTCGCGCCCGTCTCGCGCCCGTCTCGCGCCCGTCTCGCGCCCGTTTCGCGCCCGTCTCGCGCCCGTCTCGCGCCCGTCTCGCGCCCGTCTCGCGCCCGTCACGCGCCCGTCACGCGCCCGTCACGCGCCCGTCACGCGCCCGTCACGCGCCCGTCACGCGCCCGTCACGCGCCCGTCACGCGCCCGTCACGCACCCGTCACGCGCCCGTCACGCGCCCGTCACGCGCCCGTCACGCGCCCGTCACGCGCCCGTCACGCGCCCGTCACGCGCCCGTCACGCGCCCGTCACGCGCCCGTCACGCGCCCGTCACGCGCCCGTCACGCGCCCGTCACGCGCCCGTCACGCGCCCGTCACGCGCCCGTCACGCGCCCGTCACGCGCCCGTCACGCGCCCGTCACGCGCCCGTCACGCGCCCGTCACGCGCCCGTCTCGCGCCCGTCACGCGCCCGTCACGCGCCCGTCACGCGCCCGCCCCGCGCCCGTCCCGCGCCCGTCTCGCGCCCGTCTCGCGCCCGTCACGCGCCCGTCACGCGCCCGTCACGCGCCCGTCACGCGCCCGTCCCGCGCCCGTCCCGCGCCCGTCCCGCGCCCGTCCCGCGCCCGTCACGCGCCCGTCACGCGCCCGCCACGCGCCCGTCACGCGCCCGTCACGCGCCCGTCACGCGCCCGTCACGCGCCCGTCACGCGCCCGTCACGCGCCCGTCACGCGCCCGTCACGCGCCCGTCACGCGCCCGTCACGCCTCTCCGCTTTGCGGTAGTACTCGCGCAACGTTCCCCCTCTCTGGCACGATAAACGGATGAAGGCAAAAGGTCGCAGCGAGCACTGATCACAACATTCCAAACACGTCTTCACTGGCGCCAAATAGACACAATTTTCTTTTGAAGAGGAGAACGTCTATCGGTTATTTTCTCAAAAAATCTAAAGAAATTACTGAAGCAGGTAAAGGTACATTACAGGAGATACCTCGAACTCCTGATAAAGTTAGAACGCAAATTATTGAGAACGTTACGAAGGCGTCATTGATTCTCCAGAATTGGCATTGCTTCATAAAATCTAGTGACCGATTTCGTAACTGATACCCCCACTCTACCCGCATTTCTTCAGTCCATCGTTCAAGAAAAGTTGCGCGAGTAATATCTGGGCTATCTGGGACGAAACGCGTCACTGACGTGGTGGCTAACGGTTCGGCCAGCGTATTGTGGCCTCCCTCACAGCGTACTGCAACAGTAGGTCGAAACGTTAGCCACCACGTCAGTGACCGGCTCGTCCCGAATAGCCTAGATAACGCAGCAATCAGGGCCCTCTCTCGAGGGCGCACAATACAGAAGGTTTGGGTAATGTTAAAAAAAGTGATGCTAAAACAGCACGAACTTTCTCCTCCGCCAGTGGTTTAACGCAAAATTACGAGAAAGGTACTCAAATTTTCGGAAAATTATACTTAACTTTATTTCAAAATATATCTTTAAAGGGGATATTTAAAGGAGAATTTAAATCTCTTTTATTACGGGAAAAATTCTATCTTTAATATTTTAGTTGAAGAAAGACAAAAAAATGTTTGAAATTTGTAATTTTTCGAACAATCAGGGTTGTGAACAAACATGAAATCTGCACCATTCTCTTAAAAATTCTTCACACTATCCATCGACAAAATTTAATCAAAAAGGATGGGTCATTTTTTTTAATTAAAATGTCTCAAGGGTTTTGTCAAAAGTACCTCCAAAAATTAAAATATCGATTTCAAATTCCAGGGGCCGCAACATCAGCCAGATTGATTGGGAAATATCAATTTTGGAGAAAATCGGCTGACCGGTTTCGCCCGTAGCGTTGTACACCGACGGGTACTCAGAAGTTTTGCCGTCATTCGATTTTTCGTTATAACGAACCCACAAAATATGAATCCTGGCTGCACGACGTGTTAGAATTTATCAACTAAATTTAGTAATTACGTTTTGGTTCCAGAGCCCTGTAATAATTCGTTTTCCGCGCAGCGTTACGCAACTTTCTCTTTAGTCCGGAGCGAGAAAGTAAAAATTGATTTTAATTTTTTCACAAAAATGCACTTATGTTTGCGTTTCTCATACCAAGAAAAGCTATTTTCAAAACGTTTGTCCGCACTTCTAAGAACAACAGTAGCATACAGAATATTTTCTCCCAGAAATGAATGTACCCAGATAGATCTGGCCGAACTCCATTTGAGATGGGCCACAGACGATTTTTTTAATAGCTAAAAATGGCTCTGAAGATTTTTCTGCACATTTTTTGCTTGAATAGTGCAAAGTGTGCTCATAAATACAAAATAAGCCCGATATTCGTTCAAACCCTTAAATTTCGAAAATTACGTATCTTCGAGACTTGCAAATTCGAAGTTCCCGCTCTTCTTTTGCTGAAAAGAATATCCCAGAAAATGGAAGAAGGATTAGGATTCAAGTCGCAATATTAGAATCGACGGTAGGATGCATAGGGAGTTGCTTGAACCTAAATATGAATTGCATATATACAGACGCAAGCTCAAAATGATCAAAATATGGAGTAAAATATGTATAGAATATTTAATAAAAAGGAAAAACATGCAAAATAATGTATTGATCGAAGGTTTGTTCCATAAATGGAATTTCTAAATAACTTAAAGTTTGATACTAATCGCAGGAGATCTAATTATTTTAATAATTTGTGTACTAAAATCGACTGAATATTCTTGTATCGGTGAAAGTACGTTCTGTAATTCTTTTCTGACAATTGACCATTTACGAAGCATTGAGTTACAAAGTATGGTTTTAAATGTTTAAATTCTTTTAAATATTTAAATGTGATGTTTAAATGAGCATCAATATTGCTTTGTGCTGACTAAACCTCCTCTCTACATCAGAAAAATAATGGGGACAATCTGGAACCTCATATATATCGTGGAGTTAAATTCAAATCCACTACTAAATACGTTCCACCAATTATAATTGAACGAGTTAAAATAATCTTAAATAAATTGAAAAAATATAGAACATATTGCTAATAAAATATAGAAATATGCAGTAATAGACGAACTTTCCTGAAATATACCTCTCAATATGGACAAATACGTGGAATCATATATTTTTCAAAAAGCTCGAGTCTACTTCATAAAGATACCAAAGGTTTGTTTATAACAATTGAAGAAAAATGTCATTGCACAGAAATTTTGATCCTTAGTGTATACCACAACAGATGTAAATAATGCGATAAAGTATTTATTATAGCATCATTAGTTGAATTTCGAATTGATATTGTTTAGGAGGTTGATATCAATGCTTAATAGTGTCCAACCATTTACTGTTTCTCTCCACTGTTAACAGTTGACTTACGTAGGTCGACACGTTCGTGTTCGATTTCTTTCACCGCTCTCTGTTTAGGGTCATTATGTTTGTTTGTTTTTTTGACGCTGGTGTTCTGAAGAACTTCAATAACGAGACGGCTCATGCACTTAATGGGTGAAGGATCACCCAAAGATAAATACACCACACACAATGCGCTCTATTGCTTCCAAAGATTCTAAAAAAAGACATTTTTGTTACCTTACCATTAAAGTGTATTCGTAGCTTACACTACATAATTTAAGTTTTATGTCAAATCGCTAAATCTAACCATTCGTACGTAATTATTCGTACCAATAATTCGTAAAAAAGTAAGCATGGAAACCAATAAACTTTATTTGCTCCATCACATCCAACCTATCCATCCAACCTAATTATTTGCTCCATAATATCCTATCCAACCTATTATATATCTTGTAAATATACGATTTTGGACAAATTTCCTTATCTTAACATACAAACTTCTGTTGAAAATTTGGTGATAGAAAAGGTCTGCCCAGTTCTCGTAATTCAAATTTCTTTTTCACAGTAATTTTCATAATGCATGCTTGACAAAAAAACCTGCTCGTTTCAACAGCACTATTTTTAAATTTGCAATGTTCGAAAATTCGGAGAGTTCAACGAAAATGAGACCTGCTTCCTTTTAAGCGATCCTCGCTTTATCCGTTGAAAAAAATAAAAGGTAAAAAAATGGAACGATTTTTGAGTGAATGTCTTTTTCATAAATTGCATTAATTAGAACGAGTTAAAATTACGCATGATTCTTTTAGAACAGATTTTGTTTCAGACAAAAATATTTGAATATAGTTTTGAAATGCTGAATTACTGCGATTTTCGAAATTACACAGAGCACACCGGAAATGATACCAGTACCAATTTTTTTTACACTTTTGATACCAACGAAGAAAAAAATAAAAATAAAAATTTGGAACCATTTTTGAGAAGACAATGGTTTAAAAAAATTAAAAAATGCCTTTATTTATCTAAAAATTTCGCAAAACTACTCGTATTTTCTAAAACGTATGCTTAACCTTATTCCAAGTTCAATCTTCAGTAGAGACTTCATTTAAAAACGAATCTCAATCACTAAATGGTATTTTTTGCCCTCGTTCAAGAAAAACACTGGAGACATAAAATGTAAGCGATTGTTCGGACACGCGTACCGTCACACCACCCCTTCGACTTCGCAATCCACCGGCCGCCAACGAGCTCCACCAGTGGGCAGGCTGAGTTTAGAGTCGGCTTTGCCCTTGTCATTGCAACCATTCTAAACCACTCTACCCGGAATGTCCTGAGGTTCGAGTGGCGACGGTGGCAGAATTTTCGGCACCGGCTGAATAGCTACATGGCGTTGCGTCACAGTCTGGAGGAGAATTCTAGCGGTCGGGTGCGCTGCTCGGTAGTTTTCCGTGGTTTCTCCGATCACAACGAGGCGAATGTCGGAGCAGTACCCTCACAAACGGGCCACGAACCGCATGCGATCTATCCTTCCCCTGCCTTGGCCTAACCTCACCCCGTGCTTTCACGCACTCACACTAACATGCACTACGCTTCCACGCTCATCGGCAGTCCAGTCGGGAGCATGGAGCATGTCCTGGCTGTGGCGGTGCCCCACCGGTGGGAGATACCTAGGTGGGGGAAACCAAGCATACCGACATGTAGGTCGGAGCCGGATCTCACCGTTGAGCCGGATAGGAACACCGCCACCTTCCGGGTAAAAAAAAATATTCATCACTCTAACGGGACTAATGACCGAGACTGTTAACTTGACCGTGAACATCAATTGAATTGAAATAATGCCTTATTTTACGTGGCGAGACTCAGGCCATGAGGCCTGCTCTTCCGTCTCACCTCGCAAATTTCGCTACGTTCCTTTCACCAACTAGCAGAGAAAGGAGGTATCTTGGGCGAGAAACAGGCGATTTGAATTTAGCTCAGAGGCGTCATTTAGGCTTGAGGATCTTTTACATGCAATGCCTTCTTGCTTTTACATGCATAACATGGGTCAGCCGGCTTTACTTCCCCTCCGAAGGAAGGCGAACGAAGGGTTTTTCGCCCTAAAAAATCCACGGTTTGAACCCGCTAACTTGGGTATAAAAGTCCGATTCGCAAACCGCCACACCATCGCCGCGCGCGAAGTCTGTTGTGCGCTGAGGTACCTGCGCCCAGGTGTTGTCGACGGGGCCGTCCGAGTAGTAGATGAGCGGCAGCAGCTCCTCGAAGGAGAGCCAGCCGTCGTTGTCCACGTCGCTGTTGGCGAAGCGCGCGCGCCGCTCGTGGCGCGCGCTGCGGTCGCCCAGGTCCTCGCACAGCGCGCTGGCGCGGCTCTCCTCCATGCGGCCGCGGTCGCGGTTGAAGTACAGCACGAACAGGTTGTACAGGTACTGCGCGCACAGCACAAGCACGCGCGGCGGCGACGGTTGTTTCGCAGTAGCTAGCGGCTCTTAGGGCATCCTCTGTGGTTACTTCTAGGCTGTCCAGGCGAAACGTCGGCCTATCTGCCAACGACGCGGCGTCACGCGGACAGCCTAGAAGTAATGGACTCGAGCCGCGGAAGCCTACGTGTACATCCTCTGTGGTCACCGTAGGGCCTCTGACAGGCAGGTACTAGGGTTCGAGTACGGGATTGTCAACTCTTGCTTGTCAGTCAGCGAGGTCGCTGTCTGCAGCAAAATTCTAGGAATCGGCAGCTGTGAACGGTAGTTTTCCGTGGTTTCTCCGATCAACACCACGCGAATACCGGAGTAGTACACTAACAAACGGGCCACGGACCGCGCGCTATATTTCCTCCCTCTTTCTTGAGGGTCTCATGCCGTCTCAAATTTCTAGTTGCCCCACTGATACTTGACCTCCCTCCTTTTCTAACTTTACATGCAATGTCTGCATTTTTTGTCCTGTTGAATTGAAAATGCTTCTGGCATAATTTTAAAGTATTTTGATTCAATAAGGGGCCTTCGTGTGTCGAATATCTACATTTTTACTCGAATAAATGGTCTGAATAATAGATCATTTAGGTTTATTGTGATATAAAGCGTATTTGTGCTCATTGTTTGGTGGATAATGAAGGTGAGTGCGGGGGCGAAGTATTCCAATCGGAAGCTCTCATGTTTAATGACCAGAGTCTAATTAAAAATTATTAATGGTTTGAAATTGTTGAGTACCTTGCCTACACATCTTGGAGAATAAAAATATAAAATGTCTTCCTTTTCATTCAAAATGCCCTCCATTGGGAAACCGTTTGGCGCACCTGCAGGGTGTGCACGGTCCAGCCGGGCCAGTCGCGCGTGTCGGTGAGGTCGTGGCGGTGCTGGTGGGCGTGCTCGGGCGAGCCCAGCGCCGAGCTGTGCCGGCGGAAGCTCAGCTCGTAGCGCTCGCGGCGCAGCGCGCGCAGCCGCGCGTAGAACTGCTCCTCCACGCGCTCCAGCTCGTTCTGGTTGTAGCCCGGCGGCCGCAGCGGCCGCTGCTCGGCCGGCAGCAGCTGCCCCAGGCTGCGCATGCCGGCCCAATCCACGCTTCCGTCTCGGAGTTGTTAGTTCGATTTATGCAACTCTGTCCCTCGCAGGCCCCCATCAGCTGTTGACGGTATCATCCAATCGGGAGCGAGAAACGTCACCATAGTGACGTCACTATGGTGGCAGGTATCAGCTGTTGACGATTTCATCCAATCGGGCGCGTAAACGTCATCATAGTGACGTTACTATGGTGGCAGGTATCAGCTGTTTACGATATCATCCAATCGGGAGCGTGAACGTCACCATAGTGACGTCACTTATGTGGCAGAAATCAGCTCTTGGCGGTTTCATCCAATCAGGAGCTTGAACGTCACCATAGAGACGTAACGTTGGTGACGGTTATGCTCCCGATTGGATGAAACTGTCAACAGCTGTTACCTGCCAGGGGCAGAGTTGCGAAAATCGCAGTATATAGTACGATTTATCGATACGTAATCGTAAAAATTGCCGATAATGGAGAAAATATGATATATCCTCACTCTCTTTAGATCAAACTTTACAAGGGAATGGCATAACCTTACAGTGGAATTTTTGGGATGCGACTTATCCCAGTGAGTAGAGAAACATATTCTTACCAATTTCAGATATCCTCAAATTCTGCTACACTGTTCATACCTACCAAGTAATCTATCATTAACGTGTAATGCAATAGCTTCAAATACCCGAACATTGTTTTTACCGTTTAAGATATCACAATTGGTATTTGAAACGTGACGTAGAACGCTCCCATTAAAGCTGTCCACCCCAACTGCCTCTAAACTTCTAGAGCTACACGTGGCAAGTCGTCTGCTGGTACGTGTCATCCAATCAGGAGCTTATACACCACTACAGTGACGTCACAATGGTGACGTTCAACCTCTCGATTGGATGACACCGCAACAGCTGATTTACGTCAGGGGCGGTTCTGTTTAAATCAAGTGTAGGAGCGCGAGGGCGCCGGCAGCGGCCCGCGCCAGCTGTCCGAGCCTTGTGGGCGACGCGTCGCGACGGCGGGGCCTGAGGAGGCGCTTGTGCGGGGGAGGGGAGGAAGAGCGCAGTGGCCGACCTCAGGACGAATTGGCGGACGCCTCGTGCGGCACGGACCCGTTGGCAAGTTCCCCAGTGAGAGGTACTTGCGAATTTTCTCAACAAATGCATTGGTATTTCGTAGCATCATTTATTAAATTATACAATTTTTAATTACAATTTACATGAGAAAAATAAAAAAAATGATATTGTAATAGTTGTTCGTTTTAAGAAAAGGGTCTAACTGGCAAAGACAATAAAAATTCTATAAACAGTAAAACGTTAGAAAAAACGTTTTTGATGCAAAAAAAATTTCCAATTGGTTTCTACCTCAGTCCACCATTGTTGACACATTGCCGGCCAAATTACTTCGAATTTGGCGCCTTGTCTTCCTTAACAGGGCGTTTGATGTTCTTTGAAGGCGTTTCAAAGGAAAAGATCATACATTTTAAACTTGGCGCCTTCGAGATAGTCTTAATTTTCTCATAAAACCCGCGCGAATTTCTTCTTCTTCTTTGGTCTCCATAAATTCATTTCTTCGTGCAAGTTCCTTGAAGTCGAATTCAACTTGTTCTATTAGTGCGGAGCGTCACCGAAAGATCGCACCATCTCCTGGAGAACATCCACCGGATACTCCCGCGTAAATCTCGACACGGTTGAAATGCTGAGAATTTCTATATCAGACGGCTGATCGCCTTGTCACGACAAGGAGTGCGGAAAGCTTCGTAAAAAGCGTTTTGGAAAGTCTTCAAGGTTCTACCCAGAGTGTGCCAGGAAATGTATGTAATAGAAAAACGTAGCTAAAGGCGCGAAATTCGTAAGGAAGGGCAGTTTTCGTGGGCAGAGGTAACTGTGACAACTTCAATACTCTTTGTTTTCTTTCGCCAAGTAACAATACTTGTAAATTGTGTGTCATTTATTTTCCCGAACATTCTTGTCTGACGAAAGAACTTCTGCGACAGAAGAGGCGATGTTCCATTGTCATTTCATTTTCATCAACAATGCTATGCTCTCCCAGCCATCCTTTCAACTATTTCGCTGCCTGAACAACCATAGAGAAGCGAGTTTTGATATTATTTTTTAACATCTTATGCTTAATACTTTAAAAAAATATCCTTCGTAATGTTTTGAAAAATTTTATGCAAAAATTCAAGTAATATATTTTCTTTAAACAAGTTTACGAAATTTCTTACAGTACCAATAATTGTCTTTGCATATTGTTTAAGTGTGTGTCAGTCTACAAGTATTCATCTTCGCACTGTAATTTTTATATGAATTTTATGTCTACAGTAATAGAATTTTCAAGAAGTTCAATATCACTGCACACGGGCTTCAAAATCACCAAACCTAATGTACATTGCTCTCTAATTCCATTTGCGCCGACTTGCTTGTTTGTGCACACTGTTCCGTACCAAGGCCGGAAAATGAAAGATAATTCGCGTAACTCCTGCGCCATTAACTCTGGAGCCAATTTTATCAACGACCCTGCAGTCCCCGCTGAAAGCCATTTTCTCTGCCGGTGGGTGACGTCCATCCCCTCTCCTAATCCACGCAGCTTCTGGGCTATTTGTGCAGTTTCCAATTGATGTACCTCTGTCGGGTATGTTACATTTGGTAATTCGCTTGTTCTTGAGAAGCAATCTTTGTTTTGTGGTCCAGGAGCCCTTAGTAGCAGATGATCAGTCATTTCTGTGTCGAGCCAGCATTTTTGTAACAAGTGAATCGACAGGTGCTTGGTCATGATGTGTGCAGTAATGCCACTTTAAAATATATATGAAATGCTAAAAACTTATTTCGTTATCTTCAGCATTTCTAAAAATTTTTGTATGACTAGTAGTTATTGAATGGTTATTGCGGAGTTTAATGGTTTCGGGTTGTCCCGTTTAGCAGAAATTGGCATCTCGTGTCTGAAACGTTTTAGATTCAGATTTATTCAGTAAAAAAAACAGTAAAAACTGTATGTGCCGAAGGAGGAAAAGATTATCCGCGCACGTTTTCTTTAGTTCCAGAATCTCGTCCCGTCATTTTAACTATAAGTAGTTGAAGGTGAGTAAAAGTTTAACATAAATAAATAAATTAAATAAATGAATTTTAAAAATAAATTTTAACAATCGTACGATCAGCAATATTTGAAAAATAGTCATTTTCGTTTTTGAGTTATTGAAAACTTATTTGCATCGGTACATGAATTGCAAGTATGATTTTTCTGCATTGCTAACAAAATAGTAACTCGCCCTTACCTCTACTCTTGC
Organism: Gryllus longicercus; assembly: GCA_038098605.1. Taxonomy (NCBI): domain Eukaryota; kingdom Metazoa; phylum Arthropoda; class Insecta; order Orthoptera; family Gryllidae; genus Gryllus; species Gryllus longicercus. Next base: position 856,357 of record JAZDUA010000557.1, read on the forward strand.
CATTATAAGCAAAAGGAGATTTCAACAACACGTACGCATAGTAAAGCTACATTTACGTCCAGAAGCAAAACAAGGGGCCATCTCAGACTTTGCTCAATGAATCAGGGAAACTGGACAAAAACCTGACCGAGATAGAGGTCATTGACCCGGAAGCTGTAGTACTTTATTTGTTACAAGCATATTAAGTCTTTTTAAAAACATGCAATATAAAGGTAAACTAATTCATTATATATCACTGTTTTGTTAAAATAAATATTTTTCTTTTTGATACTCAGTATAGACTCTAAATATATAGAAACAGTTATGCAACAGAAAAGATTTTACTTTTAACTTAAATTTGTTAACCGACTTTAATTGTTTAATGTCATCTGGTTGCGTTGTAAAGTATTGTATGTGGATTTCTGATAGTGAGCTGTTGATACTGACACTTGATGAATGTGATTTTTTCGTCGTGTGTTGTAATTACACATATCAGAATTGCATGAAAATATGTTCCCACCGTTAAGTAAGTTACTTTTGACAAATATTACAGATTCGTAAATATATAGGCAAGGCAGTGGGAAGATTCCTAGCTCAATGAAGAGAGGCTTGCAAGGGTAACGCGGATGGCATGTTTTCATTATTCGAATAATTTTCTTTTGCAATCTAAAGGTCTGAGTACTACTTGATAGGTCTGAGTACTCCCCAGAATATTATGCCATTTCGCAGGCGGGTAAGCATATTTGCAAAATACACGCGAGCAACATGAAGGTTGAATGAATTCGAAAGAATTCTGAATTCGCAACATAATGAACTTAATTTAGTGTTTAATTTTGTTATAAGTACATTCCATTTGAGGTTTGATTGAATTGCCAGATCTAGAAATTTTGTTACCTGAACATCACCTAATTGCATATTATTCATTTTCAATGGAGCATGCGATTGCTGATTTGAAAGGCATTCGAAAGGCAAGGCGTTTTTCCTTCATTAACTATTACTTTGTTATTAAAAAACCAATTTGAAACTTCTAAAATCGTAATATTTATCGCTTTTTTTGCAAAGAACTTTAGTGTCATCCGCAAACAGAACCGTTCTTCCGTTTTTAATGCAGCAAACCAGACTTTAATCCGACTATTAGTTTAGGAAATACACGAGAAATAAAATATTGCCGAAATTCAGATTCTTATTGAAAATATAGAGAAAAAGTAAAAACATCAATTCTCTCTGGAATCACGTATGTGGGTACAGCCCACCTCGAGAAATTCAATAGAGAAACCAGACTTCAATTCCACTATTAGTTTAATAAATACGCGTGAAACAAAGTTGTGCCGAAATTTCGAAACTTAGTCAAAAAATATCAAAAAAATTAAAATCATCTATTCTCTCTGAAATCACGTATGTGGGTAAAGCTCACTACGGGAAATTCAATGGAGCAAACAAGACTTCTATCCGAGTATTACTTCAGGAGATACGCGTGAAATAAAGTTGTGCAGAAATTCGGAATTTAGTGCAAAAATATGAAAAAAAATTAAAATCATCTATTCTCTCTGAAATCACGTATGTGGGTAAAGCTCACTACAGGAAATTCAATGGAGCAACCAAGACTTAGATCCGACTATTACTTCAGGAGATACGCTTGAAATAAAGTTGTGCAGAAATTCGGAAATTTAGGGCAAAAATAGGAAAAAAAATAAAATCTTTGATTCTTTTTGAAATCACGAATGTGTGTAAAGCTCACTACAGGAAATTCAATGGAGCAAACAAGAATTCAATCCGACTATTACTTCAGAAGATACGCGTGAAATAATGTTGTGCAGAAATTCGGAAATTTAGTGCAAAAAAAGGAATAAAAATTAAAATCATCTATTCTCTCTGAAATAACGTATGTGGGTAAAGCTCAGTACGAAAAATTAAATGGAGCAACCAAGACTTCAATCCGAGTATTACTTCAGGAGATACGCGTGAAATAATGTTGTGCAGAAATTCGGAAATTAAGTGCAAAATTAGGATAAAAATTAAAATCTTCGATTCTCTCTAAAATCACGTATGTAGGTAAAGCTCAGTACGAAAAATTAAATGGAGCAACCAAGACTTCAATCCGAGTATTACTTCAGGAGATACGCCTGAAATAAAGTTGTGCAGAAATTCGGAAATTAAGTGCAAAATTAGGATAAAAATTAAAATCTTCGATTCTCTCTAAAATCACGTATGTAGGTAAAGCTCAGTACGAAAAATTCAATGGAGCAACCAAGACTTCAATCCGAGTATTACTTCAGGAGATACGCCTGAAATAAAGTTGTGCAGAAATTCGGAAATTAAGTGCAAAATTAGGATAAAAATTAAAATCTTCGATTCTCTCTAAAATCACGTATATAGGTAAAGCTCAGTACGAAAAATTCAATGGAGCAACCAAGACTTCAATCCGAGTATTACTTCAGGAGATACGCGTGAAATAATGTTGTGCAGAAATTCGGAAATTTAGTGCAAAAAAAGGAATAAAAATTAAAATCTTCGATTCTCTCTAAAATCACGTATGTAGGTAAAGCTCAGTACGAAAAATTCAATGGAGCAACCAAGACTTCAATCCGAGTATTACTTCAGGAGATACGCGTGAAATAATGTTGTGCAGAAATTCGGAAATTTAGTGCAAAAAAAGGAATAAAAATTAAAATCTTCGATTCTCTCTAAAATCACGTATGTAGGTAAAGCTCAGTACGAAAAATTCAATGGAGCAACCAAGACTTCAATCCGAGTATTACTTCAGGAGATACGCCTGAAATAAAGTTGTGCAGAAATTCGGAAATTTAGTGCAAAAAAAGGAATAAAAATTAAAATCATCTATTCTCTCTGAAATAACGTATGTGGGTAAAGCTCACTACGGGAAATTCAATGGAGCAAACAAGACTTAGATCCGACTATTACTTCAGGAGATACGCGTGAAATAAAGTTGTGCAGAAATTCGGAATTTAGTGCAAAATTATGGAAAAAAAAATAAAATCATCTATTCTCTCTGAAATCACGTATGTGGGTAAAGCTCACTACGGGAAATTCAATGGAGCAAACAAGACTTCTATCCGACTATTACTTCAGGAGATACGCGTGAAATAAAGTTGTGTAGAATTCGAAAATTTAGTGCAAAATTAGGATAAAAATTAAAATCTTCGACTCTCTCTGAAATCACGTATGTGGGTAAAGCTCACTACAGGAAATTCAATGGAGCAACCAAGACTTAGATCCGACTATTATTTCAGGAGATACGCTTGAAATAAAGTTGTGCAGAAATTCGGAAAAATTGGGGGAAAATAGGAAAAAAATTAAAATCTTTGATTCTTTTTGAAATCACGAATGTGTGTAAAGCTCACTACAGGAAATTCAATGGAGCAAACAAGAATTCAATCCGACTATTACTTCAGGAGGTACGCGTGAAATATAGTTGTACAGAAATTCGGAAATTTACGGCAAAAATAGGAAAAAAAATTAAAATCATCTGTTCTCTCTGAAATCACGTATGTGGGTAAAGCTCATTACGTGAAATTCAGTGAAGCCAATTAGACTTCAATTCGACTATTAGTTAGGAGATACGCGTGATAGCAAGTTGTGCCAAAATTCAGAAATTAAGTGAAAAAATATTAAAAATTAAAATCATTGCTTCTCTCTGAAATCACGTATGTGGGTACAGCGCACTACGTGAAATTCAATGGAGCAAATCTGACTTCAATTCGACTATTAATTTCAAAGATACGCGTGACACAAAGTTGTGCCGAAATTCGGAAATTTAGTGAAAAAATTGGAAAAAAATAAAAATTATCAATTGTCTCTGAAATCACGTATGTGGGTACAGCTCACTACGAGAAATTTAATGGAGCGACTTTAATTCGACTATTAGTTTAGGAGATGCGCGTGAAACAATGTTGTGCCAAAATTCAGATATTTAGTGAAAAAATAGAGAAAAAATTAAAATCATAGATTCTCTCTGAAATCACGTATGTGGGTACATCTAACTACGAGAAATTTAATTTACCAATGAGTTCGTTTACGTATAACAGAATACTTCTTTCCATACTTCTCTACATGAAGCACTGGCTGTGTTGGGGTGGAGGGGGGAGAGGGGCAAGGCGTTTTTCCTTCATTAACTATTAATTTGTTATTACAAAACCAATTTGAAACTTCGAAAATCGTACTACTTATCGTTTCTTTTTTGCAAAGAACATTCGTGTCATCGGCAAACAGAACCCCCGAGTCATTGACAATTCTTTCTTACTTCGGTATTTTTCAGTTTATTTCCGTTTGATGTGAAGTCGAAAAGGAACATTGTACCACTGCCAGGAGTCGTGTTTTTTCCTGGACATGCAAGAGGTGCATAAAAGCCTCACGTTAGCTTCAACTCGGCAAGATCGATAGGTGCCGAATAGCGTAATTCTCAGTAAAATGTCGATATATTTCTTCGCGTCGATCGATGTTCGAATGAAAAAAATACGATGCCAAGAATAACTCAGCGAATGAGATTGCAATCGATGAGAACAACTGTTCTGTTTGCCCCTATAATTATTATTTCTGTATTAATATTTGTGATTTGAGAGAAGTGACGATACGATCCGTAGCAGTGTTTCACGCATTTGTTTACGTTTTTCTTTCTGCGAGAGACAAAATTACTAAACAGTTACCTGAATGTTTCATTGTGTTTGTACTTGTTGTGTACTATGCTGGTATTTTTAGTTAGTTAAAAAAATTAAAATGAAGTGTATAACACTTATTGCGTTCAGAAGTAAGAAGAAAAACTGAATTACATGCGGATTAACTGATTACTTTTAAATAATTATAATTTTGTAGAGTATTAATTCTTTTAATGCTCCCATATAATTAATATGGGGAAGTAAATTTTTAGTGGTTGATTCGATAACAAATAGTCAATCGCCCTTATTTAATTTTTTGAAGTGTACAGTTTATTATTTGATGCAATTTAATTGTAATATTGTTATTTGTAGAACAAAATCAGAAAACTTACGTAGAAAACCGTTAAAGATAAATGAGAAATTAAAGGTTTGCAAGTAGTCACAGGTTGAGTGTTCGGGTCGTTTTGAGTGTTAGAGTAATTTCAACTATTGCCTCCTCAATAGATGAGGCCTTGTTTCAGCTTTGGCTTTGATTGTCCCTTCAACGACAGGTACATCAGCAAGTATGAAAACAAATCCATAAAAAAATTAAAGAAGCAGTTTTGAAAAAGTGCCCAAATATGATTACACTTTCGGCTAACGCGACGCAATCCCTTCGTGTAAATTTATCGGATCGTATGGATTTATTTTATATTAATTTCATTTGCACCGCATTTCATTTCTCGGGCGCAAGCGCAAGTCATTGTATTAAATGTTAAATTAGCTTAATGCTAAACTCCAACTCGAAGACTTCTATCAACTTAAGTGGCTCAGGACAAAAATCGATGTCGCTGCAGGTACTCTGACCGGTATGTGCTGGGTTCGAGTCCCACGGTGCGGTGGCAGGATTCTCGCCACTATCTACATAGCTAGGTCGAGGGCAGGTGCTGTCAGGAGGAGAATTCTAGGCCAGTTCGCAAAAACTTTACTCAGCGTGTAAACAAACGCACGTGATTGTTGCTCGTTCTCATTTGTTGACGGATACTGCACTCGTTTTCAGGGCGTCTTGTGCCATACGGGATAAGTTATTATCGAAATTGATTTATTTCTTGACTTTCTACGCAAACGAAGTCCAAGTCGACCTAATGTTCTCTTCTGACTGGAAGTGGAATTAGACTCACGAGGGTGACCCTAACGGCAGTGCTGCGGTGTGGCGGTGCCCTCTGAGAAAGCGGTCGTTCGCCAGGCCGTCGCGTCGGCGCCACGTGCACGTGCACGTGGGCTGTGTGCTAGCAATGTGCTTCGGTTTTCACGGTTTCGGGAACCAATTTTTCACCAGTTGTAGTTCTGTTAGTGAATGAGACGGTTTTGAGAGTGTCTGCTGTATTTTCTTTGTCAGTGAAACGTGGTGTTTGCTAATTGCGTTAAGTATTTCACGTAAGTTTTTATTTTTATTACGGCGTCGGACGCAATGAGTGAAGCAATACCCGAAACGTCAGGTTTGAAACATGTGTGGGAAGAATCTCTCAGAAATTAAGAGAGTAAGAGGATTTTTGATGTTTCTGAAACAAACGTAGTTAAAAATCCGACGATGACTCTGCGATAGGTGGAAGAAGTGGCTGCTGAAATGACAGAGGTCGATGTCGGAATAGTGGGTAAAATGCGTAGTGAATTACGGGTTACTAAAAACGTAAAAACTCCATGTAAGACACTAAGAGCAAAAAACGTGCAAGGTGAGTGCAGCGAGTTTGTTAAATCTGCCATTTGCGTTTGTTTTAAAAGAACAGTTCTGAAATCTTTCTCCGATCCCTTGCCAGGGCACATCATATATGTAAGTACTCTGATAGCACAGACACACAAAATAAAAAAGAAGTTGGTGTTGTGGTGAGTTTTCGTTGGCATTTTCAATTAAATAATTTTATGAATCGTTATTGCCAACAATATTGTTGGCAATGATTATTTCAGTTTTTTTTTTAAATTGTCGGACCCAAAGACTTGAAACATGTTTCTCTACGTATGTCAACGCATTAAATACGAATCTGAAGCCAGAATTGCGCCACATCCTTCCAGTTCTTTTTAAATCGCGAAAAAACACCATGAACTTGTAAATTTCACGGTGGTTTTTCGCAATTTAAAAAAGGGAAGGTGGTGGAGCAATTGTGGCTTCGGACTCAGCGCGTCGACATACATAGAAAAACATATGTCAAGTATTTGGGTCTGACATAGCTTTTTATTTTGTGTGCCAGTGCAGTTAACCAAATTAGTTGCATGTTGTAGATGGTATTTTGGGCGTATTTAAGAAATAGAAGGTAGTGTATATGACTGTTCTTATGTGGCACGAGCTGGCATTTGAGTATGGCTGCGCCTTTCGCGTCACGATCAATCACAAACTACTTTGCGAAGGGATTCATACAAAGTTTGTTTTCATGCTGAGTAAAGTTGAGCGAACGAACCTTAGCAGCCGGCTCCTCTGTTCGTCAATTTTGTGTGGTTTATCCGACCAATTCCAGGATGGCAGGAGCCTTACCCTATCAAACGCGTCACGGACCGCGCTATCTTTCATTCCTCTTTCTTGTCCTGTCATCGCCCCTCCTTACACGTAGTGACCGTGGCGGGGTTCGTGACCCGGTTCGGGGCCAAATGTAGCCACCGGCTCTCGTCAGAAGGTCACGGGGACCGCTGGAACCGCGACCTTTGGCCGCCTACCTGTTGCGGCTCCCTTGTGATCGAGGCAAAGGACGCAATCCCACACAGATTGGAGGTGAGCTCGAAACAGGACGGGTTTATTTTAGGGTTGCTTGGCTAAGGAAATGCAAAGTCCTTACCTTGCTTTGAACTGACATTGGGTTCAGTTCAAGCACATTTATTAACATATGAGAGAAGTCCGCTAGGCGCGCGGGTGCCGCAGGGTTACGCTGGTTGAGATGCCGCTGCCAAATTGCGCGTCTATCGGAAGGCGTCCAAAGGCTCGACGCCCTTCGTCAGCTGGATCGGTGTCGTGTGACGTCGCCGGTGGGCCTGTGGTGATCCCCGCGCCTCTCCAAGCGCTGCGCCCCGCCTCCCTCGCCGCAGATTCCCGAAGGCACGCGCGGGCGCAGTCTGTTGTGCGCCGCGAGCAACCGGAGTAGCTTCGGTTCCGTTCCACAGTTCAATTCCCGGCGCGTTTTGGGACGCACACGTCACACTTGTCGCACATGTTTTTGGTGTCGTCTGTATCTTCCTCGCCCGAACACATCTGCCTCCAGTCGCTCCCCGAGAGTTTCTCTCAAACGCGTCCGCAACCACTCGCTCCCCGTATCCTTCTGTCCCTTCGTCTCCGGGTACTCATCTGCACAAGTCTTCCCTCCCTCTCGTCCCGTGTTCAGTCTAGTCAGTGTGATTGGATCTGTGTCCAGTGAAATCGTCGCTCGATTTGACCACGTGCACGGTGAATCCCGGATTTTCATAAGTCTCAGCTTGTGTGGTTCCCCTGTCTGTATATCTTCTCATCTACAAGGAATCCCGAAGTAGTTTGTCCCCATCACATGGTTGCGTAGGTTTGTCCCCATCACAGACAGGGAAGTCCCGTCTTCTATATCGTCGATCAACTCCCCTTGGCGAGGCGTCTGCTGTCTTGTGCGAATGCCCGAATCGTCACAATGCATACATCTCACTACACCACCACACACCGGGACACCTCTGGGGAGCTTAGAGCTCTCCCGGCTGGGGCGGTGCCCTGCTGGTGGGAGATATGTGCTTGAGAAAAAAAACAAAACCGGTGTGTAGGTCGTCACCGAATATCACAGTTCAGGGCGGGAATATCAACGCTACCTCCCAGTGAAAACGGCACCATACTTACAGGACTAATGAGTACAGCGGTTGACTCGCTCGGTAACAGGAAATAATTAATCGAATCCTGACAACTCGTGAATCAAATCGTCCATAGAATCGTGACAAGCTACGTAGCGTAGCTTTGCGAAACAATGTAATAGAACCTCCAAAAACATATCTTTGGCTACATTACTCCATAACAAACATATCGTAAATTGAAGATGCTTATGGTAAAAAGGTGAGGGGTAAATCTTGTAAAATGTATCGTGCTTTCAGGAAATAAATATTCTGAGTTGAATATTTTGCTTAGTACTAACAAGGGACCTTTCAGCAGGTACAGGTAGAAATCTGACCTCATTTTTTTTCTATGGATAGATATTTCCTATTTATATGTGCTGTGAAAAAATATGTCGTCACACACTGAAAGTTATTGAAAAAATACGAAAAATCCACAGTTTTCACGACGCAAATCGACGTCCCCGCGGGGTTTGTATAGCCCTGCCTATTGTGAGGGAATGTCAGATTTCGACCTGAAGCTGTAGAAAGGTCCCTTGTTCAGATACGGTACAGACATACATATCTTACAACAGTGATATAAACAAATCTGTTAACACGCAGTAAACAGGATATTGCAACAAGCATACTTATTCATATTTCAATTATGGAGCAACACGAAAAAGAAAATACATGACTGCTGACTGTTCGTATGAGGTTGGAATCGTCGTCTTCATCGACATTTTTCTCCTTCGCCGCTGTCTTTAACCTAGCAGCTGTGTTTAATTATTCGTAGAATATTGAAGATGGGAATGAATTAATCCACAGAGACAACATGAAATGAGATTTTACTGGTATCTAAATGTTGCTGGTTATTCCCACGCACCTGTTGTAATGGCGTTGAAGTGCGAAAGTAAGAGGTTCAGCCTTCACTGGGCACCGGAAGAATCTTTTAATTATGTTGCAACACTTTTGCCAAAACCCTGTTGCTCTACTGCTGTCGTTCTTCGGATCTCCCATGGCCTGCTTCTATGAGGACTTCTCTTCCTAAAACACAATCATCACTTTAATTCCAGAAACTACAACTCGAAAATCAATTTTAATAATATGGTTACCTCATGCAACTGTGTTCGTGTCAAGTTCAAGTCTTAAATTAGCTGTTGGTAAATAAAGAATTATAATTCTCTAAGAATCCTTATTTACTTCTTAGTATTCTTTTTCCCCATCGCAACCAGACCAGACCAAACCAGATTGTCATCTGTCTTATTTATAAATGAGTGTTGTCATTTCTGAACTTAGTCGAGAGCTACAGGTTTAAACCTGTAATAGAAGAGGTAGGAATGTGAGATAGGGTAGATATATGAGATAGCGAGGTTTTCGCCTCTGTATAGTGTTGACACTTGTCGAGTGACTGGAGAACTTCGTAGTCCATCATTGCATTTCCTCAACGGCAAGTTACTTCAGTGTTCCAAGTTTTCCGAGGTGGACGTTTGCAGTTATTAGTGCTGTGAAAAGTTTTTGTACCTCTGCAGTAAAGTGCAATTTTTCGGCGTTTGGCGGAGATTTTCCAACAAATAAAGGAGGTAAGTTGATATGGAAATATTGCAGTTTTTTTTAATATCGGTGAGGATTTGAAATAAAATGAAATATTCGGTACGATATGTTGGCAAAATCTAAGATGGCGCGGTGGGTGTCATATGACGCACGTGATAGAAGTCTCATATTACTACTAGACTGTTTTAATTTAATTCTTATTATATGTTATAATATCCATATCAATTTTACTATTTCAGATGTCCGGAACAAAGTTAAGGAGGTAATGTAAAAATTTTCAGCTTAACTTGAGCCGAATGAAGTTCTTTCATAACGCTGTTTTATTGTATGAGTGTAGCAGGAACGTTTGCATTTCCAACGACAATTTTCAAACTCGAAGAGGAAGAAAAAGAAAATGTCAAAGAAGAGACTCACTTGAACAAAGAGAAGAATGTTTCAGACTCAAACATATCACGTGGATCAGACAACGTTGATGTACTTAATGTTATTGGTCAATTTCAATCTATTTATTTATTTACGTCAAAAACAGTTAAAGACTGTGTATGACGTGCTATGGGGAGAAGTTAATTTGAAGTTACATTTATCAGAGTCACAAGAATAATCCTGTTGGTTTGGTGACTAAATTTTCTAAAGATTGTATGAGTGAATTGTGGATTCAATGCATGTGATGCGGAATGTGGGCCCACAGTGATTGGGCCGGTCCAGAGAGTGGAGTCTATATTTATGATTATTGTAAAACAAATGTGATGTGTAAACGTGTATTTCTACTTATTGTACACAGTGTACGTCAATAAAGCAGTTTTTTTACATTTTGTAACAACTCCCTTTTTTGTTATACAAAACAGTCTTATATTACCACCCGAGTTTCCAATTAACTGGTAGTGACACTATTTAGAAAAATAAAAATTACATAAAACCTATTATTTTTACGTTTAGGTTAATACGGTACATTTTATATTAAACGTAGTAAGAAACCTCAATTCACTTTTTAGTTACGGTTATTGCGGGACCTTATAGGTCTCAAAACAAAATGGTATCTCATTTTCCTAACTCTTCCTCTATCCTGGGCAGGCGGAAATAGTGCTGGCTTACCTTTGTCTTCCAGAGTATGAAGGGTGAGAGATTAGTCTCCCATCAATGTTCCGAGACTTTACTCGGCATTGTATAAGCAGTGAATCGGCCTTGAACGTAGTCATTATTGATATAATGTCACTCGTTACATTTCATCCCTATCGACCACGGGTTCGGCGCCATTGGTTTCCGGGGCTCCTGGCTGGTCACGTGTCTGGGGCCCTCGATGTCAAGAGCTGCTTAACCTCCGGGACTTGTGACGTCATGAAGCGTCGTTAAGCTGGTCTGGCCACCGCCGGGGCGGGGACGATGGTGAGAGTTGATCAGGATAGATAAATAGATTTATTATTTCTGCAGGTAGGTGCCTGCCACAACCTGGCGGCAGAACACTACAATGTACATATTACAACTAAGAATAGTATTGCACTGTATTTTTAAAGCATTTTAAGACAATAATAACAATAACACTGCACTTCACTTTACTTCACTACACTTGCACTTCACTTCTCTCTCTACTTCTCCATTGCACTACACTTCACAACACGTCACGACACTCCAATTCAACTACTACTTTAAATGTAATAAACCAATGCATTTAAGTGATTATCACAATACTAATAATAAAAAATAACAATTATAATGAAATTATAAGTAAAATAATAACTATTTTAATAAGCCTAACTTACTATCTAATACATTTTACTAATGCCCTTAGTTAATCTACTTTTAAAACTTTGTACACCAAGAAGAAAGGGTTCCATGGCTGTCGCAGGCAACTTATTCCAATCCATTATTGTTCTATTTGTGAATGAAAATTTTCCAACATCTGTTCTCTGTAGCTTGAAGTGAATGTTGTGCTTGTGATCGCCTCTACTAAAGTACGTGGGTCTGTCGAGTCGAATGAAAATATCTTTCCAAGCTGGATAACCGGCATACGCTTTGTACTTGGCAGTCTTGCCTTAACCATCCTGATTTCTAGAGACTCCCATTCTACTTTCTTCCTATTGCTGCGGAAAGTAAGTTATACGCTCTTCTCTGTACTCTATTCAAATATTCCTTTTGTGAATTTCTATAAGGGTTTCCACAAATTGCCCCGTATTCCATTAGTGGACGAACTAGAGATAGGTAAGCTAATTCTCTCGCGTTCGCTCTCGTATTCGCATGGTAAAATGCAAAGGCCTCCAGGCTTTTCCCACGAGAGGTGATTGGTGACAAGAGAAGAATTATTATGAATTTTGGAAATGGAGAATTGGAGGTGTTCTGGTGAAACATGTGCTGCAGTGAGAGACCAAGGGCCACACCCACATGATTAAAATACTCATGCCATACGCAGAATTCAGACAAGCCGCATTCGACTATCCATACTTCGAGCGAATCTAAGTCCCTGCACCATAAACAAAGTCATATTTCCGTGTCATAAAAGTACGAATTCCTTTTTGCAGAGTGGTACGTTCAGCACCTTTTCTGTATCAAGTGTAAAATTCAAGGGTGTAATGAACATTGCTGGCTTTTTTATTGTGCTGATTCTCTTGAAGTTTAATCTCTATTATACGCACGTGAATGTGTGTGTACTTGAGTGTGCGTGCGCGTGCACATGTGTGTGTGTGTGTGTGTGTTTTATACAAATAACATTTGCTCCATTTCAGCTTGCTCCCAGCTTTTGCACGAGTACTTTGGTGCAGCCACGAAAAAACATAGAGAGAGGCGATTGAAAATGTGCAATCACAAATGTGATTTTTGGATAACATTTCGTCTAAAGAAATCCGCAATGCTGCTGGGCGGCCTTGTTGCTACGCGGAGAGGGAGGGGTCAGCGGGTGGAGTTATAGGAGCGTGTGGGGTGCGGGGAAAGACGGGGCTGATTAATAGATTGTTTCCCTAGGTCTTTAGCCAGCCGACAGCCGTTACCCTTTACGTCCCGATGGGACACACATTCGATCATAGACTAGACACCAACACACTTTGCGGACTCCTCTAATGGAGGGTCAGCAGAACGAGACAACATACACGAGAGACAAGTCCCTGTGGGACGCCTATTCGACCTTTCACTAGACATCAACACACTTTGCGGGCTCCTCTGATCTAGGGCCAGCAGAACGCGAGGCCCTACGCGGCAGCACATACATGAAGACACAAGGGACACTCAACCACGCCCAAGGCGGGACTGGAACCCGCGACCCTTCGGACTGAGTCTGTACACGCTCTTTGCCACCTCGGCCATCCACGTCGGCTGCGTGATAGTTGAGGGTGGTAAATAGGGATCGGAGTTTTATGCAATTGCACATTTCCTCTGTTTAGTCGTAGAAGTCCGGAGTTCGGGTTGCCTTCCGAAGTTTCGTTTTGTATATTTTTGCATATTTGAACTACGCTGAATAAAAGTGCATATTTCGGGGTTAATCTAGATTATGTTGCATATTTTACGATCAATAATGCATAAAATTGCAAATTTTAAGTATGATTTTATTATTTCCCTCGTTTGGCTTATTTATTCTAAAGGAGAAAATCTGTTAATGGTGGAAATTTAATTATTCACATTATGACTTCTCTTGAATGTTTTTATTTTTCTTTTATTCCCTTGAATACTATACCCTGTGTTGCAAAGGAACGATTCGCAGAGTTGAGAAACAACATAAACGAACGACACCTTTAATCTGAACTCTGTTTCCTGGTTAACTGAAAGAAGTGCTTTCTCAAATCGGGGTCAACGACTGGGTCTTTGTCTTCGAACATTGTTTTTGTAGAATCAGTCGCTACTCATATACTACTCTTTTTCACTTCTCTTTTTCATTTTGCCTTAGGCTTGCGAGAATTGTATTATGTTTGTTCGCCCGATGTAATTTAATCCACAATTTCTATTTATTTTAGTAGGTATTTCGGTTCGTCAGGTAATGTTTTTACACAATTTTCATTTTAAGTGCATATTTATTAAAACGTTACTGCATATTTTATCTCATCTTCTGACATTTTATACTGCATAAAAAGTCTATCCCTAGAGATAAAATACGCGGGTAATCGTCTAATTGAGTATAAGTTGGAGAACTCTGCCAAAGAAGAAACGCCACAATCAGAAATTATTATAATTAAATAGATACTAAAAAAGATATGCGTACGATGGAAGAAGTACTTTTTATTTTAGGGCTTGAGAGCTATTTCTTTCTTGGTAGCAACAAAGGCGCTATTATCTACAAGCGTTGGAGTTTCTAATCGATAGTTGCCTTGACAAACACGCTGGGCGTGTCAGTTGTTTCTAGATCGATTTCTCCGTCAGAAATAACAGGACTTGCAATGTGAAGGGAAACGAGCCATGACCATAGATGTAATTACTTACACATTCGTAATAGTTCCCGTTGAGTATATCAAATAATGATCTAATAATGATAACAATAATAAAGATACTAAACTACATTGTTAGGTCAATGGTCAAAAATCTTAAAATCTAAAAGAATCATTCTTTATGAGTTATTCTGTCCTAAGTTAGATAACGTTTCTACTTCAAAATTATAATTATCTTCGAAAGTAATATCGTTTGGTCATGACCAAATACGTTTCTCTAATTTCTTGTTTGGATGACATGCTGATATTTAGTGCTCCTACCCTTGTTTTCGTCAATGAAGCGTCACTCTGAAACGCACCGTTTTACTCGCATGACCCGCCAGACAGTTGTGCAAGATATTCTATTGTGTCTAGTTAGCATACATTTCAGCCCTGAAACAATAATTTTCTTGATTTTTTTTAATGAAGGTATGATGTTACCCTACTTTACATCTAATATTCCCTAGATTTTTTTTCCTTGGCAATGCGGGCTCCATTATGGACAGTAGCTTTCTCCTGGCAAGAGCCACGGCGCATCTCGTCACGCAATTTTTAAAAATATTCCACTGTGTTCCCATGTGAACTATCCGGAAACAGTGGCTAGTTTCTTTAACCAATATTTTTCGAGAATTGCTGTCGATCTCACTCGGGGACTTCAACCACAAAATTCAGCATCAGACGTTTCCCCAAAAATTTTAGACGCGATGTTCGTTTCCGAAACTTGTTTCAATGATATTCTCAAAATAATCTATAAGCTAAAAAATAAATATTCAGCCGGTTTAGATGAATATCCGAACTGTTTGTTAAAGACTTGTGCGCCCGCCATTATACACCCGTTAACTCACATATTTAATGTATCCTTATGCATAGGAATTTTTCCAGGTATTTTTAAAACTGCTAAGATTAAGCCGCTAAAGGCAACAAAAATTAAATTCAAAATTATTGGCCTATTTCTCATTTGTAGTTTTTTCAAAAATGTTAGAGACTTTTTTATGTACGAATGAAAACCTTTCTTAGTAAACACGACTCAGATTGCCAACATGGGTTTCGAAAATCAAAATCTACGGAAACGGTCATATTTTCTATTCTTGAAGACGTCGCCTCACCAATGGATCAAAACGAAGCACCTATTGGTGTGTTTTTAGATCTTTCAAAAGCTTTTGCCGTTATTGATCATAACATTTTACATTAAAAAATACCTTGGTATGGAATTCGCGGTGTTGCTCTACATGGGTTACATAACATTGGTAACTACATTGGTTCTTAAACAACGATCTCGAAGAGTATAAATACCTTACTGGAATAATGTAACATTATGTACACACCTTTCCGATTATTTGCCAATTGCATGTGGAGTTCCGCAGGGATCGATTTTAGACCCAATTCTCTTCCTACTATACGTAAACGATATGCCCTCGACGATTAGATACGGAAGAACAGTTCCCTTTGCGGATGATACGAATATTCTTTGCAATGAAGAAATCGTAAATAGTACAATATCAGAATTTTCAAATTGGTACCGTAATAACAAATTAATAGTAAATGAAACGAAAACGGTTTCAATTCAGTTTTCCATTTCAAATAAACAGCTCTGTACTGCATTGAAAATGAATGGAGTGACATTGACTGATGTTAAGGTAACAAAATTTTAGGTCTTTCAATTCAGTTAAACCTTAAATGGAACTTCTATTTAAATGAAAGTAAATGAAAAAAATGAAATGAAAAAATAAATTAAGTTCTTTATGCTACGCTTTCAGAATTCTTTCAAGTTCAGTCAGCCTCCATGCTACTCGTTGTGTATATTTCGCAAATGTTCATTCCCGCCTGCGATATGGCATAATATTCTGGGGAAAAACATATTATAGCTCCCAGACTTTTAGATTACAAGAAAGAATTGTACGAATTATAAGCAAATCCCACCCACGTGATTCTTGTAAGCCCTTCTTTATTAATCTAGGTATTTTACCATTACCTTGTCTCTTAATATATGAATCAGTGGTTTTTGGTCAAAAATGACTTATTTAAGAGGAAAAATATATTTTCAGCCAACGCCGTTGTCTATAACTACAACACTCGTCGTAATAATCGTATTCATCAGGTGACAGTATCAACAGCTCACTAATTCACATATAATACATGTACATTATTTTATAATACCTTGCCAAATGACATTAAACGATTAAATTCAATGCAAAAGTTTAAGTCCCAACTAAAATCTTTTCTGCTGCCCAACTGTTTCTATACATTTAGAAACTATACCGAGCATCCAAAAGGAAAGTAATATTAATTTTAACAATGACATTTAATGTATTATTTACCATTTGTATTGTATAATTCTAAAGAACCTGTAACAAGAATTGTACTTCAGCTTCTGGGTCAACCTCGATCAGGTTTTCGTCCAGTTTCCCTGATCCTGGAGCAAATGCTGAGATGGTCCCTTGTCTTGCTTCTGGACAAAAATGTAATTTCAAATTAACTTCTCCCGGTACCACGTCACACACAGTTTTTAACTGTTTTTGACATAAATAAATGTGTTTGTTTTGATCAAGTCGAAAATATGAACACGACAGCCATTTATCATTGGAATATTGAAAGAACATTACGTATAAGCGTGTGTGTCAATCGTAATGTGTATTAGTGTTGTGGTTTGAGCGTCGTCCTAGTGTATTACTTACGTAGTTGTTTTATTTCATGTACATCCGCCGGAAACATTCTATTACTGAAATCGTTCGTATGCAGTTTCTGGCTGGGAAGATTCTACCGTTTGCTTCCGTGTATCATATGTCAATTGAAATTTTTAAAATGAAATCGCGAAAAGATGCGTAATAGTTTAGAAATGCAGTGAAATTTCTTAGTGACTGTAAAGCTAAATTTTGCGTAAATCATTTTTGAATCGTTTGTGGTTAAAATATCGTGATTAGTCAAGGTATTGGTTTCTTGGTTTCAAAGTGTTTGAAGTAAAGCCGAATATAAATTTTTGTTTTCAAAATCGTCTCCTAACTTTTCTTTATTTTCTCTCGGATCTCTCGGTAGGACACTTAAAAATCGGTCCGTTTCATTTTTGTTGAACTCTAAATTTTCGAAAAGTACGTAACTTATAAATTAATCGCAAAAAATGTACTGTTGTAACACCACAAGCAATACTCTGCAAGTAGGGGATTGAAAAATTAATAAATAACGACAAATGTTTTCTAACGCCAATTGCCGGGAGGAAAGGTGGCGTCAAAACCGAAAATCCGGTCGATACAGAGTAGTTAACTAATAGTTCGAGAACGTTTGTGCCATTTTGTAGCACCACTGGTTAAAAATATTCCACCGTATTCCAGGTTTGCAACCATTCCTGCCCCAAAACCACCTAGCATTTTTTTTTGTCATGGCAACACGCGTCCCATTAAGGACTGCAGCTTTCTCCTGGCAAGAACCACGGCGGATCTCGTCATGCAATTGTTCAAGATATTCCACTTCCGAAGTTAGCAAATATTCCTGTCCCAAAACTTCAATTTTGTTCGAAAATAATTTTGTTTGATGGGGGGACGTGTCTTAGTTGGCGCATCTAATTTCCGTTTGGTAGCCCTAGCCATTTTGCGGAGGCAGAGGCGCCCCCTGATGCACCTAGCCAGGACCTCGGCGCAGAGGGCGCGCAGGCGGCGGCGCCGCCCCACGAGCTGCTCGGCGGCGAAGAGGAGCGTCGCGGCGCCCAGCCCCGCCACGCCCAGCGCCAGCGCCTCGCGCTCGTGCAGCAGCGACAGCGGCGCCGGAGGTGCCTCCATGAGGCGGTAGAGCGCGCGCGTGTGCTCCTGCTTCAGCTTGCCCACCACGCCGCCCTCCACCAGGCGCTGCAGCAGCGCGTCCACGTAGGCGGCGTGGCGGAAGTCACCTGGCACCTGGCGAGGCGACATCGATAAGAACACAGCAATGTTAGCGGACGTCCATGTTCAAAATACATACACTAAAAACCATCGGCGTTTTTCAGCTGGATTAGTAACCTCTTAACATTTAATCCGTGGCCATTAAAATTTAATTTGACAGCGTTCCTGTTTGTCAATTCGCCCAATAAGGGAACGAAAAGAAGGGGCAAACCCTACGCCTACACCGTATTTGTTGACCATATCTCAATGTTCGAAATGAATATGAAAAAAGAGGAAATAAAAGGGCAAGGAATCTCGGGCGAGAGAGTTTGGCCTATAAAGTTATTGCAAACAGTGTTATTTTAGTTCCAACACATGAATAACAGTGTTACTATCAGTTATTATTTCAAATTTTAACTTTTACATTATTGTGATCATGGAAATTTTTCATTCAGAAACAAAACATCGGTAAAAAATATCAATCACAACCCATCGATGTTAAAAAAAACATAGGTGTTAATACATAATGTTAATCGACATTGACGTCTTGAAGAAAACCACATCGATGTCGTTTCCTTACCACCAGCGACGCGTAGTCGTCCTCCAGGGGGCACTCCTTCACCCGGTGCAGCAGCTTCGTCTGGCCCCGCGACGACTCCATGTAGTGCTCCGCCAGCTGCAAGTCTTCTGCATCCCCAATGATGGTGTATTGTGTAAAAGAATTTGAGGAAGCATGGTCCAATTTAAATTTCATTCATCCTCGATACGTTTTGATACTCTGTCTGTGATATTTATATATGTTTGTAAAATTACATGTTCAATCCACTTATCAGCATTAGTGATTATAACCTGAATTGATTCAGCTACATGCATCATATGGCCTAGGCGAGCGTCAAATACACCTGCGTCAAATACACAAAAGCGTTCTAACAACTTCCAGGAGAGCTGTACTACAGCCTTTCCGAAATTTTAGCACTATTAGTGCAAAAAATAAAATCACACTGAGGAAAACACCACGAAGGAAAACACCAACGAAGATTATCACCTAAACTAATCAACATGTCCTCCATGGAGAAAACTTGGCATAGTCCACTCATTCCTCTTATTCGACGATTGTACAATTTGTTGCAAATTGGACACACATGAGAAAATGATTTGCAGTTTTCTGGTTTCCAGTGTGTTCCGCCAATATACGCAATACTTTTTCAGGTAAGAATTTTGACTGAGACCATTGTTTAGTACAAAAATCATTAGTTTTGTTAGGGAAATAAAATTGAAGAAAAATTATTTCAGCTTTAAAAGATCTGCTTACAGTGGAATGCTTGTCTGTGTCAAGTTTTGGAAACTGTAAATTGTTTGTATAGTAAGATTTGTTATGAACAATATGGCTGTTGGTCTGAAATTTTGGTAATAGTAATTTGTGTGCAGCAAAGGTACTACCTTGAAGATATACCATCACAAGTAGACCAAGTATGACTGAACTTGCATCTGTCTTCATTTTTATCTGCTCCCCAGACATTAAAAGAGTACGGGTGAATGTAAAACCCTGCGTACAAACGTTTCGAAACTAGAAAAGGTTTCTTTCAGAGTCCGTGAAGAATAAAGGAAGCATTTATACGCCTCGCTTCATTTGTTTCTTTGTTTGTTTTCTTTTTCTTTTTTTCTTGAAAAGCAAAATAGTACTTGTCATATAGACGGTTACTACGCACGTAATTGGATCAATACAATAGCGTGATTCATGTGCAATAAGGAGAAACATGCATGAAAGGAAAAACTCAATTTCCTGGTGAAAAAAGCGATATTAGTAAGTGTGACAATACCACCAAAGTTGCATGTTAGCTAATAAATATAAAAGGAAATTCTAAATATCTATCATATTTAATATATTTATTGACTTCAAAATTAAATATATATAGTTCACTCCATCCTAAAACGGGCACGTTTTTCGGAAAATGTTTAAAACTTTTTTTTTTGGCTTGGCATCTGTTATCACCTTCTTTTTCTTCTTCTTCTTCTTCTTTTTCTTTTTCTTCTTCTTCTTTTTCTTCTTCTTCTTCTTCGGCCTTACGACCTTCAAATTAACGTCTTGGCTTGCTCAACTATCCTTTTTCATTTTTTCTCCTATTCTTAGAGTGTTCGATCCAATTTACAAACTTCATTTTCGTATGTCTTTGACATCATCTTTTCATCAATTTTAGGCGGTCCTCTTCTTCATGTGCTAAAGCTAAAGATCAGGTGAATTCCAGCTAAAGATCTTGTTCACTATTTTGTCATGCACCATCCTATTAAGATGATCAAGCCAACTTCATTTCATGGCTTTGATAAAGTATGTTTTTGTGAGTAGTTTTATAGAACAGGTTTCATTGAAAGAAAATAACTTTCAACAATTTTATATAGTTTTGCAATGTTATTTTTTTGCAATTATCGAAAATACAGAAAGTGACCTGGGACATTTTTACTAGCCTACTTGTTTTATTCGAAAAACGCTAAATAAAATATTTAGAGCCGATTTTGAGAAAATCTTATTTTAAAGATTGCGTATATTTCACGCTGCATTTCGTTAAAAATGTTGTTTTCGAATAATTGTTCATGACATTATTTAAAATATCATTAAAATATTATGTGTCTCTTTGAAGACGCCGAAAAATGTTGAACTTCTTCAATTTTCGATTATTCATAAAGTTTAGCGAAAATTATGTTTTCCTTATTTGTGTATTCGTACTTCACGCGAAAAAAAAAGGCCAAATATTTGAAGCCATTTTTGAGAAATGATTTAAAATTTTGAGGCTTCCTGAAAAGAACCCACAAAAAACATCCGTCTGAAAGCCCCCCCCCCCCCCCCCTGTGGGTGAGGGGTTAGCAAACTAGCCTCTGAACCCCCTAGTGTGCGGGCTTTCGAAGGGTGGAAAATCCACAGTAGCCATGTCACTCTTGTGGCATGTAAAAGAACCCTGGCGGTATGCCCGGCAAAATTAAATCCCTCCGACAACATCCCGCCCTAAAGGGATCTCACTTTATTCCAACCAGAAAGCTCGGATTCAGTTAGCTGAGACGCGGAGAAAGCGAGAGTCACATCCCAGGGACCGCCCGCGAGGTGCGCTTGATCGATTAAGGTCCCCAGACCCGTGTGGGAGGAAGGCTTCCAAGAAAGCCTAGGTCGAAAACTAAGGGCAGTCTCCCGGCTAATAATTCCATGAGATAAATAAATAATTCATTTCAAATTCACAGTTCGGCCAGCTGATTCCTTTTCCATAGTTAACTCTGTCTTTTAGAAAATTACAAAATTTTAAAGTTTCTTTGGCGTCTTCCTACAACTACAATAATGAAGACAGATGTTTTTCTAAAATGAAATTTGTTGGCCACAACTAGATTTTTCATTAATTAATAAAATAATGGGCAATAAAATTCACATTTGAGATAGTTATTTTCTCTTTCTCGAACATAATATGAATATACCCCTTTCAAATAATTAAATTTCATATAGAGGGAATCCTAGAATTAGAGAATTGATTAATGGTCATTCTCTTCGTTCTCCGAACTTACTCACGGGCTTCAGAACCTGAGAGAACGTCTTGGAAATAGTTCAATTAAACAGGTGACTATTACATTTAATTTGCCCCTGACTCTTGTGTTGTTGGTCTTACGTGACAACATGCTCACAAAAGTGCATGAGAACTTATTCAATGCATTCATTGCAATTCTCGCAAACTAATGAAACTTTTCCTATCTGGAAATAAAATCGAACAGTGACTGAGAATTTGGGAAATGATTCGTTCCGAGTACTGATTTCATTGGGAGAATTATTCGAGAGAAATATCTACCCAACCTTTCAAATTTAAGACTCAAAAGAAATAGAATTACCAATATAGAGAGAGATGCATTCAGTGGATGTTAAAAATTGTATTGTAATGTAATGTAAACAAAAAATATTAGGTCCTACGTGACAATCTGGTTTCAGATATCGAAAACTGTGGTTTTATTTTAAATATCTACTTAAGAACTTGCAACTACAACTTAACGCTTTGAAGAAACTTCATTGCCGTTTCCTATGCAACATTTCATCCTTGCAAATTTTTAATTTGCGTGACAATATATTGAAAGAATTCCGTAGTAATACGTTTTCGCGTTTGAAGAATCTGCCGCATTTGTAGTTGGGATTACACAATGACTGTGTGTGTCACTGTTCATTGTTTCTAATATTAAAGAGGAATGTTTTATTTAGATTTAGATTTATTTAGTCGAAAAAACAGTAAAACCTTTGTGACATATGGGCAGAAGATAATCTGCGCACGTTTTCTTGAGTTCAAAAATTCCTTCCCATCATTTTAACTATAAATAGTCGAAAGATGAGTAATAGTTTAAGATAAGTAAGTAAATCTTTTTTTAAAAGCGCGAGATTAATGACATTTGGAAAACTATTCATTTTTGTTCCCGAGTTATAGAAAACTTATTTGCTACGGTAAACGAACTGCAGATTTTATTTTCTGCATTGCTAACAAAAAAGAAACTCGCCCTTATCTCTACACCTCCCACTATAAGCAAAAGGAGAGTTCAACAAAACGTGTAAATAGGGAAAATGCTTACTAGCCGATGGTAGGTCGGCGCAGTATCTCGCCATAGCCAGCGAGGGAAAGATCACCGCCACCTCTCGAGCAAAAATATGCATTACACTTACGGGACTAATTACCCTGGTAGTTGACGTGCCTGGAATCGCTAAACAATCAAACCAGGGCTAACAACCTTGCGGGATAAAAATCGGGATTCAGCTAAAATGGTGATCCCCGTCTCCGGTTAGTCCGGAAAACTAGTAGCCCTGAGCTAGCAGGGAGGCCCCACCCAGACGGTGAGTAGGCTCTCTTCGACGTGTTGCGTGCCGTCTTATTCGGCTTTCAACCTGAAAGTCGCAGTGTGTCTCTTGAAGGGTGAGGATAATAACCGAAAAGGTCGAAGTACCCACCCCGGAGTTTGCTCCATGGAAAAAAAGAATAACCGTAAGCGGGCAACCGCGTGCGGCTCTCAGATATCGATGTCGAAAATTCACCATTTTCCTGCGCACGATTACAATACATTTTCTTCTCCCGAAGAAAGGGCGAGGAAGTAAAAATTAAATCTGTAGTTCATTTCTCGATTTGTTAGCTTTTCTATAACTCGGGAGCGAAAATGTACAGTTTTCAAATATTGCTAAACTTGTTTTGATGGTTTTTTATTCATTGTTCAACTATTTATGGTTAAGTGGTGCAGAAGAGTTTCTGGAACTCAAGAAAGGTGCTCAGATTGCACTTCTCCCCTACAAGTCACACGCCGTTTTAACTGTTCTTTGACGAAAATAAATCAAATCAAGTTATTCTCAAGTTCGTGAACTTACGAAAAGAAGAAATTCCAAGTAACTTTGCTTTCTAACTTACGGTTTCAACACGCTCAACATGAAGGAAAGTAAGTTAACTGTGACAGAAGTGATTACATTGCATTTTCAGTACTATATGACCGACATCGACCGCTTTCAGCAGCACTTTTGCAGTGGAATGCTCTATAAGATTAAAAATTGTTTAATAATCCTGAAAGATTGGTCACCTAATAAAATATTCATCGGGATACTGATTGCTGAAGAATTTCGCTTCAGCCGTGGTAGCAATTCTAAGTTGGGGGATCGTACGGTGTGTATCTGTAATATTGTACACCAATTATTTAACTTAAATACTTCTTCTTCTTCTACCAACAAGGATAAGGCTTCAACCTGTCCCGGTGACCACTTTTTCTTTGGCCTGTCTACATCTCTTTTTCCTTGTGGAATATATTGAAGAGCTAATGCCGTCAATCTCTCATTTGGCATCCTTTCCAAATGTTCGGAAACCTGACTTCTTTAAAGTGGTTCTATTTATGTTCACCTTTTCCTGTAGATTACACTGTACATCAATCAGGTAATTTCAATTTCAGAGAAAATCAATTCTATGATATAGGCGCTAGATTTGGCCACAGATGATAGATGTTTTACACACAATCGATTTTTCGATATCAAGGACTCACAAAATGTGATTCAGGCTAAGCAACGTTGAAAAGAGAATAATGCACTTCATGTAGGATAAAGAATTAAGCACTTTTCCGTTACCAGGGTCCCACAATTCGTGTTTTTCGGAAGAAAAATCACTGATGTCGGCTTTAGCATTGCAATTCTACCTCTTTGCAACTTACGTACGTAGTAGGCGAGACAGAAAAAGTACTTTGAAGTACAAAGCTTTCAGTCATCTGAGTTTGATCGCTACTATTCTTCACGGTAATGTGTTGCTGCGAACATCACGGACTTCACAAATGCCCTTTTCAGCTGTTAACGATCTGTACGACATACGCAATTACGGCTGGGTGAGCTAATGAGTGACTACAATGTGCGTGACAGCACGAGCTCAGCGCAAGGAGCGGTGGACGCAACTGCGTTAACAACATGTGTATGAAGCGCGCTTTCCTGTGGCTACTGCCCACTGAAGTACGTAGCTATCGTATCAGATGAAAATATTAACAACGTAATGTTATCATTGGTTTTCTAAACGTGTTGGCGATAAGTACCTACTTCTAACAGCTTGATTGCGGGATGTGACGCTGAAAAAATAAATGAAAATAATAAACAAAAATAATCGATACGCGAATTTATCGACACTTTTCAAAGCACTCGCGATGTTATCCATGACTATTCCACTCATTAAGGTTCCGAGGTGGCTGCTCGAGGACCAACTTTATAATGTAAGCCTCCTTGCCCTACTAGGGATTAAACGGGCAAATAATAATAATATTATAATAATAGTAATAAAATAATAGGAATAATAGTAATAATAATAATAATAATTGTGATAATAATAATGATAATGATAATGATAATAATAATAATAACAATAATAATAATAATAATAATAATAATAATAATAATAATTCCCCTCATAAAATTTAAACAGTGTTTAACTATACATACAAAATGCCCCAATCGGGGCGAAGTATCTCACAAAGTTTATCGCTTTTTCTATCCGAATTTTCTTACCCCTTCTCCCTTCTGGCCAATCATAAACTGTGACTCGTCTATTATAATCCTCGGAGGCTATATACGTCGATCTCTCTGTCCAATAAACCACCGTGATTTTAACACATTTTGAATATCTGGCGCATTTTGGAACTCGGTTGGACATAATTTCACTCGTGGAATAGTCCTATTAAATACCACTCGTGCTCTGGAAATTCTCAGATAAATCCCCAATTTATTGACAATTTCCAAAGCACTCGTGGTATTACTCATGATAAATAAATGCCCGGGCAACGCCTGGTAATAAGCTAGTCGGCAATAAGAAGTCCCAGCCGCTCAGCTGCTCCATACAAAAACACAGTGAGCAATGCTGTTACTCTGAACACAAAAGTTCATAACTATGATACTAGACAAAAAAGAAATCTACATGTTCTACACTATGAAACTTCACTTTTTCAAAAAAGTACCCTTGTAGAAGGCATTACACTATATAATAAACTTCCCAGCGAATTTAAAAGCTTAAACTCGTTACACACATTCAAAAATAAGCTGAAAGCTTTCCTATTAAACCACCGTTCTATAGTACAAAATAATATATGCATCATAAACACGTATCTACATTAATATAAACAAGTACTAGTAATTTTTGCTTTTTCTGTTTTCAACCCCCCCCTCCTCAACTGGTTGTTGGAATATAAAGGACAGACCCAGCCTAGGCACAAACCTATGAAGAATTTTTTATTATTATTATTATTATTATTATTATTATTATTATTATTATTATTATTATTATTATTATTATTATTATTATTATTATTGATTTTTAACCTAAGTCTTCTTACACAACCATTATAAAATTGATATTAATTTATAATATAGCTTTCCATGATATTGTATTTAATACTAAAATTGAATTTTATATTTAATTTATATATTGTATTTAATTTTTACAAATATCTGTATTGTGTATTGTATGATGATATACATATCCTGACTTGTCATACATGGCGTATGCTGTACTTATGTGACAAATATATTATTATTATTTCTTTATTACTATTATTATTATTATTATTATTATTATTATTATTATTATTATTATTATTATGTTTTTTTCAAAAATGCGTTCTATGCACTACTGCGCAGACTGGACTCAGTGGCGGCTCGAGGGGGTCGGAGGCTTAGGGGCCGTGCCCTCCCCTGAAAACCTGAGTTTTCATTTGTTACCTTCCTTTACTTAGCAAAATTTATTTAAATATTTATGTTAGAATTAGATAATTATTTAAACAATAATACTGTATAGTATCAAGTACACCCTACAAAAATAATATGCAATATAATAACAAATATGTTTATTATATAATAAAAATAAATGATAACCCATTTTATGGCTTTTTATTGCATTTTTCGTCAATTTCTAGTAATAAGTCATTTTTTACCTTTTTGCGTCATCTTTGAAGCATTTTCGCTGATTTAATCGATTTTAAATCTAATTTTAATGGTACTTGCTACAAATAATATTTACGAAATGCAACAAATATTCTCCACAGAATTACTCAGTACCCTATTCGATTTCTTCGCCTGGAAATTGTAATGTCAGCCGTTATATAAAATATAAGTAAATCTAAGGTTTCTGTGACGCCTGTCTGTGCCAATATCAGTTCGGCTGATTTCCAGATAACTAAACACAGAGATTCCCTGGAAAAGAACGGTCGAAATTAAAAGTTTCCAAGCTAAGTTCACTTGACCGAAACGAAGACGCCTCAATTACATTAGTAACTTATCCAACAGCTTGAGTTGTTCACCTGCACTGGTTTTGATTTTTTTTTAACATTATTCTTTGTTTTGGGGGCATTTATAAATAATTTTAAGAACATTTTATTGATCATTTTTAGCGTTGTTTTAGGTCTTACAAATCCACCCTCTACGCACTACTGTAAGATAATGTGGTACCTTGCTTCTTCACAAAAGTATGCTATTATTGTAAGTAAAGTTCTTTGTATTCTTAAAAGTGGAACAACGTTGTTATATTGCTTAAAACTTTTTATTAAGTCTCTAAATAATAGATTATTATTATTATTATTATTATTATTATTATTATTATTATAATTATTATTATTATTACTTATAGTAATTTTGAATGGTCTTAAGCATTGTGTCTTCCCATCATGATTAAAACACCCGATACTCCGTTAAATTTCTGTGAACTCTCGGCGAGAGACAAATCAACGAGATCTTTCGCGCGCATCGTAGAAGGAATTATTCTTGGAGGCATATTGACTTAATGCGGAAATTGCAGAAGTCGGAGACAAAGGCAGTCGCATGGGCATCGCCATCGCATAGATTGCTATCGATGCCCACTTCCCACAACCAAAACAGCTATCCAATCGATGAAATAAATTAGTCGTCTCGTATTTACGGGTCAAGTCCGACTTTTTTCTGTTGCAATGTAGTAAAGCGCCGTTGATCGTTGAAAAGAACGCCGCGTTCCTCCTTGCACAGCAGAACGGGAAGCGAAGTGTCCTTTACGTGAAACGTAAAGAAAATATGCGCTGTAGCTTACAAGGTTCAAAATGCGGTTAATTCGTATATTAGCCAAACGGTTTGAATAAAACTATATGAATGATGATGAACGGGTCATTTCAGAAATCATCCGGCTAATGTTAGTATTAACCATAGGTCGCTTGCTGAAGAACAGTGTATTGGCCGAGTGTGCGTCATCTTGTGTGTTAACGAAAAGTATTTTGGTGTAAAAAAGCTTCAGAAATTCTGCTTTGCACCTACTCAATGTTTGGTGATCTGGGCTGTCCGGGTGACGCCGCCTGAAATGGTATGCATACCAGCCCTGAGAAAGACCACGACAGGATGGTCGAAACGTCGGCAACTCAGTCTTCGACGCGGCGTCACCCGGACAGCCCAGATCACCCACATGACTCTGGCCGCGGAAGCCTACGACTTCACCTACTCAATGTTGTTTACACGAGTTAATCGCGCGAAGATCGAACGCGTAGCGCATCGATGCCACAAATCGGAAATGTGCGAGAGTAGCGAAGCGTCAACGGATGTAATTAGTGAGGTTCGGATTGATGGAATCGTGTAAATAGACAAGTACGACTGACAGCGGAACTCAGAGAAACAGATTTTGTCTTCCACTAGGCTAAGAAACTTCCACCCGCAGACCAGAGGAGATGGGTCAGGGCGTCGACTGATGTCGCTGCAGTGCGTCTCACCGGGAGGTCCTAGGTTCGAGTTCGGGCGCACGATTCCGTGGCACGATTTTCGCCTCTACCTGTCAGCTAGGTCGAATTCAGTCG
Organism: Gryllus longicercus; assembly: GCA_038098605.1. Classification (NCBI taxonomy): domain Eukaryota; kingdom Metazoa; phylum Arthropoda; class Insecta; order Orthoptera; family Gryllidae; genus Gryllus; species Gryllus longicercus. The sequence goes on from JAZDUA010000557.1 coordinate 884,833, forward strand.
CTGTCTGGAGGAGAACTCTAGCGGCCGGCTGCTCTGGCCGGTAGTTTTCCGAAGTTTCTCCGAACGACACAGAGCGAATGTCGGAGCAATATCCTAACAAACGGGCCACGGACCGCGCGCGATCTTTCCTTCCTCATCCTTGTCATATCCTCACCCCTTGTTCACATTAACTTACATCACCATGCACTACACTACACACACGCCGGGAGACAGGTCGAGAGCTTGTCCTGGCTGGGGCGGTTTCCCGCTGGTGGGAGATACCTGGTAGGGGAAACCTCGTTAGCCGACGGTAAGCCGGCGCCGGATCCCACGATCCGGCGGGGGAAGACCACCGCAAACGCGTGAGGAAAACGCATGCACTACAATTATGGGATTGATTACCCCGTTGACGCGCCCGGAACCAAAAACCCCTCTGCAGACTGACTCCTGTTCACATAAGGCGAACGTTTATGTAATTAAGTCAACTAAAATGAATAAAATAAAAGCTAATGGCGTCTAATATCAGCACGCAGAAAAATTAGACATCTCCCATTATTTCAGTTTTCTTGGGTAGAGCCAAACGGATGTGAATACTGGCATGCACAGCCTAAAATAAGAAGAGGGGTCAACAACTTTTCGGTATCCCCTTAATCATTTATTATTTTTATTATTACTTATAGCATTTTACATGCACAAAATTTGTCAGTATGTTTACAAATTTTTAAAATGTAATTTTTGTTGGTTGTAGAAGGAATCTTCTCTGGTTTTCCCACACTGGTTTTTCGGGGTAGTTTCTACAACTATTATTAACTTTGATAACTATGTAAAATGCCAAAATGTTTCAAATGGTATAACAATAAGCAATCATGCCAAAGATACATACGGTAAGAATACTTCGGTAAACTAATGTTCCCATGTATTTGTATATTTTAAAATGTATCTAAACGCCCTATTCATTTTTATCAGGGATTTAATATGTTTACGGAAATAACATGTTTTATTTCCGCCCCTTTCAAAATGTTCAGGGGCCCACAACCCCCTTTGCGCACGCCTATAGATGTGAACATAATGAAAACTATTTTAACGGTAAGTTATAATACACTATAGACATAAAACCTCGTAAACGTGATAATTGGTTGATTGTTAATGATTCCGGACGCGTCTAAGGTCATTGTTCCCGTAAGTATGATGCATGTTTTGTTCTCTGGCCGTGATATTCCTCCGCTGGATAGCGAGATCCGGCGCCGACCTACCGTCGGCTAGTGAGGTTTTCCCTAACCAGGTATTTCCCACCAGCATGGCACAGCCCCAGCCGGTCAAGTTCTAAGCTCCCGACCGGTCTCTCGGCATGTACGATAGTGATGATATCCATGATACTGTAACAAGTTTCCTTGTAACAGTATCATAGATCTGGTATATTCCAACGTTTCTTTTTTCGGCGTGTAAGTAAGGGGAGAGGATACAAGGAAGAGGAAGGAAAGATCGCGAGCGGTCATTACGTTAGGGTACTACTCCGGATTTTGCCTGGTCTTGATCAGAGAAACCAAGGAAAACTACCGATCAGAGTCGCCGGCAGCTAGAATTCTCCTCCAGACAGCGACTGAATTCGACCAAGCTGGGAAGCTAGTGTCGAAAACCGTATATGTGATAATGCTGGGTAGAAAATTACCTCCTTGGGTGCATCAAATAAATTTTTAAAACAAAAAGGGTAGAGTTTTGTAGTTTATGTTACGAAGTAGGTCTAATCGGCAAGTGTGCGTGCAGTCATTAACACAAGTTAAGAAGCAACACCTTTACAATCATGCTTAGTTCGAAGGCTGTTCATTCTAGGCCCTTAGGGGCCGTCTATAAATTATGTAATTACGTAAATTTGGATTATTTTGAATACCCCCTCTCCCCCTGTAACACTCACTTGAACCACTCCCTTAATTATTATTATTAATAATAGTAATAATAATAATAATATAATAATATAATAATAATAATAATAATAATATAATAATAATAATAATAATAATAATAATAATAATAATAATAATAATAATAATAATAATATTTATTGAGTCGCATATATAATTACAATCACGTATGTCAACATGATGTCTTGGGTGGAGAGAGCGAAGTTACAAGACTGTTCAGGAGCGAAACAAGGTGCCATCTCAGCATTTCCTCAAGGGACCAGGGAAGCTAAACGAAACCAGATCGAATGGGGTCATTGACCTAAGAAATACACTACAGTATTAGCTACAGATAGATTAGGATAATATTAGACAGTTTTTAGTAGCAGATAATTTAACATTTCAAGGTGTAATTGTCATTTTACTGCTACTACTTAATAATAATAATATTAATACAATACATGATATCAACTACATAACATTGAACAATATTAGCACACGCCATTGATGTAACGCTTGTGACTGCACCCCCCCCCTTTTTACATTATGTAAAATATATTATATATTAACAGTAAAAACAGTAAGTATTAATTTTATTTAAGATGTATATTAAAATGTACCATAACTAAAGTTAGAACTAATTGTTGATGATGACCGCCCTTAACAATAAGACAGTAGACATTTTTTTAATAAAGGAAGGATGCATAGGTGAGACAATTTCTGACAACAAGCCATGCACCTGCCACTGTGGATGTTGCATGAGTGAGAGACTATTGTGCCAATTTAATTCAATTCTAGAATAGTGAAAAATGTTTCCCTTTTCTTTCTCCTTGCTATATCTCTTAATTTCTATTAATATTGCAGCTAGCTCAGGAATTTTTATTTTATGACTAATGAAAAAAACGAATGAACCTGTAATCACAATGCTCAAATACCTCAGGGCAAATAATTATTATTATTATAGGCTGTATTTTTTTAATATGCTTAAGGGCGGGCCTGGAAATCCATCATACATTATGAGTTCTTGGCTGATAAAATATTAACTTAATTTATGAATAATTAAGACATGTTATTACCAAAACCAATAACATCACAATTCATACTAATTACTGTAGCGCAACAACACATTGCGTCATTTATTTTCATACAATCTCTTTCTCTTAGCAGGGTTACATTCAACCTATATTTCAGGATAACCTGTAATCACACTTATAATTATTTAGCATTATTGTACAATAAAAAATCACATTTGCACTATATAACATACAACAAACATTCATATCTCTTGTGCTCAAATCTGTGCAATCTTTACCAGCTTTGAAAACCATTAAATCACTATTTACTAACTAATTCTATTTTTTGTTTTAACTCCAGTCTTGGCCTTGTACAAATTTAGACTGCCTTTTTCTCTGCATATTTTTTCACTTCTTTTGAAGAATGTACAGCCCACTTGTACGATGTATTTCCCTTTCTTTGGATGTACAAGGTATATTCCATCCATCTTCTTACCACACTCAAGGTTTTGGAATTCTAATTTGGACAAAGTGAATATTTTAATTATACTTTCTAAGCACAAGTTGTCTCCTCGTTGGTACTATTTTGAAATATTATTTGCATTAAGAAACTTACTCATGTTATAAGTGAAACTTTGAAAAGAAAATTATTTACCACAAGCTCATTACACATGATCATGTCACATGGTGACCTCTTTCCATCTCCTTTCTGTTGCCTCTTGCAATAATACCTACATTCAATAGTCTTCTGTCTGTCTTTTCAATGCAGTTCAAACAGTAAACTGTTCGATCTTTCAGACATCATCGTTCTTTGTTAACTTATCATGCTTTCCCATTTGCTATGATCCTTTGTTGATATTTTCATATACTATTTCATAGAAAAAAACTTATTGAATTAATACTTACCCTCTCAATTACTTAACATTTAATTCATTTTCTTCACATTTATCATTGAGATGACATGGTTCATCTCAGTACACTGCAGATCTGTTTTGAATATTTTCTTCGTAGTCTAACAGATTTAATCAATATAGTATTGATAAAAAATATTTCATTTTATTGTATTATATATTATTTATTGTAAGAATTACACCATAATTTCTTTCAATAATTTTTATTTTTTAAATTTAATTTGTTAAGAACTTACTATGGGACTGAATTAAAGGCAAATGCTGAAATTTTAGTACATGTTGAAAATAAAAAAACAAATCTCAATGTTATGTAACACTAACCTAACACCTCCCTACACATATGTAATGCAGCATAAAGCTGAATATGTGTACAGCAGCACAACACCTCCTCAAACACTGTTTAGTGTCACATAATATATGGACAACCAATTAAACCCAGTTTTCACATTCTCTATGAGCCCAAGTTATGTTTCAAAGACAATTATCCACAAAACAAGACCTTATGGTACTTTCTATTACGTTTTTTGAAGCTCAGATTTTTTGGATATCTGTTGTATGGGAAATCAGAAGTGTCGAGAATGTTAAAATATGTGCAAAATTCAATTGACTTAATGATATTTAATGTAATTTAATTCAATGGATAAATTTTTTTTGTTTATGAAATAATGCTTAGCAATATCAGAATTTTATCCATGCTCAGTACTGGTTTAACAAGCTATCAAGTACTTACTGTTCAGAACCTAGCCATTCAAAGTTAAGTATTAGGTATGAAACTATTTTAATTTTTAAAATAACATTTACAGTTTGAAATGTTTGCACTAGTTTAAAAAAAAGTTTCATTTCAGTCATTATTATTTTAAAATCGTATATTGTTCTTGATTACTTTGATCTTCTCAATCAATAACAAAACAATGCAGTATTCTTCATTCGATGATGAACCTATGTTGTTGGTGATCACTATAATTCTCGCCTTATCACAATTCTATTCCAAATAATTTAGACAATGGTTCCTGATTTAAAACACACACACACACAATCACACACACACAAACACACACACAAACACACACACAATCACACACGCACACACACACACACACACACACACAATCACACACACACAATATTGAGGAAATATGTCAATTATCCAAAATAAGCCACATAAAAATCTTAAATATTTTATTGGTCATGACTCTCTTTTTCCCATTACATTTCAAACAAAATACATCAAAAGTATCCATGAAAGAATAATCCAGAAAACGTTATTCCACATTTTGGCAGACGAGCTTTGTGAATAACTATCCACAATATGAATTTTCCAACCCATGTTATTATGAGTGTAACTATTGTAGTATACCACATCTGGCCATGTTTTGTTAGGCATCACTTCCAATATTCCAGGATCACCTATAATAAATACGCAAATATAAAAGAAGCTCATAGAAACTTGTGTAATAATATTATGAAACTGAAAGATTAATTATCCTAAGTCCATTTTTCTTCTGGCAACATCAGACCTTGTCCGATTTCAATATTGAGAATTAAAAGGAATGTCCACCAAGTTTTTTCCCCATATTCACCATTTTCTTTCATAATCAAGAACAAAAATCAACACATTTTTCTACAAATGAAAACTAAACTAATCATACTGAGAAAATGAAAAACTATGAGGATGAACAAATGAATTAATAATTAAAATATTGAAATCCTATAAATATTGTACAAATAAACCTGTATTACTCATCATACTCTACAAATTTTTCCCTTTTATCAAGCATCATTCTTCTGCATTTTAAAATAATGAAATACTTTGAAACTTAAATTTAATAAGAAGCATACTTAAGACCTGTGATATTACACAAACAAGATCATGACAGTACTTTGACTCCTTAAATTTGTTTGCAAAAGTGTTAAAACCATTCATTTACATGCATTTGAAAATGGAATACATTGTATTTCATTTATAAACAATAAGCTTTACTCAATAACTTTAATTTTTGAATGGTTCAACGCCACATTCCGAAATTAATTGAGTAGAATTAAGTGTCAGAAGTGATTTAAATATTTGCTTTTCTCTTGAGACACTCCAAAAGGACTTCAGATGAACTAGTACTTTTATACTTCTAACTTTTATTGTTTGTATTTGCTATCACTGAAAAAATCAATTTTCTCTACATCTTACATCTTTAAAATCTGTGTTTTTTCAAACTATTGATTATGAAAACTTTTCTTTATATTTCTTTCTGAAAATGTGTCAAGTCAAATAGGTAGTAGCTAATTCATGCATTTGAAATTGTAGCTAGAATAACCTTACCTTCTTCACATGTAACCATAAGAGTTCGATTGAATTTCCTAAATGTTGAAAAATCATCATCTAATCTTCTATCTTTCCCATCATGTTTAGCGATGCACAAAGGACCAGCTAGAAGTATAGAAAAAAGTATTTTAAAAAACTTCTTTATAAAACCAGATGAATTATAGGAATCAAAAGAATATTTTACTTGTGGTTGGTTTGGCTTGGCCTCTTCTATTAAATTCTACTCCAGCCAGAACACGAACTCTCTTTTGAGCTTCTTCACTTAAGCGATCAAATCCTCCATGTGGTTCATCAGTTATTATAAATGGATGATAATGCTCTGCACTATGCGGATTATTACCTCCATAAATATAAAATGTGTAAATGAGTCCACGTTGTAACTTTAATTCTGGGGCAAGATATCCATTGATATACCACGATAAACCAGGAGATGACATATCTAGAACATGTTAAAGAATTTTATTTGCATTATTTATTCTTCAGTGAATATTAAATGGAATTTTCAATCAACTTACTTGTTATTCCTTGATATCCTCTTTTACCACCTGATGGCCCTATTGTTGCAGTGAAAGAGCGAATCTTACTGTCCGTAATAGAAGATTTAGCCCAGGGTTCCCTTTAAAAAAAATTTAATTTCAAAGAAATGTTACATAAAAAATTAAATTTTTGGGAAAAATTAAAATACCTGAAACTTTCTTGAGCACGTGTGAACTTGAAACAATTACTTTCTTTTTCTTTACGGTTCAATTCCACTTTAATGTCACTTTTAGGATAAAAATCATGAAACATTGGTTCCTTATTATGATTTAGGCGTCCAATGCTCCAAATTACATAAGAAATTCCATCCGTGGGATATTCTTTATCTCCATGATCAGCTTGAAAGAAAAAAAATGACATTGTTTCACACATTAGGAATTTCAAGACCACCAGAAGTTTAAAACCAGAAGTACACCTACACAAACTTTTAATATTGTACTGAAATGATTACATTATTATTTATTAAACTTGTTATTCAAGGGTTGTTTTGAATTTTTTACTTACATGAAATAAGTGTGCGGCGGTAAGTTATAATATTTATTCCATTTTCTCTACTAGCTGTGTGAAGTTGGTTGTTATCATCACCTCCCAATAATGAATCTCTACACACTCCTTTATACTGCCCCAGAACTTTAGCACACTGAAACAAAAAAAGTTGAGGATATTTCTGTCAAGGATAATGTCATACTGTGTTGCAATTTTATTATGTTGTAATGTGATTGAATCAAATGTAATAAACCTATCATCATCAGATATTTCATTCACATTCCCTTAATCCATGAAGGAAATTCTGAAATGGTTCCTTGCTTTGCTTTTGTACCCTAAATGTAGCTTTCAGCTTTCCAAATACCAAGTACAGTTTATACCGATATTTCAGTTTATACTGATTAAATAAACAAATGTAAATATGAAGTAAGATTAATATATACCTATCATGTATATAGAAAGACATTGAGAAATTAGGCAGTATTATATTTCTTTAATTTGATAAAATTTTCTGTTAAATAATGAGAATGACTATTACAACTTTGTTTCAGCATTGTTAACTTTCATTTACTCTAATAAAATCTACCATTCTATTATATTATCTCACATTTTATAAGATTTTACTTATCAAAAAAAGGCAATTTTATTGTGAAAAGAATTTGTTTGCCTAATATCCCAAAAAATAAGTTATATACTACAAAAAAAAAATTAATGTTCACAGAGGTATGGACATTGAGAAGGGGGTACAAAGAGGATACAGTTCACACCTCTGCCTTATGAAATAGGAGACAGATTGTCAACATTAGCTAGTACTAATTTGCATTTATTTCGAAATCTAATGGTAAATAAGTTTCATATTCTGCACATCCTGAAATGTCAATAAATCTCATAGTCGATACCACCAAACATTATGATTACAATCATTTTTTCAGGGCCTTCTTTGAGGCTGCATCCCCTTGGAAACAAACCTATCACTGCTCAGATTCAGACTTATAAGCAGAATCACAAAACGAAAGCAATAGAATACTCACTGGAGCTTTGGCTGTTATGTTGTAATCGTGAGCATGTCCCAGAGAGCCACTTATGTATGCAATTGTGGCATCAGCACCTATCATTTGACTCTTTTCAGTGGATCCACTTAGTCCAAATGCCATGTAGTCATCTTCACCTAAGCATTAAATTTGACATTGCAATGATCGAATAAGATACATTTTGCAATTATTTAAATGATTATTCCCATACATACCAACTTGACCAGCAAGTTGAATTGTGATTTGAGGACCAAATATTTCCCAACCAACTTGAAGATCCTTATGCAACTGCAAGCAATTTGGGAGGGAATTCTCATAAGGCTGAAAAAGAAAAATTTTGCATGCTTATTAGTATGCAATTAGTAAGTTAATAATATGAAAAATCTGTCTACACAAAGAGAAAATGAGTTCCTCCTTACAATGACTTCGACAAGAGAAGGTGGTACATTCAAGCCATCAGGAATAATAACTGATCCATAGTTTTCTTTACTATCAACATCAAATATGCTCAACCAATCAATGTCAAATATTGTCAGTTCACCAGGTAGTTGTAAGGTTATATGCTCCCCCTTGTAAGCTCTAATTGGATCCAAACTGAAATAAAATAAAAATATAATTTAGCTGCATAATAAATAGTATGAGGTAATTTTATAGACTAAGGTAACTCCCATATTATTACAGCAAGAGAAATCATGGAACTAATCTCTTCACATTATTTTCAAAGATTTTTTAAAACATTACAGTACCAGGAGATGTCACAAAAGAATAATTAGAAACAATGTTTAAAAACTTAATTTTTTACTATTTTTTCTTACTTTGCTCAACAACAAAGTATTTGTGCTCCATTCATCCACATAATATATAATGAAACTATAATGTATGTACTTTGGATATGACTATAATATATTTTCAATTTTTTATGACTTTTCAGTGACAGTAAAATCATTTCATTTAGCATTTTGATCACAATTTTCAATTTTATGGCAACTGTTATATACTGCATGAAACATAAAATATTGGGGTTGTTCGTAAATTATGTAATGCTAAAGAGTCAGGGAAGGTGTTTCAGGCAGCATTATGTTGCATTGCACAGGGTTAGGGGGATCACAGTTTAGTGTTATGCTGATATTTATTTTTAAAATTTTTAAACATTTACTGAAATAATTCCTTTTATTAAGTTTTACATGAAAACATTAAAATATTGCCACATTAAATTAATAATATCATTAAATTAAAATGTTATGATGTATAAACTGTTACAATAAATGGAAATATTTTTTTATCAATGGTATATTGAATGAATCTGTTAGATTACAAAGAAAATATTCAGAAATAATCTACAGCATATTTCAGAACCCAATTAACTTGGTGCAGTATACTGTACAATTAAATTAGTGCAGCACCATCCCACATGTGCATGGCTTGTCAGAAATTTTCTTGCGTACATAGCCTCCCTGCAGTAAAAAACTGTCCGTAACCTTATTATTAGGTGCGGTCAGCATCACCAACAAATTCTTTCATTATCATAAATTTTAATATATAACACAAATAAAATTCATACAACTCATTGTTTCTGCTTCATAATTTATTTTTAATTATTGTAAGTTGGGGGTGCCTTGCTACAAGTGTCACATAATTATTTAGGGTGGGTTCTAGCATGTCACAGGTGTGTTACATGGGAGAAAGGAGGTACACAAAATAATCCAAATTTGCTTTATCTAATTTATGGACAGCCCCAATATCAAATTTACACACACTCACAAATGAAATCAGGTGTGTTGTTTCAACTTTCTTACTGACTATTTTGTGTTAGAAAAGGAAAATTGATATAATTGGCAATACTTGTTTGAGATTTGAGAAATGTTTAAATTTTCAAAGACAAGAAAATACCTTTTCAATATCAAAACTTTGGTTGTACTTTTTTTTTGTGTTGGTACCTTGACATGAACAGAATTATTTATAACATTGTATTCTAGAATAATAAAACTCAAGAGAGGAGAATTACATGTGGAATACTTACTATCCATATTCATCTGGAATTTTTGTTCCTTTTGAAGAAGGTTGAGGTCCTTGGCCAACCCAAAAATATGTATCTGAAGGACAATTATAAGTTTTTAGTTATTAGTCATTGAAGAACAATCAATATGTATTTATATATTCCATATTAAAAAGTTAATTTCTTTTTTTTTTTTTGCCTTTCACATACCTTTCCCCAAACCATCATATCTGAAATCTGGTATTTTAAGAGTTTTTGCATCAATAATTTCAATAGATTCTGACGAAACATTATGTGCTACAGCAGAAAACTGAGAAATCCTTTGTGTAGCAGGGGGCTCAAAATCTTCCGGAATGTATATATCACCAAATGTATTTTGGCTAGACAAATCATATACTGCAAACCATTTTATTTCAGTTATTTTTTTCTTGTCAGGTAGTGTAAGTGTGAAGTCTTTGTTGAAATATCTTGCCAAAACATTTGTTCTGAAATGCAAAAAAAACAATGATAAAGGTGCTTCTTCTTCTTCTGAACTTTGAAGCAACAAATATATTAGTATTGAAACATATCAGTAAAGAATTTCATCACATAACACATTAAACTTCAAGTATTAGATAACATGATTATTAATGCTGAAATATGTTTTCATGTTGGTCCACAAAATGTTATTACATTGTAGAATATGTTTTAAAGATATTCAGTGATAACTTACTTTCCATATTCATCAGCAACTATGAAGCCTTGGGGTCCAGGCCTATTGGAAGCTCCGGCCCAAAAGAAGGTGTCTGCACCATTTCCATCGTAGTTGAAATTTATAAAAAGCAATGTGTATTCATCCACGGCGTACACATCTCCTGTCACCTGATGATGATAGGAATTTATATTTCCCAGGTGCTTCCCCCTGTAGACGTCATTTTCCTCACATTTTGATAAGGGCAGAACTGAAATAGTAAATTTATGAAATTTGTAGTCACTACAAATTGTAGTCAACACATCAGAAAGAAATGGAAAACAAAATGTTTAGTAAAAGAGATAGGACAGGAGAAGGAAAGATCATTTACAGAGAATGAACAACAGATTTCCAAAATTAATCTGGAAGTACAAACCAAGAGGAAACAGATAGAGGCAGACCACTAAAGAGGTGGCAATGGCAGGAAAACTTGAAAAACTAATAATCTACCAAGAATACTGTAATAAACCAATAGAAATAGGCTGTAAAGCCTAATTTCTAGTCATGGTGTTGATGATGATGATAGTCACTACTTGTATTATTTAAGTACAACAAAATTTAAACACAACAATAAGATGGAAATCTGATAATTAAAGAATAGACATTTAAAAGCAAATGTCTCATCAAGAAAAATGAAAATTACTCATTGCATAAGAGACAACTATATCAATAATTTACAACAAAGACATCTGAAAAACATACACAACAAAAATATTCTTAAATTATAACGATACTTCCTCTGAAAGGAAGAAAAACTGATTAATTTTGTATGGCAGAAAAAGTTTTATAAACAACAACAACTTGAATTTTGTGCAACATATTTATATTGTGATGATCAAAGGTGAAGAAATCTTGGGCAGCCCAAACTTCAGAAATATGGAGTTTTCACCAATACTTTTTTTTATGATTTATTCATTTTCTATATTTAAAATGTTGTATGGTGTAACAGGGGAAAGTCACATGCATATTACATTTGCAAAAGTTTTTGTCAAGTATGTTTATAATGTATTTTTTATTTTTATTACCATATATTCTTAACTTATTAATTACCCTGGGTAGTTTTCTTTCAGTTAGAATAACAAACAGATTTTGGCTAGATATTGGGGTATGGCTCTTCAGGGTAAAAATAAATAATTTTTCAGTATACTTACAAATAATTATTCATAATGATTGCAATGAGAATGACAACCAAGGACAATATTGTTCTGACAATTCAATTCAAATTTATACCTTTAAGAAAACACATTTCATTTTTTTTAAACTTTTTTCATTCTATTTCTTGTAATAAAAATTAAAATAATAAGCTGTCACTGGAAAATTAATTGCTGTGTCAGTCCTTAATATGAAATAGATATTAATTTAGTAAAATATTAACTATAAAACTGCATGAGGGGTAAGGGTCACTTAAGCTATCAGCTGCTGTTCTCGGTGTGAACTTAGATAATGTAAATGTAAACACATACTGATTAACATTAGTAAACCAAAATTTTTGACATGCAGCACATTTTACAAAGATTTGATGCTTCCCCCTTTTGGAAATAAGATGAAGCAATTATCACTTTATTTACAAAACATTTTCATTGTGATAATGAACAATGAGTAAACTCATTTTAAATAATTTTGCTACAAAAAACAAAGTCGACAAACAAGTCGACAACACATTTTAATACAAGAAAGTTGGTGGAAGTGAAATTTACCTTCGTCACGTTTGACGGACGGCGCGATCAGATATATTATATTCATAATACACAATCAAATGACACGATTATATAAATTTAAAGAAATTTTCATTATTTGCGCTCTTTTGGGGGGCATTTTCTTTTGAAGTGTTTTCGACCATCAACTTAAAAATTAATATTTCGGTACTGACATTTTGTCGGGCACAGACCGAACAGCTGTTTCGGATAATAATTTAATGAAAAATCTTTTCATCTACTATTTCTGCAGAGACAACTCGATTGTTTCGTTTTATTATCATAATATTCACCCATTTGAATCCACCAGCAACCCTCGCGAAATTATTTTCCAAAACTTTCTGTTATAGTATTGTTGAAGAACTTTTACAAATGCAATTTCGTCAAGAAGAGAGAGAGAGAGTTTAAATGTATACATACCATTTAAAACGGCCGTTAATATTCCAATGACTGCGAATCTCATATTTTGTGTGCACAATTCACAATAGGAAGGGTCATTTCTCACACCTTTGTCATGTATTGGAGCAACAGCCGAGGTACCGCTACACCGTCTGACACTGTGACTCGCGTCTTACCTTGGCATTCCTTTTCTCTCTCTCTCCAGGGCCCCAATACCGTCGGCTTATTCTCGTAAAGGGGGTCACTAAACTTCTCTTCTCCCGTCAGCGGATGGTTAAACCGCAATAAATTCTCAATGCATCTCGTGTATTTTGGAGGAAAGAATATAATTAAAATCGTAGTTAATAATCTTTTGGTTGGGGGTCAACTTCAAAGCTTGACCTACTAAAGCGAATAGTGCAACGGGCTGTCCATTCAGCGTGAAGCCGGAAGCCTCTCCATGCGAACGAGAATTTACTTTGTTCGTAAACAGTTTTTGTTCTCCCCGAGAGATAATACATTCATCTCTTCTGCTATAAACACGATGTTCTGCGGAAATAAAACTTTTTTTTACTCTGGACAGATGTGTCGAGGACACAAGAAGTTTCGATCATGCGGGAGGCATATGGGTAACTTGGATTCAATTAGAAAGGGGCGGGGGAAATATTATTTATTGAATCCAATAAATTTGAAATAAAATAATTTAAAGGTTCTTAACTTATTATTATTGTTATTATTATTATTACTAATATTATTATTATTTATTACCATCATCCTTTTATTGCATACTAAACTGGACCATTGTGAAAACTTAGCACTTTGTAAAATAATTGTTTTGAATGTGAAAATTGCAACATATGAGAACAGCTTCGAACAGCATGCCCTTGGACTGTTCGTTAAAGCATATGCTCGCCAACTCAGATTACCGTTTTAATATTGCTGAGCTTGCTTAAATTTTACCGTGAAATATTGTTTCTGTATTTTACCTTCAATTTAATTTTACTTACATTTCGGATTTCCATACTTTTTGGCCGCTCTTTCTAGGGAGCAGGGTCACTCAAAATAGCTAAATCTAAAAAAATGTAGAGTTCAAAAACGTCTCATTTAGTAGAATTCTGTTTAAGAAACGTGATTCGGGTCTCATCTGTCTCCTTCTGACCCCGTTCATTTCCTCTCGATTACCGGCTGAGTTTAGCTCAGGCCAGTGTTTCTGCGACGACTCCGACGGCAGGTCCAAGGATTCGAACGGCGGCTTTTAGACTGTAGCAATTTTGCTAGGCCAAATACAGCCGTCGTATGGAGGAGAATAGTTATTGTCTCTCTCTCTCTCCCTCTCCCCCCTCCCTCCCTCTCTCTCTCTCTCTCTCTCTCTCTCTCTCTCTCACACACACACACACATTTGCATGAATTTCACTGTCACCCTTATTTATTTGAAGGAGGAATTTTTTTGCGAAATGTCGTGTACGTCGGGGCTGGATCTCATCATCCAGCTAGGAATGATCACCGTCACATCCAAGTATTAAAAACATTACTACACTAACGGGAGATATGACCATAGCAGTACGTGCCCGGAAATATCAATCCCTACACGTGTACCTCCACCAATCATCCACCAGTAGCTGGTACCCCCCCCCCCCCCATGTTCTTTCTGGCAAAGCTCATGTATCATAGAGGCAGGAAAACCTTGTTTTTAAAGGCCTTATCGTTTCCGAGCGTAGCGCGACTGTAATGTATGTAGCAGAAAACTGTTTAGTAAGTCATCTTTTACTACTTACATTCGGAACAATGTACATAGTACAAGTTATGCAATGATGCGGAAGATTGATCATGTTGGATCGTATTTTAATAAATAATCACGTTTTAGAGTTTTTATATTAGTTCAGATACGACAGTTTTTTCTTCTTGTTTTTTGTTCCTAGACGTCCAACAGTTTGTTTGAATATCTACATGCCATATGTATATCTGAATGATTGTATGTCATTCTGGGTGTAGTATATCTGTCTATTCATGAACAACACTAGCGCCAAAACCCTTCACAGGATTTTTCCAAAATGTCCTCCCCGGTCGCTCTGGCCCTACTCGAGGCTTGCAAATTTGAAATGAATTCTTTGAAATTTGAAGGTAACTCACATGAAGCTCCAAATTTTCATTATCGCCTTAATTCGTAAAAAGAGAAAGTGCGTGGGAAGTCGACGATTTTCTGGAGAAAAACGTATTGCTGGGCTCTAGATACCAAAAAGTGTATACATCTTGTTCCTAAAAATAGTAAATTGCTTCCTCTAACGCGTCAGAATCCATTTTTGTGGGTCTCTGATACCGAAAAATCGAGTACTAATAATAAATATGCCTTTCCTTCTGTCTGTCCGTCGGTCCTCCTGCCTTACCACTTCTGTGTCGACGCCAGCGCCGAAACCGTTCTGACGATTTTCTCTAAATTTGGAATTCCTCGGTCGATATAGATGAACTCAAAGCCCTGCCAGTTTGAAACGGTATTTTGATTTTTTGGGGGGACCTTGCCGCTTTTCTTCCTTTAACTTCTTTGCAAATTTACTGACATATGACTCACAAAATCCTACATTACGACTAATTTCAGTCATTACTAGATTGTAGTAACGCCAATTCTGGTACGTTTCCGTGAAGACACTTCTGCTGCCTCGCCCATATTTGCGCTTTCACGGACTCCCACTGTGAGCAACTCCGCTATTCGTCACTCGCCCCGGGCTTCCCCACCCCTCCTCTTTCACAGCAGCATTTCATATTACACACATTACAGAAATAAATAACAACCCCCCATCCATCTAGTGCGCTTTTGCCCTTAAAGTAATAATTTAAAGTATGAATAATCTTTTGCTAACAATTTGTCCAGGTCTATACAATTATGAAGATAATTTTTTTTCATAATGAAATGTGTTCATCAAAAATAGATCTTGAAATAAGCAAATGTTCAAGTTTTCGAAAATATGTGTGTTGTTTGCGTAATTTTGCGTCAATCAAAGGCAATTTATAAATTTTAAATAATAGTTTTCTCAGAAACGGCTCCAATTTTTTTTTTTTTTTTGCTAGGTGTTTGGTATTTCCCCATCATCTTCCCGGCTGCAATCTATCGGCATCTATTTTTCACATTTCCTCTAGTTATGGATCTCCGAATAGTAAAATTGAAATATTCCAGAACAATTTTTACTTTCTCGCACTTACTTCGTAAGAAGAGAAAGTTATGTGATCGTGCTCTGGAAAACGTCGAATTGTCGGCAGAAAAACTCTTATTGCTGGGCCCTGGTAACAAAAAAGTGGATAAACGCTGTTGCTAAATATAGAAAAATCCTCTAACACGTGATGTAGCCCAAATTCATGTTTTGTACGTTCACCGAAAAATCGATTGACATCAAAATGTCCGTCCGTCTGGGATCAACGCTAGCGCCCAAACCGTTCAGTCTATTTTCTCCATAATTGATATTCCGTGATCGATCTGAACGACCTGGAGGCTTTGAGAGTTTCAAATGGGTATTTTGATTTTTGAGTTTTTTTGTTTTTGTTTTTTTTTACATAAAATGAGCATATATGTTTTTATATATCTGCCACCGTTCCATCCACACGGCGCTTGTGTGGCATAGAGGTATTAGTGTCGACAATTTAACTTTGAGGATCTGAGTTCATGTCTCAGAGCAGAAAAAATTTCACTGGTATAGGAGTTTAATATGACGGGGCAGTTAGAAATAAAGTGAGAAAGTATGTGCATATGTAGCACCACTAGTTTATTTATATAAGAATGTTTTGTAAAATAATGTAGGGTAATGTTAGAGCAAATAGACTTATCATATATTGTTAGAAACAATTTTGCCCAATAATAATAATAATAATAATAATAATAATAATAATAATAATAATAATAATAATAATAATAATAATAATAATAATTCTTAGTCATTAATATGGATATAAATATTAGATGAATTAATAAATGTGCTTGTCACGTTTGTTATGTTATCTTTAGTGAAGTATTTCAACTTCAAGTTCTTTCACTATTTCGCATCGTCATATTTCAAGTTCCTCTCCACCGGAATTTGGCAGCAATCCAACTCAATCTTTTTAAGTGCTTGCCGGAGAAAGGTCACTCCAGGACCACTACTACTCGTTTTAATGCTTGCAAAAATAAACACGCACGCACAGACGACCGTCTTTCCCATTCCTTGAGATGTAAAATTATCACTGTAAACTATCTGAAAGTCTGATTAACATTCATGAAATATATCGATAATAATGGCACTATTTTATTAAGACCGAAAGAGGAAAAGGTTGGGCCGGTTGGCAGTACTGTTAAATGACGACTTACAGTAATTGCCTGAACACGTGATGTTTCATGTAAAAGTCCCGAAGTTTTTCTTTTTTTTTTAAATCGAAAGAGAGAAGCGAGGGAATCCCCCACAAGTATCGACGCAGTAAAGGGGACGCCTCTTTCTGCATTGCTTACATCACCAGACGGGAGCAGCTGGGCAACTTGCCCCATGCCCGGAGGTTACGCTAGGTCACGCCGCTTTGTTATCAGTACGCGCAAATTTTAATGAAATGTCATTTTTTCCTTTTCACGTTAGAACAATGCCTTTTAATAAAGAAATTAATTTTATGTTAAGACAAAAGGAAATTACCCATTTTTATATGTAATGTTTTGCATTTTTCGTCGATTTCGACTAATAAGTCATTTTTTACCGTTTTGCGTCCTTTTTAATGCAATTTTCGCTAATTTTATTGATTTTAATATATTAATGGTACTCGCTTGAAATAAGATTTACGAAATGCAACAAATGTTCTTCACAGAAATCCTGAATAGCCTATTCGATTTCTTCGTTCAGAAATTGTATTGTCAGCAATAGTGAGTATGTAATCTAAGGTTCCGATCGATTTCGGAATAACTAAAGACAGATTTCCTAATAAAGAATAGTCGAAACGAAAAGTTAGAAAGGTGAGTTAATTCACTTGAACGAATAGAAGAAGCCTTTATTACATTAGTAACGTATCTAACAGCTTGAATTGTTCATCCTAACTGGTTTCGATCACATTTTTTCATTCAAAGACATTTTTCGCCAAAAGACGAAAAAAGACGAAGACGTCATTTTTCGTTCAAAGACGTTCATTTACGTCTTTTAAGGCATTTTAAAATCTTTATAAGAGTATCTTATTGATCATTGTTGGTGATGTTTTAGGTCATCGAAGTCTGTCTCCTAGTTATAAGAATACTTTTATAGGTATGATAAAAGTAAGTAAACTAGTAGTTATTTTGCCGTTATTTAAGTATATAAGCTTAAATACCATACTTTTTATAAGCAGGAGTGGATCCACAGGGAGGGAAATGAAGGAAATCTCCCTTTAACTAGTCACAAAACTTTCAAGAACAAATATTTTCGGATAATTATTAAAACGAAGAAAATCGCTTCGCAGCATGAGCTGAACATGGCTTGCGACATTTAACAAAATCTGTAATGACACATTCGACTAAAGCACTTTTAATTTCTCTTCCCCAAATTTGTCTGTGGAATCCGCCAGGACGTCGCAAGTATATCCACGACTACCCACTACTCACAAACAAGTACTATCCACTACACAACCTCGAATACCTACGCATGTCAGAGCATGGTGCGTCTACTCCTTGAATCATATTTCCACCATGATAATGTATTATATAATATGTATTTAAATCAATATTAATCGTTCTAATGGTTTGGATTATTAACATCAACACTATTATTAACACTAACATTGACACTGTATTAATTTTTATCATAGTTGTACAGCATTTTCAGTTCTCCAGAAAGTCAATGTAGTGAGGGCCATCGATAACAAATATATATTTTTTAATCATCAGTTAAGAAATACCTGGCCAACAGTCCAAACATTCTTAGATATTTCAAAATACTATTGATGGGTGAATACAAAATAACAAATACTAAATATTTTGCGTGATAAACATTTTAAAAAAATCTATGAACAAGGCGCAGTTGTATACAATATGGAATGTTTCATCTTCATGTTGCGACATCGATGTAATATGTCACTGCAATACCAAAATAGAAGCTCCGCATAAGAATGTCATGTGACTTGGGAAGCCCCTTGATTAGGGGAATGCTTTCAATGCTGACAACCATAGTACTTGAACGGGGGAGAGAAAAGCTCTGCATTATATGTTGTTTCCATTATGAATCGCTCAATAATTATGAATGTTTATAAAAAATTGTTCTATTTGCAAGATTTTTTATATTTTTGCTTCCAAGTACTACAAAATTAAGAAAACGAAAGAATTTCTCTTTTTGATTCGAACTGTCGTGAGTTGGCAAACTGTAGTGAGCGCTTCTAAATATAAGGGCGAAATCGTGGAAGGGTAATCATAAGTAAACATCTGTTTGCTGTTGTGTGTATCGCGGAGTTAAGAGCGCCCGAAGTAAATCCTATCAAGGTGAGTCTCAGTTATGTTTATTGAATGGTTCATTATCATGCTTGTTCCTATTAAGATTTCTATAGTAAAATGTATATTATGTGAGTTATATTGTAAATGTCATAATATGGTTTGTAAACATTTTATTCTGTGTTCTTGAAAAATAAGTATGGTAATGAGATTTTGAAAATAGAATTAATGGTGGTACAATTGGTGTGTAAATATTTGGAATGGTATATCAATGAAACTGCAGTTATTGATATATTTATTTTTTACCTCTTATTACACTTGTTTTTATGTAAAGAACCAAAATTGGTAATTAAAATAAACCCTTATTAATAACTGTGATGAGTTTGTTTTGAGTAAATGCAAGTTATAATTTTGAAGGTTTTTTGTTGGTTTTTCTTTACAAACTAATGTTTTATTGCATAACACACATTGGCCATAGGAACAAAAATTTAATCTTATTGATGTGGTTCTGACCTTTTTAAATTGAAGTTGCATATTCAAATTCTTTTAGCATTTTAACATACATACTTATTAAGCAATTATTTAGCATCTAAAAGGAACCTAATTGAATTGTGGGAAATCATTAAACTATTAAGGCATATTTCTAAAGCTTGATTTTTAATTTAATTTCTATTTAACAGTTTTGGAATTTTTATAAATTGTGTAATGCTTATCTACTATTATTTATTGTCATATTAATTTTTTCTTTTGTAAGATATCTTCAAACTTTATTCTGCTTGTCATTTTATATAGTAGTGTTTACCTGTTTAAAACTGATTCAGGAATCAAAATGACTGTAAAATTTGTACTTGTAATTAAAGACAATTTTATTATTATTTACACATTTGTATGCACATATAATATGCCGTAATTTGCATATGAAAATTTTGGGTACAATACTTTCATTATCTGTAATAGAAGATAATTGTTTAAAATTTAAGATTTTCTTGACACTAAATCTTTATCATAACTTGTATTTGTATCTACTTATTCTGTACCTTAATAACCTGTTAAGATGTGTACTCTGAATCATAAGTTGATTTTATTATCTCCCTGATATTTATTAAATAAACTGTTTAGAAATTAAATTTCATGGCATTCTATTGAAAATAAACATTTGGATGAATTAGATATTTTATTATATTTTCAACATGATTTTCACAATTCAATAAATTTTAATTAATCTACATTTCATAGGAGTAATAAAACCACACAATGAGGGTTGCTGGGATATTCATTGAACAAATGATGCTAATTATTTAAACCTTGGAATTGTCTGTGAAAAGGAATTAAAAGTTTACTTGTAATTTTTTAGTTGTATTTTGTATATTGTAGGTTTTAATGAAACTCCCAATTTTTTATATTATCACTTTTTACTAGAGTAAGGAATGAGGTATTATAATATTTTTGGATGGAGTATCTGCAAATGATATTTAATGACTTTTTTATGGTATTTCTGAATCATCGTGTACATGTTCTAAAAGTTTTGAACCAAACTTTCAAAATTTAGAGAAGTTGATGACTTTCTCTAAAGTATGGAATATTATTTAAATTACCTTTGAAAAATTCACCTGGTTAGATAGTGGTCAAAACAAAAACATTGGATTCAAGAAAAATATTTTACTCCATTGAATCTAACTGAAACTATTTTTTTAATTTTCTATTAGATGGATAAGGCAGCCCAAGGTAATCGGACCAACCAGTGCAACCCAAACCATTCTCGCACTGGGCCAGGTAGGACATTTTGAATTCATCAATGATTGTTATCAAGCTTATGTTATGAGTTACGCTTAAATTTCAGTATGAGTAATAATGAAATCATAATTTTTGTTTCCAGGCCACAATGCAGGTTACCATGGCACAAGTACTAGGGCAGATTTAAACAATCATTCAAATCAAATGAACCCCAACAATCCTCGTTATAAGAAGTAATGTCATAAAATTATGAAATTTCCTGTAATGTAAACATTTGAAAAAATGTGTGGAAATTAATAAATTGAGGAAATGCTTAACTGCAAAAACTACTTGTTTTATTTGACACCTAATATTAGGAACCTGGCTTCAATCAACTCCTTTTAATGTTGTTTTTTCAGAGGCAG
The DNA here is from genome assembly GCA_038098605.1 of Gryllus longicercus. NCBI lineage: Eukaryota > Metazoa > Arthropoda > Insecta > Orthoptera > Gryllidae > Gryllus > Gryllus longicercus. The sequence goes on from JAZDUA010000557.1 coordinate 906,335, forward strand.
ATGCATAGGGAGGATGTGCGCCTTTTTCCATTAGTACTAGAAATGGTTCAGTTACATAATACCTGACTCTTGGTGTTACTTTATTTACATTATGATGTGGACTTAGTTATTTTAATATTTATTTACTTTTCAATAGCTGCAAAAAAGTTAATTGTGAATGGCCTGTCCTAGATCCTTACTTCGATCCTATCTTTGATATGTGCTTCTTAATTATGATAACTTTTGTATCACTTTTGGGAAATGTGTGGGGTTTTAGTTAATGGTGATTATTTGATGTTTTACGAAAGACAGAATCCTCCAGCAATTATTAGAGTTTGAAGATTGAAAGTCCATTAGCTTACGGGTTTGATGAAGTAATATGAAAAGGCTTCATATTTCCATTTGGACATTCTTGTTTCTCATATTGAACAATTTAGCAGTAATGTTTGTATGAGAAATTCACTCCATTATTTTTCTGAATTTACATTTTATGAATTGTTAGCACAGGTAATCAAAATTCAATTTCTATTGCTTGGTGCTTTTTTCTTTGTGAATTTCAACAATACTTAATTCATAGTAGGTACATGAATGACTTGTTCCTTTGGAGTACATAACCTGTTTCTTCTTGTATTCAAATTGTCTTTAAGGCATGGTATGAATAGAAAACCTCTGAATGTTTAATGCACTGTTTTAGAATAAAGATTCTAAAGGAATTTATGAAGTGGAAACTAATACAAGAAATGTAGTGAAAACCTTTTGAATTATACTAATAATGCATACAAACTTTATATTGATTTATTTTCTTGCATTACTGCAAAGGATAAATTGAAATTATTATTACTGGCATGAGAACGTTTCAATTCAAGAAATCACACTTCTTCTCCACTTCATGACCTATTCTGGCTTCTAAGACTTCAATTTTTTTAGGGGTCTACCATGGTCTCTTCTGCCTTGAGGCCTACACTTAACTGCTTCAGAATTAAAGTCTCTCCCATTCTTTCCACATATAACCATTCCTGTCTGTGACATACCTTGTGATTGGTAGCTTGAACGTTTTAATTCTTTTTGAATTTCCTCATTTCTGAGTTTATCTAGTCTGCTACTTTTTTTTTTTTTTTACAGATATCAAGAACTTCATTTCAGTGGATTGTAACTCCTGTTTCTGTTCTTCCCTCAAGAGTCCAGCACTCACTCATATAAAATCATATTTTCCAGACCTGCATAATCTGATATTTTATCTCTAAGCAAAGAGTAAATCATTGTGAGTGGACAAATCAATATATGAATGTCATAAATACACTTTACTCTGAATTTTGCTTATCGAAAGAAAGCAAAAGCGAAACACATGAGAACTTTAAAAAGTTCAATTTTAATATTATTTCATGTATGTGATTTTCAGTTGTCAGTACCCGGCTCTTACTTGAAAATTCAAAATGCACTATTTCCACATCCCTTGTTTCAAGGTGGAATTGGTCATTGAAAAAAACACAAAACAAACAGGAATATTTCAAGTCATCCAACTAGTATTTCTTCAATAATTAATGCCTTTCCATCTTAATCTTGAAATAGGGAAGAAAATAGGAATATGGCCCAAAGTCTGTAGATGCTTGCAATCTAGAAACAGACTTTTCATACACATGGCTTCTTTACTACTTAACTTTGATCAAATGAGTCAATTTCAAAACTATTGTGCACTGAACTATTTTGCAATTCCACATGTAATAACACTATCATTTGTAATAAATGGTCTTTCTATTGGAGAATGTTTAAAATGTAATCTAAGAACATTTAAGTTTGTAAGGTGAAGAATGAAGTTCCTTGAGGTCTAAAATTAAATAAATTCTGATTTTGTTGATTCATTTTACATTATAATTAATGTTAAAAATTGAATGGTCTTTCTGTAATGGGCATCTTGACAGCTGCAATAATAATTAAAAAAAAATTACAAAATGAGATATAAATTAGATAAAATAAACAAGTAATTAAATTAACAATAACTAAAAAAATATTAAATACGGGCATTGAATACCTAGTATATATAAATGAATTTAAAAAAAACTGTTATGAAGTTAATTCAAAATACATAAAGTAGTTTATAGATTGTGTAGTTCTTGATTTTAAGTATCCTTGGTATTATAGACAATCATAGATAAAAATAGGAATTAATAAAAGGCAGACGAACACAGGTTGTGATAAAAAGCACATATATTTGTTTCATTCTAGAACTGTGTTACAACCTTATTGTGACTTTTTGTGTCGCTTCTTTAGGCACTGTCTGTGAAACAAGAAATTTTAACTAGATTAAATATTAAAATTAAACATAAGAACCAAAATTACCTAATACCCATAAGTACAAAGTACAGTGAGTCAGGATCTCCTTCTTCCATAGCCACAAAAATTCCTTTATAAAAAGTTAATACGATATTATACACATATTATGTGGAGACAGTTATAAATAAGCCAAACTGACCCATTGTATCAGCTTTTACTTAATGGAGGACAGAGGTCCTGGTCAACTATGGCCTCTCTGGCACTAGCGGCTAAGAAACAATGATGAGGTGAGAGTCAGTATGAGGGGCTTTCAGTTGAAGGACAAGAGATGTCTGTGAGGAGTCACTCCTAAAATTTGAAATAGAATTAAAATAAAAGTAAATTAGATAAACAAGCTGACACACCACACAAGAAGTAATTGTTGGCCAGGAAGAGAAATAGCTCTTGAAGAATAATACCCTATTCTATTTAAATGCTGTCTAACGATAAGAGAGAGTTACTTAATTTTCATGAAAACTAATGGGAATTTGGCACTCTCTTTCTTTTTTGCATCGGAAAAAGTAATTAAAAACTACTTTGACTGGATTTATTAAATAAAATGGGTGATTTATGTAGTATAATCATTTAACGTAAAATATTATTGACCTTATGGTTGATTATTCTAGGGAATATAAGGGTCCAAGTAGTGGGTAGAAGGGCAAATCTTTAGTTAGCAGATTAAATAATGTGAATTCAGTACTGCCATACTTATTTGGTAACGAATTAAGCAATGGTAAGGAGACTTTCTCATTTGTCTAATAATAATTGTAAAACTGTTGAGTTATGGCTACCACCTGGCAATCAGCCAATTGTAGCCAAATAAAACTATTATTATTATAATTTCCCTGAGAAAGATCTTATATGGGCAATGTATTAATTTCAATTATTATTAGGTGTAATTTGAATTTAATTGTTCTGGTAATAGAATTCAGAGTTTATTTGTTTATTACTCCATGAGTAAGCTATTGTTTGGGACAATAGTGAGATCAATGATATCATCAGTGTATCATGCAATAGAGGAACTAGTTGCATAGCAAAAGGACTTAGAATAAATATATCTGTGTACCTCAGTTGGAGACTAGGAATGTTGAAAACTACAATCAAGATGATGAATTTGCTAACGAAATTGAAAATACTGCCATAAGTTCAAAACATCCCAAATTTTACCATTCGTAAAATGAAGAATATTGAGTATCTAAATCAAGTATTACTTTGCAATATTAAACTCTGGCAAAGTACTTTAACCTATCAAGTGTGATTATACCTAATGACCTAACATAATAGCTACCTAGGGCTTTCGAACGATGATTTCTATTGTTTGTCAGTGTTCCTTGAATGGTACACTTTGTACACAATTTATTACTTGTGGTTGTGCAGTTTCTGCAACTTCCTCTTTCGCTAAAAATACTTTAAAATACTTTCACGATTTCCTCTTCTAAAGAAGAGTTGTGCGGTTTCTCATTACAAAAAAAAAATCAAGAAGGAGTTTGGATGTTCGAATTGTTTGACATACAAAAACGGAAATGATGTCGTCAGGAATATAGAAATTATGAAAGCAGGAGAAGAAAGCTACAATAAACAACATAGTGTTTACTGTTTATAGTCCCGGCGTGCTATCTCCATAGCAACTGACGTCAGACTATTACTGTGGTGGCCATATTGTCACGCGGAAATTATCTCTGTGAAAACGTGAGGAAAATTTGTGACATTCCTTAAACCAAGTGCATGAAGATCAAAACTGCTCTAGAGAAAGGCATCTGTTAACACAGTGAGATCCAGTTTATTTTATCTTTCATGCCAATATGAGTTACGGAAGACCTCCTCCACGCATAGATGGCATGATTTCTTTGAAAGTTGGAAACTTGACGTACAGAACAACCTCTGAGGACCTCAGGCGCGTATTTGAAAAATTTGGAACTCTTGGTGATGTTTATATCCCTAAAGACAGATACTCCAGAGAAAGCAGAGGATTTGCTTTTGTAAGGTTAGTTAACTCAATGTTAGTTTAAGCTATATTCTTGACTTCAGTTGTTTTGAACGAACAGGATGTTCTTGAGTCAATTGAGCGTCTCACCGTGTACCGTAAAATTAAGTTTTATGTTTTGGACGATGTGAGAAGTGAAAACTTATTTTATAAAAATCTCATTTAAAATTACACAAATTTCTATGTTTAAAACATTTTTTTTCATTTTTTGTGATGGGTTGGATAATGATTTGACTTAAATAGTTTTACTTCCTGCTCGAGTCTTCTAGAAAACCGCCATTTTGCGCCAGTTGGTCGCTGAAGTAGGACGTGTTTTGTGCGCCGGTGCTGGTGTAAACGTAGAATTTTTCGAAATTCCGTGAAAACAAATACCGTGGTGATAGTTTCTTTAGATTTGAGTATTCTGATTGGCGACAATGAGTTACGGAAGGCCACCTCCCCGTATTGACGGGATGGTTTCCTTGAAAGTGGATAATTTGACCTATCGAACGACGCCTGAAGATTTGCGTCGCGTTTTCGAGAGATGCGGCGAGGTGGGCGATATTTATATTCCACGTGATAGATTTTCTCGAGAGAGTAGAGGATTTGCCTTCGTGAGGTATGTATAATGTTGGGATACCCTGGCTTTTTTAATATTGAGAAATACTGCGCCATTTCATGAAACAATCATGGCGGGCCTTGGCTTGGGTATGTAGGTCGATATTTGACGCTCATGTGTTGTGAAATTAATGGCTTGTTTTCTTTGTTTGGTGTGCTAATATTCTATGACTATGAGGGATATTTGATGGCATTTTATATAAATTTAGCACTTTCTTTACGTACGAGTTTCGATATTGGGTACTTGTGTTACGATGTTTGTTGTATAGCCGTAATATAAATTGTGACGCGTCGCCATGGGGAGCTAAATTAAGTTGGTTTAATGCTGGTAAATACAAACATTGTGAAAAGGTTTCTCGGTGAATAACTAGTATAAGGGAAATAAGAAAATGCCATCTCTATTTGCCATCGGATTTTGATTGGGTACTCTTCAAGAGGGAGTTTTGTAATAATTGTTAACATTTTATGACTCACTAAATTCAAAACGAAATGGGTGTATACGTTGGCATCGCTCAATCTGGCAGACGTATAATACACACGTTTGGACGTTTGGCCTATTAATTTTTCCAAGTGGTGTTTTTACTATAATGGCATTGAGAATTCTTAATGAATTGTTTATAATCTTTTTGCCTCATGTTATATTCTACTCTTGAAATTTCCATTTTAGGTTTTATGACAAGAGAGACGCTGAAGATGCATTGGATGCAATGGATGGCAGAATTCTTGATGGAAGGGAACTTCGTGTTCAAATGGCACGTTATGGAAGACCATCGTCTCCGTATCGCCGTCATAGCCGTCGGAGGAGGTAAGGATAATTATTTTTTTTTGCAGTGTAGTATTATGAATCTTGTGCTAATCTATTTTGATCTTCCAGCCGCTCTAGATCTCGCTCTCGCCGTCGTTCTTCTCGATCCAGGAGCCGCTCACGTTCCAGGAGCCGCCGTCGCTCGTACACCAGGTCACGCTCTCGTTCTAGGTCTCGTGGGCGCTCTCGTTCCAGGTCACGTTCTGACAGCAAGAGCTCTCGTGGAAGATCTCCATCCAGAAGCAGGAGTCCAAGAGATCGAAGCAGGAGCAAGTCCAGATCTAAATCAAAGTGAAAAGGTAAATTTCAATTTAATTATGTCTTAGTTGGAATGAAACATAGTTTATGAAATAAATAATGTGTAATGGTGTGTGAAAGTATAGTGGTGTTATTCTCCAGGTTGCTTGGTGCAGAAGGATTTCCGTAATACTTATATATGTGGATTAGTTTGATGGAAGCTGTCCTCTGCACTGAAAGGTACTGATTAATTATAAAACTTTGGAAGAAAATTCATTAGATTTAGAAATCCGTTTATTTCATATATATAAAGTGTCCTGATTTCGTGATACTGTGAACTGGTTTCATTCAACAACATAATGTCATTTCATGATTTTACATTTGTTAAAATGGTGGTGTCATACAATACTAATATTTTGTATACTACATAAAAAAAGTTTGTTTTTGTACCAAGTCTCCTGTTGTCAAGAAATGTGTAAAAAGATATGCAGAAATGAAAAGTTTTGTGAGTGCAATGCTAGATGCTCTATTGTACAAGTAAAATGGGAAAAGTAGTGTTTGTCATTCCATGTAAGAATTTGTGCTTTGGAAATGATTATCCAAAATTAAAGATGTTGCCAGTGAAACGTTACAAATACTTTTAGTGACTTAAGATAGAATGTATGTCAATTTCTAGCATTAGACTGGTACCATTTCTGCTATTTTTGTTTTTATGCCCTGCTTCTATACAAGCTGCTTTAAATGCATTGTGAACTTCATGTTACTTTCACCATGGATCATTGTATTTCAAGTGTAGTGTATTAAATGTAATTTCTTAATATGATCTTAATTTCCTTTATCTGGAGCAAAATAGTTCCCTTGAAATGGATCAAATTCGCTGAAATGTTGCAGAACTTAAATTGTGCTATTCACATGGATTGCGTACTGTGTATAGAAGTGGGACTGTTAAATGTAGTCATGTGGTCAAGGTGACCGTATTCTGTATTTGTTCGTGACTATACCTGAGATGTTCTGTTAAATTTTGAGTATTATGGAAGATTTCACTGACATGTTCTAACTTTTTTGTCTTGCACAAATAAAACTACTATTCAACAAACTCCCAGTGTGTTGTGTGGGAGTGTTATGTTGCATTTTCAAAATGTAACCTTTGTATTAGATAGGCATTTTAATTTTGAAATGAGATGTGTAAATGTAAGTTTCTGTGACTGGTGAAATTAGATAGTTGTGTTTACAAAAAGTTTGGCTATGCTATAACTTGCACTTCGAATTAAATATTTTTTGTATTTGCTACAGCCTGTGCAAATGGGCAGTACTTTCATTTAGTGTCATCACTATCTTAAGTTCTGTAATATGTAATGACTTATTTCTGATATGAAAGATTTATTATTCTGATACATAAGTTGTTTGGTTTAATTTAATTCTGTATTCATAAGATTAAAAACGGTTTATAGAAATTTGTTATTAATAGGCAGAATTTCATATTCCCTGTTCATTCAGTGGAATATATAAAATAATGAAATTACCTCATATGACTGCGGCTAACCCTGTTTTTCCAATACCGCAGGGCGGGTGGTGGTAGCGGTGAGTGCTGCCAAACCAGCCAAGTGAGAGTAGCAGTTGGCAGAAGGCTGTGTTGGGGTCGTTCGGTGGCTGAGTAGCAGTGTTCGTGCCGTTGGGGTAGCAGTTGCGGGTAGCAGTGGCCGAGACGGTGTGGTGGCAGTGGAGCAGTGTACCTCATAAAGGAATCGGTGTCCGTTTTTCACTGGTCATCCTTAATATATCAGATTTTTTCAGTCTTATGTTCGATACGTTAACGTCACATTGTTCTTTGATATTAGTTGCTTAATAATACATAGGTAAAGTACGAGTTTACTATGTTAATATACTCATTTATAAATGACATTAGTCATAATGGTACTCCAGAAGTGCTATATATTGGTAAGTTCCACGATCTTTCGAATCTTATTATGTAACAAGTGCCGAGGAGTAATTTTTTAATTTTTTCCTATTGTATTGGAATGTGCTGGCACTTGCTGTAAGATTGATACTGCTACACATTTTAATGCTTTATTTTCGAAGAAATCTGTGCTTGTTCCTTTTTTACTTGTAATTTGTCACCTGCCTTTTGGTGCTGAAGCGATTTAATGCCTGCATGCCAAGAGTTCACTGCCACCGGTAGTTCTGAGAATTTTACACATTTCATCAATATGTCTGAAATGGTCCTTCTGTAGTGGTATTTATCTACATTGAGGGAACAGTACAAGATTGCTGAGGGGCGGGTGGTTTTATGATCATGAATGGAATAATTTGATGATCAATTGTTACAATGTTTCAGAGTAAAGAGATTGCTCGAGTTGGAAGGTAAGTGCATTTAAGTTTCCTTAAGTCTAGCTGCGAACTTTCCTGTCCCATTTCGATTGCGGGTTCGTCATAGATCGGAAAATTTTGATAAGATTGTTGTTGGTATTGAGAATCATCCTTTTACAGAAGAGTTTCTTTGGTACAAAGGCCAATTGATAGTTACTTATTGCAATGAGGATTTTTCCGGGATTTGAAAAAAATGGGGTCAAGATTTTTCTATGGTCTGATTTCCTGTTACTAAGCAGGAAGCTTTGGTTTGGAAATGGGTGGAGAGGGGAGCAGGTGTTCTTGGAATAATCTGGACTTAATTTTGTGTGAATAAAAATTAGTGTATGAATGGATTTACTTGCATTCTTAAAACATTGTGCTTGACCATACTATTTCAGATTGCTTTCCTGGATAATCGAATTTTGAATCTTTTAGACAATTTCTTCAGAAAGAGCAGATCGTGCAAATAGCAAGCAGTCTTCATTTTGTGCAAGGTTAAGGGCGATTTGCTGGGAAAATTGGAAATATGTTGTTTCTTGTAATTTTTAGTACATTTGTATTAAATGGTGTTGCATCATGTGAATTGTTTTATTCTGATCAGAATTCCCTCTTTTTTTTTTTTTACATCCCAAGTAATCGCAGAATAGTTAGTGCAATTCAGGTAAAATCAAGAAATGCACCTGTGGTGTGTTGATTGTGGGTAGGGTACGATGAGGATTTGGGGTAGAAATACATTTTGAGAATTGTTTAGTGGTGTTAATGACTGCCATAAGTGTGTCTTTTCTTGTTGGACAAACTTGGGGGGGGGGATATCTAATAGTTTTATTGATTTCAATCTTTATTTAGAGCATTGTATCTAAGTTGTTTGTTTTTCATCAAAATATTAATCGCAATTCAAATTCTTGCACTTGATTTCTCACACCATTGAGTAATGGACTAATCTTCATGCTGATTTGAAATTCATTAAAATTGGCTTGGAACAATTCTTGGCGATTGACTGGTTGTAGCAAATTCCATTGAGTATGGTTAGCACTGCAGTGTGTGCACAAAATGTAGAAAATGAGTTAGACTTTATGATATGCAATTATTCTCATTGCATTTTTGTATGTGGTTTGATATGGACCGATGCTGCTAATTTAATCAAAATTTATTGGAGTGGATTGAAATGGCTTGGGATATTTCATTGACAATTTCTGAAAATTATCAGTACAAGTGGATTGAGTTTGATCAATTATGGTGTGCATAGTTAGAGGTAGGTGTACCACACGTATTCATTGATGCAATATTGACAGTAATTGAATTATGAATTTCATATATAAGTAGCGAAGTCTCAGGTTGGAGTCCACGCAATCTTTGAAAAGGTGTTTGTCTTTCTTTAAGGTCGCTTTTCGACAACTGGGTCGTAAGCGACCATGAGAATTAATTTATGATTTACACAATATACACTTATTACAGTTACGCAATCACAAATGGCCAAAATGTATTAATATTGTGGGTACTTGAATAATTGGAATGGATACACATTTACATTAGCCAAGTCATTTATATTAACACATTTGAAGGATTATTGGAGGTAAAGGAGGCTCTTTATACTAAGGGATCAATTTTGGATGTTAAAAAGTTGTAAGACTTCTGGGGAGGAGAATGAATTATATGGAGGGCACTCCAGAATAATATGGGATGTGGATACTACGGATCCACGTTTAGGGCAGGATAATGGAGTCAGCTTTCGTTATTAGGTGAAAAGGGGTTATTTACGAAAAGGATGTAAACGACGGTCGTTCACAAAAATTCACAAGGAAGATTCGATCTCGTGGTACCAATTATTTTACATTGAAAAACTTTGGTTTTGATGTATTGGTCCTGACGTCACAACCTTTGGTCGTTGCCCGCCCCTTCACCAAGCGAAGTGATGACTACAGAAAACGTGCTGGGAGAATACAAGCTTAATATTCTTAATTCAACCAAGGAGTGGGGGTAGGTATTCCAAGGCTATAGAAAACTTGTGTTATAGTTTTTCAGCCTTAGTGTGTATGCCACTTCGAATTTATTTATCTTTTGTATGAAATACGGCAACGTGCACGGCGTAAAAATTCCTTATATATTTAATTCCTGACCCCTAAAAAGCACCCTAAACATGATTTGGAAAGGGCTTTTTATGTAACAATTAAAAAATTTGCCTTCCAGAAATGTGTTAATTGCTTATTATTTACTAAAGAAAAATATATTTGTTCACAAATTACACAATTCAATTGCTTTTAAAATTAGTGTTAATTTTTATTTCAATTTTCATTGGGATAAACTTATGATTCCAATTGTTTTTAAACTATCAGAAATTTATTGGAAAAACATTCACATTTAAAAATGTGAATGTTAAATGAATAAAACTTTTTCATACATCTTGAACTATGTTTCCATTATTTCGTACAAAATAATACATGATTGTAATGAGAAAAAATTCTGCAAGCAAAAGGCAACTATACGATTGGAAGCTTACATTTCATAATTTGTAATTCTAAATCTTGTTAGATGTGAACTTTGATTAATATCATTCCAAAAATTTGCAAGAAAAAGATTCAATGGAAAATTCAACTTTGAAAATAATATATTAAACAAAGTCGATGTTAAAAATCTGAAAGACAAAATACCTTGTAATAAACAGGAGAATATAGTTTATAGTATCACTTGTTTAATGAGGCTAATTTCAATTCAGGTTTGTAGATTGCTTGACAGAAAATATATCAATATATTGAGAATACGAATACATTCCTTGTCACACGGACGAAAAAATGTGGTTTATCTAATAGGTTTTGAATGATTTCTAGAAACTTATAAGAAAAGAACGAAGAAATATTAAATATAGAAATTCTAACTTGCATAACAACCAATTGTCTCCACACACGTGTCAAATTAGTTTCAAGAAGTGCGGGAAATTCGAAGCGGGCGACTGTGACACTTAAAAAAATTGGACATAACCTTTTTTTTAACAATGTTTTTGATGAGCTGATCATTAAGAAAGCAAATGTAACTTCACAATTGTAATTGTGGGAAGACGCTGAATTTTTTAAAATTAATTTAAAAGAATTAACGGACATGAAAATTGAAGTGTTTTTTGCGCTCTCTATTCGAGGTCAATATTTAAGCAAAAAAAAAAAGTTAAAAGAAAAAAATTCCTGACACAAAATTATGCAAAAAATATTCATATTTTCGAAAAATTGCACATGATTTGTTCATGATGTTCACACTTCATTATAAAAAATATATGTTTAAAAATTTGCAACTTTCCAAAAATCAGAATTTTTAACGAACATGAGACCTGTCCCGTTCTCCTAAAAGTCGTATAAGCTATCCGAGGTAAAAATTTAATCAGAACATGTGCCGTTTTAAAGAAAAAATTTTTTAAACAAAATTAAAAGTTGCCTATATTTTGCACACAATTACCCGAAATGTTTTCAAATTTTCGAAAGATTGTACATGATCTTACTTCAAGATCTGCCTTTAGGGAACATATTTCATTTAGGGAGAATAAAATCCATATCTTCAATGTTTTAGGTATGGGAAAATTCCGAAAAAAATTGAATTTTTGCAATTTTCGAAAAATCAAGGTTTTAACGATAATGAGATTGCATCATTCTCTGGAACATCCACGCTATTCAAGAACAAAATTTAATCAATAAATTCGGAGCCATTTTTTGAACATGTCTGAGGGGCTGTATGTGAAGTTCCCCTGTAAATGAAAATATCGGTTTGAAATTCAAGGGCCGCGACATCGATGGCGGCTAAATCGATTGGAAAGTATCAATTTTGGAGAAGGGGGAGTTGTGCATTCTTCTGCGCATGCGTGGTTGCACTAGTGATGTGAAACTTGAACCGCGCATGCGCAGAAGATCGATAGTGATTTAACGTTTGAGGTGGCACAATCTCCCTAATGCAGAACGGTTTAGTCTGGTTTAGTCGCTAGCCTTTTTCACAGACGGCCAGACGTTTCGCCGTCAATCGATTTTTCTACATCAAGACCCCAAAAAACATGGATTCTGGAAGTGTTGTTTCTGATGGCACTGATTCTGGCTACATCACTTGTTGAAGGATTTTTTTCTACATACAGTAACGGGATTTATTTTTTCGTTACCAGGGAACGGCTATGAGAGTTTTTCTGCTTAAGTTTTCCGTTTTTCCCTCAGCTTTTTCCTTTTACAGCATAAGTAATGGTGAAAAAGTAAAAAATAACGTACGTGATTTTTCAACGTTGGTACGTTACAAATCACAGAGAATACACTTGGTTTTTTATTTATTTGGCGCTTGAGGGCCTGGCTTCACGAAATGTCTTACGGCATTTTTGCGTCTTTCTCGGCCGTGCCGCTATATGGTACATGATCGCGACAATATCGAACAGTACTTGCATTCATATGACGTCTAGCCGCACGACGGAGAAAGTCTGGAAATGCCGTGAGATATTCCATTGTGCCAAGAAATAAAAACCCAAGTATATTTTTTGGAGAACCAACTCTGGTGGGATCACGTGGAACCCTTGAGTACGTAATACAAATACTATTTTAAAAAGAAGCAGTTTTAAAACGCACGTTTTCTTGAGGCCTCATTTCGCTAGATGTGAGGGGAGTGGAGAGTTTGATTATTCTATTGATAGGACTATTATATGAAATCTGTAGCTCGTTTTTCGATGCAAACTATTTTCTTTTACACTGGAGCAAACCCTCATGTTTCAGTTAGTCAACTAAACTTCTCCCTATCATTTATTCTGAATTCAACTGAGTTAGTAAAGGAGTGGGGAGTAAAGGATATGCCAGGATCAAGAAAACGTGCGCGTATAATACTAATTTACTTCTGCCCAGTCAGTACTCCAGACGAGTGCTCGTACTACAGTGCAGAGAGCCATTACACTGCTACAGTGTAATGGCTGTAGACTTGGGTCGTTTTCCTTTTTTGTACCTCGAGTAGAGCCTGAGTCGCTTGTTCCTGTGGAATTGCTATTTCGTACATTATAAGAAGAAAATATTGTAATCTGCTGCGCGGGTCGGCGATTTTTAACAAAAAGCTTTTTGTGGGGCCCTGATAATGAAAAATATCCCTCCATGGAAGAATCGAATTGAAGTTCTTTCATAATGCCATTATTATGGACGTTTGTTGCTCGCTTACTGATTGTTGCCGATGTAAATAGCAGTAAATAGGCTCCAGCGAAAAACCTTGTTGAATGTCGACTTCATCGCTCTTTGCTATATTTTATTCATAATTGAATTAGGTGGTACAGGAAAGAATGAATATTAGGGATATAAAACAGAGAATACAAGGATATAATACGAATTCCGGAGCTCAAGAAACCGTGCGTGCTTATCGCAAAAAAGTTGTGACTGTCTGCAGCACTGCTTGTGCGTTTGGTTGGAGACGCTGTACCTGCGGAACGTGATATAAATAGTAAACTTTCTCTATAAGGTAGAATCATTCTAAATAATATACTTATTATACTTCCTTTTCACGACAGTTATAAGCTAATGTTAGGTGCATTTGCTTTAGTCGGAATTAAATATTTTCTTTCCGGGATTTTATGTCGGTATTATAACCTCAAAATCATAAGTTCAAAATGCAACACCCTTTGTTGTCACTGCTTATTAGGCGCACTTTTGGAAAACCTTACCCTATTTACAAGATAAAACTATTGATAATGTGGTAAAGAGAGCTATTTTTAACCAATTGCATATTCAAATCTGTGGATAGGAGTCCCCACCCAAATTTCACAGTTTGATTATATTTTAGGATAATTTACATAATTATTGAAGAGTAGGCGTGCCTATTTACAAAATAAATATAAAGGTTGAAATATTTTATTTATTGTTTTTTCGAAAAATACTGTTTTTGTGATGTAGGGTATGCCTTATTTAAACTGAAATGATCATGCAAGTGAAGAAAAATTGTCTTGCACTGGGGCTAACTTGAAACTTTTTTTTTATGAAAAGTATCAAATTTTATTCTCAAGAACTTGCATAGGCAATAAGTTACTACTATTGTCTTGTGATAATTTGCTTAAACATCCCCAATGTTATGTAATGGACATGGACAGTCCTCTATTTGCGCTTAATGACAACACAATTTTAAAAATCTTTTAAAATATGATTGATTGATTACATGACATCTTGCCCAATGACATTGTTTGGAAACAAAGATTATCAAATTTCCCTTTTCTGAGTTATTACAAAATAAATGCACTTCTATGCACATTTACTTGTTATTTTTCAATACGTAAATGTTAATTCAGCATGATCTTTCCATATGTTTGTTCGACAATCAGCCTTGATTATTGTAATATGTTTTGGTCATCTTATTTTTAATGGTCTCTGAAAGGTTTGTTCATTCTAATGTTTGGAACACATTGGTAAACTAAAAAGCTTACTTTCTGTGGGTAAGAGTTCTTATGGTGATGTTGGTAAATAGTACTGGAAAAATATAATCTCATGTACACTGAGTTGAAATGCTTGTACCTTTTTTGGATCATACTCCAAATTCTGTGTGGGTTTTATGTTTGCTGTGAACATTTTGTTTCCAAAGCCCGGTGTTGCCCAGGCATTTATTAAACAGGAAAAGGAATGGACTCTGTCCAGAATGGGAAATTGAAGTAATTTTTATTTAAATTCCCACACTCTTCCCTTTCAATTCTTCTTTTAGGGGTTTTATAAAATCGCAGATGAACTCGCTTCTGAGGAAATACATCTTATAGTTCCCAGACCTTTACATTAGAATTGTACAAATAATAAGTAAATCTCTCTCACGTGATTCTTGTAAGCCTCTCTTTATTAATCTAGGTATTTTACCATTACCTTGTCTTTTCAGATAAGAATCAGTGGTTTTTGTCAAAAATGGGTCAATTTGTCAAAAACTTACGGGCGGGAATATAATTTCAGCAAACATCGTTGTCTATAACTAGAACACTCGACATAGTAATCATATTCATCAGGTGACAGTATCAACAGCTCACTACAAAAAAAAATCACACAAAATTATGCACATGTATATTATTTTACACCTTGCAAAATGACATTAAATGTTTAAATTCAATGCAAAAGTTTAAATCCCAAGTAAAATCTTTTCTGCTGCACAACTGTTTCTGTACAATTAGAGACTATACTGAGCATCCAAAAGGAAAGTAATATTAATTTTAACAATGACATGTAATGTACTATATACCATTTGGATTGTATAATTGTAAAGAATCTGTAACAAGTATTGTACTTCAGTTTCTGGGTCAATGACCCCCATCTCGTTCAGGTTTTCGTCCAATTTCCCTGATCCTCGAGCAAATGCTGAGTTGGCCCCTTGTTTTGCTTCTGGACATAAATGTAACTTCAAAAAAAACTTCTCCCCATAGCACATCACACACAGTTTGTGTTTTTGATATAAATAAATAAATAAAATGTTTTGAAGGTCATGTGTGTAAACTTTCTTTAACATTGGAATAAAACTGTCAATTAAATAACACAACAATCTAACTTTCTTGATATAAGAAAAAACATTGATTGGGAAAAACCAACAACAATAACAACGTATCATAAAAGATGTGTAATGCAAGAATGTACCTTTCTGTAAAAAAACACACATTAAAATTTGTTTAGCTGTTCCCAGGATTTCCCTGATCAGACAGACAAATATTGTCAAAACAATTTGATGAGCTTGTATAATAATAATAATAATAATAACAACAATAACAATAATAATCAAATTAGTTTATAAAAAGACATCTTGAAATTACAGACAGGCACTTCAATTTTCTTAATTAGAAAAGGATAAAAAGATTCGCACCATCAAATAAATTGTCAAGTGTTGAGAAGGAAAAGAACTTCAGTTCTGAACTCTAAAGGTATGTTTTTGTTGGTGCAACGGAGGCTGTAATGCCAATATTTTATGTATTTGTTTCTTTTCATACCTCCCCAGGGGTGGGTTACTCTGCCCGAGTTGAGAACCCCTGCAAGACTTGGCCTTTATTTGCACAGCGTTTTCCTTTCCTTAGCCTTGGCTGTCTTTCGTGAATATATGTATATGGCAGAGCTTATTTGATTCTTATTCCTTTATGCATATGGCAGAGCTGTGACTAGATTGTCGTTATGAGTAGGTAGTAGTATTAATATGTTGTTTTGTCAAACATTGCTCTCTATATCTGATAATTGAACCTCTTTTGTTCCTGGGAACACTTGAAATTAAAGAGCGTTTTTTTCAAAATCTGATGAATGCAAAAGAAATTCAATATAGGTTATTCATCATTTAGGCATTGACCTGCTTCATCATCCCTTAAATCAGGTTTTATCAAAACTCAACAGATTCAAGAGTAAATTTTTGCTTTATGCATTAAAAATCCCAAGATTATAGCAAAAACTGTTATAAATACACTCTCAAAATTTGATTTGTTTTGAAAAAACACTACTCAATTTTGCCTTCAATGTCTTCAGTCTACATACCTTCTGACTCTCCCACCATGAACATCCTTGGCTGAAGTTTGGCCTAGGGATGTTTTATGTTAACAATAAAATTTGATCTCTGCTTGATTCAACTGCAATCCTCAAGAGCATGTTGATAATGGATACTTTAATATTGAAACAATAGCTCTTACATCACTTCATCCATGGACTTCACCCATACTTGTAAACACAGAAAACTTAATACAGAAATGTACTACATAAATTAAAAGAATGAAACTTACATTTATTTGAGAACATTATTCTTGGTACTTAATTATTATCAAATTCTATTGGCAGTAGTAAGTAATATTTTAAAAATAAATTACATCAGCCCCTTGATTACTTAGTTATAGTAAGAAAGTATTTGTGTGTAGAAGAATATGGTAAATAGATTGCTAAGAAGAAGAAGAATAAACATGGTATACCTTATGATCAGAAATTGGTTTTAATTAGAAGTGTTATAAGGTCAATAATTTATATAATTTTTTTTTTGCCAGTGGGCTCAGAAATTGAAAGAAACAATACCGCCACTGGTCATGTGAGAAGTGTCTACGGTTTTGATTAATAGCAGGAGTTCAGTTAACCCCCCCCCCTCCCTCCCCCCCTGTTTTTTTACCTATTCGAATACAGTACATATGTCTCAGATGAATTCTCCTACTCTGTGCAATACTATTTACACTGAATGTAACGTCAAGCAAAGCCCCAAAGGAGAGACTACCCTCTCAAATATTTGCTGTTTTCATGCATTATGGAGCATATTCTTGGTATGTAATGAAGATATTGCCCACTGTGTATAGGTTGCAGCAATTTTGCTGCCACAGGCCATTGCTATTGCCAGTATTGTAATATAAAAATATTACATACACGAATCAAGTAATATTAATTGTTATAAGTACCAATTGAAAAACAAGAAAAAGAGGTTACTTTTTCCTTCAAAGATCTCTTTTGCTCCTCTGGAAATAGAGCAATGAATTTATGTCCTCTCCAGCCTTTCCTGTCTTAGTTCTCATTCTTCATCTATGGTTGCCAGTTTTCAAAGCTTTTGAGCCCATACTTGTTATGTAATATTCAGGAAGGATTTCACTTCTGGTCCTTCATCTATTCAGACATGTCTTTTCCTCATACATTCAGAATTCTGTTTTATTAAAATTTATTTCAAGTCCTGATGTTCAGAATTTTTCATTAAATTTTCACAACACATTAAGAGCATTGTCTTTTTCCTGACAAAGATAGTTTGGTCTTCTATATAACATATCAAATATGATTCTCAAATTGCATCATTTTTTCATGTTTTGAAAACATGTTTAAATAAAAATTTAAATTGAGTGGGAGCAACTCTTGTCATAAATCTTTACATATAGTAAATATTTCCTCCCATTTTAATTTGGATCATCTTGTGGGAGAGGGGAAAAATTGTAAAACAAGAATAGTAGCATCAAGCAGTAAGAGTAGCACTATTCTCATACATCTCACTAATTATGCTGTGAAGACAGCTATGTTAATTGGTGAATATGGTTAGGTAGGAGTTTGATAGGTTTCATTTTAGTAAATGATTGATACTTGATAGATATATCACACGGAGAATGACAAACAGCTTATACGCAATACTATTTTATCAACAATTTCCTCATAACTCAATGTCTTTGAGAAATGTTATTCAAGTGTCTTTTAGATATATTATGCATTGATATTATATTCATATTAAACAACAATTGTTTCAAAATTAATTATATATGTATATGTTTCAGGATGTGCATGTAATGACGCTTCAGTGAAATAAAGATCCTGATCTTTATGAATCATGGAGATAAATTACTTATTACAAACATGAAGTCAAACTACCTCAGAGTTCACTACTTGTGTATGTGCACTGTTCTTTACATCTAATATCCACTGTATTTTGAGATTCTTGAATATATGTACGTTTCTTAAGCTGCTTCAGTTAGGAGCGTAATGATTCTTTCACTGAAGGACAAAGTGTGGTGGTTTGCATTATACTCGCGTGTGTTTGTGCTTGCCACATCTGCTCTCTTTAATCTTCTAATACCTGATCATGATGCAGATGCTTTTGTTGCCCCAAAATCAGAAATCATTCAGGAAACATTTGGTGATGTGGCTGTCAGGTATCTTTGTGGAGGATTGATGAGATGGGATGCCCAATACTTTATGCATATTGCAATGTATGGTTATACTTATGAGAATTGTTTAGCATTTTTTCCACTTTACCCACTTGTTTGTCGAGTGGTGGCACAAGTATTGTATATTATAGCTGGGGGAATTTTGAGTGATTTTTCTTTGTATTTGATCAGTTCAGTATGTATTAACATGTTTTGTTTTGTAAAATCAGCTTCCATTTTATATAACTTGAGCCTTAGAGTGCTGAAAAATGAAAGACTAGCATACAGAGCCTGCATTTTTTATTGTGTAAATCCTGCCAGTATATTCTTTTCCGCGTCTTATTCAGAATCACTGTATTCATGTTTGACTTTCTATGGTTTGTTAAAATGTGGATGCGGATTCAAAGAAAAATTTTCAATGAATTGTGGAATTGTATTTGGTTTGAGTGGGGTTACAAGATCAAATGGAATTTTGAATATTGGTTTTATAGGGTATAAGTGCCTTAAAACGTTTTTTCATGAAACTCTGCCAAAATGTAGTAGAGAAATAAGAAATTTCAGTGTAAGAATTTTGTGGATGATGCCTGTGATATTAATGATAAGTGGTGTTTTTATTTTACCTTACATATTGTCAGTTATACTCTCTCTTTTACCTTTTGTATCCTTTCAGATATACAGCTATCAAAAGTATTGTATTCCTCACAATCATAGTTTGCCCAATTTTTTGGTTACATTTGCCAAAACAAATGATTTAATTATTCCTGGGGGAAGTATTCAAGAGGAAGGACACTGGTGTGCAATGGCACTACCATTATCATATTCTTACATTCAATCACATTATTGGAACGTTGGCTTTCTGAGATATTATCAATGGAAACAGATTCCCAATTTTGTTTTGGCTTTTCCTGTAGTTTGGATCATTTTGAGCGAGACCTATTCTTACATAAAAAAACACAAAAGATATTGCTTATATCTTGGATTGTATGACTTTCCAAAATCAAAAAAAGAGTTGTCCAAAGACGAGGGAAGTTATTCTAAAACAGTTCATTTACCAGAAGATGTACTTCCTTATGTCATTCATGTATTGTTCTTGACAGTATTCAGTGTATTATGTGTCCATGTTCAAGTTACGACTAGGTTAATTTCATCTTCATCCCCAATTTTGTATTGGTTTTGTGCAAAAATTGTGTCAGAGGATGATGATATGAGTGGTACAATTGATTCATCAAAATTATCTGATGATTTGACAAAAATATGTAGAAGGGAAAAATTCACAAGGAGGAATATGGTACAAAATGACATTGAGGAAATGGAAAATTTGCAGAGTTATTGGAAGGTTTTCGTGTTAGGTGGTATTCCATCAACACGTAAAAAAATATTTATACATTTGTACTTTTTACTTTTTATGAATGTAGGAACTATTTTATTTAGTAATTTTTTGCCATGGACTTAAAATTTTCAATAGATAATCGATTAAACTGTTATAATATTATTGAAGTTTTGTATAAAAAGCATCAATAAAGTCGAAAGCGTTAGCGAAAAGTGTAGTGTCGGGATTAACACTTCCGTCTACCACCAACGCCCTAGTTCCAGAGTGAGGAGACGCCACGACTTCCCTCTCCCTTTTTCGTTAAACAGCAAGTAGCGTATGCACAAACTAAGGTATGCCTGGATTTACATAAAGTTAGTTTTTTTGTTTATATCATTTATAAAATTATAGAAAAAGAGGATGAACATTATCGTGCCCCAACCCTTTCAATTTACAAACTTTTATTCATATTGATGGTATTACTGCCGTTTTCAGCCTAATTTCTAAAGGTTATTGAATATGAGCTTAATTGAATCCTGAATTCAGATCTCTTTTCAGATTCTTTTGCAGCTTGTAAAAAATATCACGTAAGCAATTTATGTAAATTAATTAAAACCTAGTAAAACGAAAGTCTATGTTGTAACAATACTTGCATAAATGTTTGTTTGCGAAGTGACCGTGTTAGGTCATACCATCCGCGCATATGGTTCTGGCTTTTAATTGCCACTGGACTCTTCAGTTTTTGTATTAGATCTGCACTGAGAACGTTGTCGGTAATATAATTCATACAAATCAAAAAAGAACTTGGTTTCGAATATATGGAGATCGACTCGAGAACTTTGCAACAAACAGTATTGTTTCGACACGTTTTGAAACATCCTCACACACACACACGCCCATGCTCCCCCCCCCCCCCCCCCCCCGGAAATGTGCTTCCACCGACAGAGAGAGAAAGGGACTTCTTCTCGGAGGGGCCACTTTACACAAAGAAGAAATCAAGTATACATTTTGAATCAACAAACCTAATATCCTAGCCGCCACGGGTGTTTGGAGCAAAGTCGGCGCCGTGGCGCACATAGTGTAAATAGTGTTTAGGATGTATATAGTGTCGTGTGAAAGTGCGTGTGAATGAAAAAAAAAAAAAAAAAAAAAACCACCCAGAAAACTAAAACTAATAAGCATGTAGAAAAATACAAAGTCTTGTGATAATCTTAAGTTCCCGGCCAAAGTGCTGGCTTCATCCATAGCTTAAGTTAGAAATAAGTTAGTAAGCACTGCCCCCTTCTTTGCCGCAGCCGTAGAGCTGCGGCGCATGTACCCCAACAAGAAAATGAACTCCCGCCTCGCCAGGACTACTGGCGGGGGGAAAGTTGAAAAAAAACAAAAAAACAACCTAATATCGAATGAAAATGAATTCTTTAAA
Organism: Gryllus longicercus; assembly: GCA_038098605.1. Taxonomy (NCBI): domain Eukaryota; kingdom Metazoa; phylum Arthropoda; class Insecta; order Orthoptera; family Gryllidae; genus Gryllus; species Gryllus longicercus. Next base: position 927,904 of record JAZDUA010000557.1, read on the forward strand.
GATTATGCATTCAATACCGTCAATAGCACAAGAAGCACTGCAACAATGCTTCTTCCCAAGTCTCTCTGTATATACAGAGGTATACAGAGGGACTTGTTCTTCCAGCTGCGGGTAACTTGAACATTTCATCCTTTTTCTTTGCGGTTCAAAACGTAATTCATCCACCGCGTGACGTTTGTTTTTGTCTTTTAAAATCGTTGAAAGTATACTTGTAACAATACCGAATTCATCTACTATAGATTTTTTTCTCATCCACCACTTTCTCAACTGAACGAATTATTTTAAGTTTTACATTTAAATTAATGATTTGAGATGTTTGTCCATCTCCGTGATACGTTGCTCTAGTTTTGTCTCGGTGGATTTGGATTTCGAGGCGTGAAAACAAAGTGCGTCAGTTTCTTCAAGTTAAAAGATTTTCACTCAGGGGAAGAAGATATTATTTTGAGTTATCGAGAAACTCGTGAAATTAAATTTCAAGTTAACGAGATAGTAAAACACGTAAAATACGTATAAAGCCACGGGGATTCAAAAATTGCTCGCCGTATCAAAAACAGACTGCAAACATAAATCAGAACCAACTAAAACTCTTTGTTATCGAAAACAAGTCGAAATATATTATTAAATAAATTGAATTATTTGAAGCAGTGGTTCAGCCACAGTACTATTATCAGCGCACGTTTTCATGAGCCCTCATTTTGCTAAATGCGACAGAGTGGGAGGGTTGTTTACTTCGGCAACAGAATTATTATAACATTTGTACCTTGCTTTTCAATGTAAAATCGTTTCTATACTCGGAAGCAAACATTTAAGGTTATCAGATTTTATCAATAAGGCTCGTTGGTATCATTTATGCTTAATTCAACTAATGTTAGTGAATGAGTTGGGGGTAGATATTCCGGGGCTCAAGAAAACGTGCGCGTATTATACACATCTGTGAGTGTAGCTGTTTCATTGATAACACTAATCTCTATATTGTATTTAGATCGGGAATCTTGCACATGAAATCCGACTTCAGATAATGCGCTTTAGACACCAGTTTGTATAACAATTATTAGCGGGAATATTAAATGCAGCCAGATGCCAAAATTATCTCCTTGTTTCAAGACATTGAAACATTTATGAAGTATTTCTTTTAAATATTGCATATTGTTCACCTTACCGTGTTTTTTGATTGGTTACCGATAAAAATTGTCACTTTATACTACTTTCAAAATGTTTCTCAACAATTCTCACTCTCCATGAAATATGGCACCGTCTGGTCTGGCTTTTCAAACGAAGTGCTAGTGCTGTGATCAAACTAGTGTTGCGCAAAACGAGCGAAAATTCTGAATGCTGGAGGAACTCGCCCATGTATTTCGACCATGATTAGATAACGGTGATAGAGGTCTGTGAGCAGTCAACAATCAGTGGTCACAAGTGATTCGATACTGGCGCCCCTTTGAATTTCCCGTGGAGCCGCAAGGAGAGCGATTTTCTATGATCGTCAGTACACTCCGATTTAAATATATTGGCGCGTCAAGGCCACGAGTTGAGTGGAGTGGGGGCTCTAACATTCAATCGGGAGCTTCCTTACAATTAAAATGTTTGGTATTAGAGTTGATTTGATAACAATGTCCCCTCCTCCTTCCAGTTCATGATCTTGAAGATCCACCATTGATAAATTAAAGTATATACTAGGATTTATTTAATTCAGCACTTGACGTAACTCAGTTGTTCACGGTTTCATCCAATCGAGAGCTTGAATGTCCCTATAGTAACGTCACTTTGGCGACCTATAAGCTCGCGATTGGATGATACTGCACAGCTATTTTACGTCAAGTACACAACTCAATAAATTGTAGTATAGTTGGCATTTCACTCGCGTACGTCCAGCAATAACCTGTTTTCATCTGACGTTAGGGTTCCGGTGCCACTGCGTTTCTGAAAGATGACATTAATAAAATAAATATTCCAAAACAAACTAACGTAATTATGTATTAGATGTGCGGGATGCAAAGAAAATTGAATGTGATATCATACCTCCCTGCGAAACGTCTGTGTCAAAACCATGAAAGCGCGCTGTTTGGAAAAGAGTGCAATGCTAATAATGTTCAGGAGGGAACGAAAGGAGATCAATTGAAAAACGATGAAACTTCGAACGCAGTAGTTGTACCTGAATGTATTGATGGCACTAGTTTAAACAGTCATGACGGTAACATTACAGATGAGTGTGCCAGTGAAACATCTGGTGATTCCCGGTTAACATATTCTTTCTATAATGTGCCGTGTGAAGAATTAGCTCAGAAACTTCTGGGGAAAGTTTTAGTTAGATCATTGGAAAATGGTATTGTTTTGAAAGGAAGGATAGTGGAAACTGAGTGTTATCTTGGTGGAAATGACAAAGCATCACATTCCTTCAATGGTAAAGTTACTCCAAGAAACAAACCGATGTTCATGAAACCAGGAACAACTTATGTATACTTCACTTATGGGATGTATTTCTGCTTCAATATCTCAAGCCTAGGTTTGTATCCTGATGTGAAATTTGAAAAGTAATGGGGAAAAGTAAGCACTTCTGCTTTTACTTAAGAATTAGTTCTTTTCGATATTTAAGGGTTTGATATAAACCCTGATGAACATTTTTTGCTGTAGTCTAAATATTGTGAGATTTATTAAGGGTTTTTCTCCATTTGTTCTTTAATTCTTTTTGAATTAACAGCATTAGGTTCTTGTTGGCTTTTGTTCTTTGACAAGTATTTTTTGTATGGGAGATCGACTAATAATAAAGTAAAGAATATGGGCAGAGAAATATGTCTATAACATACATAAGAAATGAGATTTTCATGTAGTTGTGTAGATTGAGATTAATCCATAGTGTATCTGAAGTAGTATCCATAGTATATGAGTAAAAAGTTTGAATACAAGTTTGGTGAATCATTGTAAACTTAGTGACCAGTATGTTGAACATAATTTTTGGAAAGACATACCTGTATTTCTGATTTCTCCACTCTCTTTTGAAGCTTCCTGGTGTGTGTTAAAGAAAAACCTTCTGATTCATCAGTATACAATAAGTAATATAAAGATATAATGATATTATTAGATCTAAAATGTATAAGTAAGGCTACAAGAATACATTGTATTGTGACTCTATTATGAACACTTAGAAAAACTAATTTATTACATGTCTGTCATATGAAAAATAATTGCACATTTTTCTACTTTTACTTCAGTTCTAATGGAAATTTTGAGTAATTTTTTGAGATCAATAATAGATCTAAAATTTGTGTGTCCTGTGTCCTGTACATTTATACTTCTATTTTCTATAGTGGCTGATGACATTAATTATTGTTACACCTCCTGCCTTATAAAATTAATCTTTTTAATTAATTTGCTAACATCCTTGTCAATGGAGCTCGTGGTCTCAGAAATGTGCTTACCATTGTTAAGATTCATTTTATCCGGCAGGAGGTGTAATAATGACCTAATGTCATCAGCCTTTATAGAAAATAGAAGTATAAACGTACAGGACATTTTGAGCAGAATTGATCAGGATTATAAGTTTATTTTTATTAAAAATGTTTGCATAATCTGTTTCATTTGTTAGTATTTTAGAATTTAAGCTGATAAAATAAGCAGTTGCTCTTCATTTTTTACTTCATCGTTAGGATCCAATGTGAATTTTTTATGTTTTTGTTTCCTTAAGTTCAGAATATTTCAATTTCACTCTAGATTAGAAATTACCATTAATTATTTTGTTTTGCAGGTGATGGAGCTGCAGTTTTAGTGAGAGCTGTTGATCCATTACAGGGTCATGATTTTATGAATACTCAGAGAATAAACCAGAGAATGCGCAGCAAAAAGAACTTGTTGCAAGCTGATTCTAAGAAATGTAATGTTCCTACAATCAAACCTCACGAGCTTTGCAACGGTCCTGGAAAATTGTGTATAAGTTTGTGTATTGATGAAAAATCATGCAACATGCAAGATTTAAGTTCTTGGGGGGGAATGTGGATAGAATCAGATAGTGAAGGTGAACAAATTTGTTCTGGAGGTTGGGTTACTTCTACAAGGATTGGCATAGACTCAGCTGGACCTGAGTGGGCTCTGAAGCCATTACGGTTTTATATTTTTGGAAACAACTCTGTAAGTAAAAGAGACAGAAAAAGAGAACAAGAAAGATTGATGTTATTGAAATGATAATATGATGTGTTTTTTTTTGTGGTGGACTTTTAGGTAGCTTTGGTGTTCAATCATCATTAATATATGAATAGATTTCATTAGAGACAAGGATAAAGTTTATAATTATTTGTAGAATGGCAAGTTAAAATTGAAAGAACATGGGTATATCTGTGTACAAGTTATTGAGTATTGTTTTGATTCATAGATACTTAAGAAAGATGACATGTTTTTTAAAAAATACCACTTTTATGTATTTTAATAGTGTCAGATATTAAAAGTTTTCCCCATCATTTTTGAATAGTGTGTTCTTGAGAGTGACATTAAGAAAATTAAATTGCTGATGCTAAAAGACTGGAATGTGAATTCAACAAAGAAAAGCTTATCACCTCAGGTGCAAAGAAAATCTTTTTAATTCATCTGTGGAAAAAAAAAAAACACAAGTGTTTAGGAGCAAGAAATTATGTTAAGCCTGATCAAAATGAAGGGGTCTCAACAGTGACTTGTGTCTTCAACTTTCTTACATACTCGTACTATATACTTAGTGTAGAGAAAGTTATTAAATATTGCAGTCAAAAACGGCGATTTTTCGGCAGAAAAATTCTTAATGTAGATCCCTGATATCGAAACAGGAGGTAATTGTTGCTTCTTTACATAGTAAAGTACTTCCGTTAACACGTTTTGCAGTCAAAATCAACTATTTGTGGGTACTTGATACCGAATTATTGATTTATGGCGTAACTTGCGTCTGCCTGTCAACGTCGGCGGCTCGCAGTTAGGAAGGTTTTCTCTGAGCGTTATTCCCCGATCAATCAGGTTTGATTTTGAAATGGATATTGTAATTTTTGCGAATACTTAGAATGAAGTCTCAAGGACATTTTCAAATTTTTTCGAAAATGACTCCAATTTTTTGGACTTTTTTATCGAATAGAGCAAAGTGGATATGGCGCAGGTCAATTTTCTCTAAAATCTCTGAATTTTCGAAAAAGAAAAAAAAAAAAGAATCCTCAGCGTCTTATAACTAAAATATTGAAGTTGGAGATTTTTCTTGTGAATTAATTATTTTCTTCAAAATTACATTTTTAAATGAGGTTATACACCATTTTTTCAAATATAAGTATGTTTGGCTTAATTTTGCGCGAAATATAGGCAATTTTAAAAACAAAATTTTCTCAAAAACGGCTTAAAGTTTCTTTAAACTTCGTGAACAGATAGTGCTAAATGCACAGAACAACATAACATAAATACCAATTTGATGTATTCTTAAAATTACACAAATATATATATTTTTTATATCTCTCTCACGTCAATAATTACGTTATGGGCGTTTTTATGAATTATTGCATTTGTGAGTACAATTGTCTCAAATAATGTCTTATGAAACTACTCAAAAACTGAAATATTTTCTGTGAAAATGTGCTCAAAATTACACATTTTCAGAATAACATTTTCTCAAAACGGCTCCGAATTTTTCAATGGAAAGTTGCGTGAATGACCGTATTTTCTTCAATAATATTCTTAAATATTGGAACTCTACTCTTAGAGGCCGAAAATGTCGAGAAATGTGAAAAAAATTCGTTTCGGTGCTGAAGGCAACTCCAGTTTAGAAATGCTACTTAGTTTTTTTGATGGAGATGGACAAATACACATGATTGTGATAATTTGGTGACTTCGCCCCAAACGATTGCATGCACGCGAGCCGTTATCAGGGCAGTTCCGGTTGTGACGGAGCTGTGCTGCAGGAAGGCGTCGCACCTGGCAGGACCCTCGTGCCCTTGTTGCACACGGCCAGGCGTTGGCAGCCACCCGCAACCATCCTCGTGGGGCAGAACCTCGACGTTGATGCGGCCGCCACACGTCACCTCTCTTAGGCCAAGCAGCCGATAAAACGGGCTGCGCACTCCTCTGAGTGTCTCGCAGACGTCGGCCTGACCGGCCCGTCGAACGAAATTAATTCGGGTTTTGACAGATGACGGACTGTTGAACTGTTTGGGCCGGTAGGTAATGGCCAGTCACGTACGCGGCTGATCTGCCAAGTGATGCTGACACCGGTCTTCTCAACATCTCTTCGCCAAGATACGTCTGCGTCTAAGTTCTGATTTCAAGTGTCTTTTCCTTTCGCTGCCCGTTGCTCCCTTATCTTCAACCCTTTAGGAAAACGCTGTGCTGCCGCGGGGGTGGTGCTTAGCTTCTGACTGGTTCGTTCATAAAGCTTTTCGAACTTTCTATCGGCCTAACTCGTCGAGATTGGATCTTGGCCATTCCTCGTCTTAGCGACCTATTTTTCTATGTCTTTAATTGGTCGCTTTTGTGCGACCGCGGGCTCGTAGCGCCTTCGCGAAATGGCAAAGCAGCTGGCTGCTGTCAGATGTCTCGCCGATTATTTTATGATGAGCCCGCAAGGATTTTAAGTGCTACCGAATTGCTTAACTAGACTATTCCGGTGATCGATGTAACTAACCCCGAGAACAAGGGATGAGGTGGGGGTTTCCTCGGCAGACGACTCGCGGAAGGAGCCCTTGGGACTGGCTTCCTTTGTGGAGGCGGGGGTGGGCGACGGACGGCGCGGCGCACGTGTGCGCAACTGGTGTTCGGAGAAGGCGCCTGTACGCGAGGGCCGTGCAGGAATCGATGAGACTCAACTCTACATATTTAGGTTTACTACAAACATGAGACAAATGATGTTTACATGTATAAGACAATTCTAATTATTATAATACAAACGATTTTACAAAACATTTGATTAACATATTAAAATTTAAGTTAGCACGCTTTTTCTTTCGAGAATTGTATGACTAATTCATTTAGATCAAATATTGATGCTTCATCACGTTCGATAGGTATAATTAATACACTAGTCTTTTCTTCCAACCTTTTGGTGGGTAAAAATGTTTCATGAGTTTGCGATTCGAAAATCTACGTTCCCCACCTGCCACAGCTTCCTGCAGTGTTAGAAGAATCCTCAGAGCAATGAGAACAGTTGATACATTATACTAGAGCTTTTGCTGCAGTATAAATGTGAGAACTTCTTGTGGGGGTTAAGATTTTGTAAGTGTTCGAGCTACGAATCATTATGGAACATTATGTACACACCTTTCCGATTCTTTGGCAATTCATTTAATATTGCTGATAGTAAAGATGTAAATGTAAAAATATTGAAGTTGCTAGGCGGAAGAGCGAGTATTACAGCCTGAGGTTCGCCAGAAATAAAGACAATAATAATAATAATAATAATAATAATTATTATTATTATTATTATTATTATTATTATTATTATTATTATTATTATTATTATTATTATTTTAATTCTATCAGAGCTGACAATGCTAGTCTCTTTTCCAGCCGAGAATATAGCACATTCTTAGGGCTACTTTACATTTCTTCTTATAGTGCCTTCCTGAGAATATAGGCTTTGCCCAACAAGGCTACCTTTTGAACTTCTGTTAAGGTTTTTCCTGGTAATTAAATATTGATCCAGTTGCTTTGTGATAGTTTCTAGAGCTCATATTACTATGTTAGTTTTTGTGTTCTACGTTCTTTGTATTTTTATTTTTAAATCTGTGTACGTAATTTTTTCTGCTTCTTTATTATCTGCTATGTTGATACCAAATGTTTTGCATGTATTGTAATGATCTAATTGGCAGACTCTAATCATGTCGTAATATGTATTCGTATTTAGCTAACGTATGGTATCCTGTAGCTATATGGTCGACAGTTTCTTCACGCCCGTGACATAGTCTACATTTAGTGTCAATATTTTCTTTGAGGATGTGTCTTCTAGTATTTCGTTTTGATGGCTTGGCCCTGTGCTGCAATTATGAGGCTCTGTGTTTCTCCTTTCAGTTGACTGAGTATCAACCAGTTGAACGAGTTTTCTTGGTCTATTCATTTTTTTTCCATTTTACGATGTGATTGCCCATGCATTGGTTCATTTCTTCATGGATCGAAAGTCATGATTTTAAATTTCTCCTTGAGTGCTGGTACATCGTCATCTCTGGCTACTCTTTCAACATTCGGTTCTTTCGCTATACTTCTTCTGAGCTGTTGTGTTGATTTTGCAATAGAATTTATATCATTTTGTTGTTCATACTGTTTTAAAATTTTCATTTAGGGATCAGTAGTTCGATACATGCAAGTATATAATTTTAGTATTGCGATTATTATTATTATTATTATTATTATTATTATTATTATTATTATTATCCTTTATATCACGACTAAGATGTTATGAATAGGATGAATATAAAATCTACACCAGGTTGCAACCAGCTACCTAAGGAGCAGATCTAGTGACTGTCGGTGCCTCTACATCAGTTTGTGCAAAATGTGGACTGTTCCAAATAAAGCAATTTCTTGCACTGGCCAGTATTTTGAATGACCTGTGAGTTTAGCTAAGTTCTTACACAAATCTTGCGGAACAAGTCCCAGCGCTCGGATGACTATCGGTACGACCTGTGCTTTTACGACCCACATTCGGCTGATCTCGATTTCCAAACACTTGTTTTTCAGATGTTTCTCTGCCTCCTTGGTTACGACGTTTTGATGGCAAGGTACATCAACATCGACTAGTAGACACGCCTTTTTCTACAAATCCCGGACAACAATATCCGGTTTATTTAGTGCTATCAAGCAGTCCGTTTGAATTTGTTGGTCGTACAATATTGTATAGAATTTAACAGATGTCACCAATTTTGGCGAGTGTTCGTACCACTTAGGGAATGTGTTTGGAACTTCGAGGGCGGTACAGATCTGCCAGTGGAAGTAACTACATTCCCTGACGTGTCTTTTCAAGTATTCGTGTTTCGCTAGAATTGGACAAGCGGAGACGATATGATCAATGGTTTCGACTTATAGCTGGCATATGCGGCATTTATCATCTTTGCTTCTCTATTATTATTATTATTATTATTATTATTATTATTATTATTATTATTATTATTATTATTTGTTTCGCGAATCACGGGGCCACGCGATACGTGCATCCCACCGGGGCTCAGTCGTGATTATGGGGGTAGGTGCACGTTACTTTTCTATCAGTATGTAATGCTGATTCCATTTTTACACCCCAAGGTACGCCTTGGAGGATGGAGTGAAATGGTAGTGATGATGATGAAATGATCACACAAACCAACATAGAGACACATTATTATTATTATTATTATTATTATTATTATTATTATTATTATTATTATTATGGACGTATAGGCCATTGCTGACCACGCTACACGATTGTGTGTAATTTTTCCAGGATCAGATTTTCACCTGTAAACCTCAGTACGACAAGGTTGTTACAATTGAAGAATAAATTATGTGATGATAGGATGAGGATGGGTGAAGGGACAACCACAAATACGACAATGTCTACGCAGGACTCAAACCTGCAGCCTCCTCGGGGCATATGATAGCTGACGCAACTGTCTGCGACACGAGGCCGAATTATTATTATTATTATTATTATTATTATTATTATTATTATTATTATTATTATTATTATTATGACCGAAGTGATATGATAAGAGGTGAAAGGACTAGGGTGATGGTGGGAGGTGGGGTTGTGGGAGGTGTTCGTGGTTTTTTTGGAACCATCCCAGCATTCGCCTTAGGAGCAAGGGAAACCACAGAAAACCCTTGTCAGGATAGCCGGCCCAGGGAACGAACCCGGACCTCACCATTGCGAATCCAGCGCTACGCACTGAGAAACTGTGCTCGGTATTATTATTATTATTATTATTATTATTATTATTATATTGTAAAGAATATTAGTGGTAATATGGAAAATATATAAAGCGTGATAAATCATCTTTTAAAACAACAGCTTGAATTAGAAAATTAGCTACTATTTTAAGAATTTCTTAGTTATTAAAAGGAAAGGAATAATAGTTTAATCCTCATCTGTTCGAATATAGTGTATGGACGTTTAAACACAGTTGTCGAAGATTCCATATGATTATTTTATTTTTAGAATATTATATTACAATTTTAAAATTGGATAGGGTATTAAGTGTCTTTTAGGGCTACCATTCATCATTATTAATTGATTAGTAGAATTAGAAAGCAAGTTTGATACATACTTCGGTGCGAACCTTCCTACAAGGGGGACAATACCCGAAGTTCAGCGTAGTTGCTCTCTTGGAAGTTGCAGCGGAATAGCTCGGATGATGCGGCGAAGTTGCGCACGGCAGCCGCTTGATAATACATGGCTGGAAATTACGTTTCGTGCTTTGGGCTTCACACGTTTCCTCATAAACGTGGAGAAATGGCGACCAAGTTACGGGAGCGACCGAGGGCGGAGCGCGAAAGCGGCCCGCTGGCCGGTGGCGGCGCTGGGGCGGAGGGCAGCCCCGCCCTGCCCCGCCCCGCCTCGCCCTACCCCGCCTCGCCCTGCCCCGCCTCGCGCCGCCCCGCCGCGCCTCGCCCCGCTCTGCCTCCTAGCCCCGCCTCGCCCCCCCCCGGCCCGCCCCTGCCCCGCCTCGCCCCGCTCCGCCCCCCGCCCTGCTCCCCGCCCCCCGCCCCGCCTCGTCTCGCCCCGCCCCGCCCCCTCAAGCTGGCGCTCCAACACTTCTCAGAAATTCAAAATCAACTAGCCTCTAATTTTGTGCTAATTATGTACTAATTTAGTATAAATTAAACCTTAAATATAAAAATAAAATAAAGTACTCAATTACAAACAATTAAAAAACATTCAAAAGGCGGGGTGCTAGCGCTAGATTGTTGTATATTTTTAAACTAATCTGCATTGAATTCAGTTAACTCTAGCCTCAAAATCAAAGCGACAATTATCCCCCTAACATTTTTTTATTATTGCAATATTTGCAACCAAAACTATCGAAAGCGAATGAAGAAATTTCGTTTTTCAGAAAGTTTTTTTTAAGAACGAAAAGTTACAACCTTATTGTAGTTTTGTGTTCGTTTTTCACACGTAAGGTTAATTACTTTACATAAAATATCAATAATAAGCAGCATACCACTTATAAATTACACCGTACTAAAAATCGTAATTCTGTATATTTTCCTAATTTTCAATTGTAATTGTCAATAACTTTGGTACCAAATCGTAGTATCAATTTAAACGTCGAGATTTGACTCAAAATTGGGTTAAAAATGTAAATTTTCGCGACAAGTGCCTTATTGGCACCCATGTTTTAATTGTTTATAATTGAACACAAAATATATTATTTTGGTGCAAAATTAGTGGCTATTTGATTTTGAATTTCCGAGAAGTGGGTGTCAGAGCAAGCTATAACTTAAATTTAATTATATATTTATTTAGAAAGACGCACATCTTAGTGAGGATTTTGCACGCCCATGGCGGGCAATTTCTATGTACTGTATTCCTAAGCAAGCTTTCAGGTACCACGGCTCTTGCCGCGCCGCTCCTCGCGGCTCCGTGGTATACGCCACTACCGCGTGGCAACGCCGCGCTGAACACTCCTGGAAATCGGCTGACGCAACAAATTGTAACCGACTCTTGCCTCGCCGCCAACGCGTGCGCGTCTGTGTGTGTGTTGCTGCAGAATCTTTCCAGAAGTCTCTATGACGCAACAAAGCCGTTGCGCTCGCTCGCCAACGGCACGTCGCAACGGAAACTTCAGTCTTGGCTGTGAATCGGAGCTGAGCGGTCGCCTCGCCGCTCTGCTCTCTTACATGTGGCACCACTTCAGTCCTGCTTGTGGACCCATGCTGGGCGGACGTGCCACGCCGTTCTCCATATAGCGCCCCTACTTCTGTCGCTGCCTGGACTCCGTGTGGAGCGGATGCCATTCCGCTCTGCATGTAACTTGCTCCTTGTGCCGAGCATTTTCTTCTTAACATGGCTAGTGGCCATGGTGTCTCGCCGTCCAAGTCTGCAGCCGTTCCTGCTACACACATTCAATGCTGCTGCTGGTAACTATTACGACCGCCACGCTCACGCCTAATATTGCAACAATCATGGCACGTGCAAACGGTCATTGTTAATCCACAACGCTCACGCCACGTGTATAACTAGTACATTATTCTCACGCTTAATGTGGCGCATGCAACCAGTTATTCTACAACTACAACGCTCACGCCACGTGTGTGACCAGAGTGTTACTTTCTCGTTAGCGTCCATTCATGGCACGCACAATCTCCTGAACTACATTTGCCCGTTCATGGGCGTGGAGGTAGCTCCTCCGCCCATAACCACGCCAGCCTCATCAGCCTACGACAGGGAGCATGTTCTGTGCTACCGCACCATATATGTTTCCATGCCATGGGCATAATTGTATCTTTGTATTGTGATTTGGTTCTGTGCTACCGCACCATATATGTTTCCATGCCATGGGCATAATTGTATCTTTGTATTGTGATTTTATGTGCTGCAACCCCCCTTTTTATTCTTTCTCCCCTTTATAGGTTAAGATGTACCTTGTTTTTGAATAGAATATATGTTTTACATGATCTAATCTACAACTTTTATGGTAACAAGCACTCTCCATCCTCTTCCATCCTTGCAGTCCCAGACCTGCAATGGTGGTTATAACCTGTTGTTCTCTCATTACAGGTGTCTGGGTGGTCCTTCGAATTTAATTGGAGCTATGGTAGGAATGTTTGGGAGGGGTCGAAGCCTCATTATTTCACGCCTAGTCCACTTGCTCGACCCACCCCATCCAGTGGGAGTGTCAGCTTGACGGAGGCCCGCCCCGCCGCTTCACTTCGAATCCCCACCCCGGTATCCTGCTCTTCGCCACGGCCCCCGCACCAGCGCTCGTCTAGCTCCTCCCCTCCCACCCGCTGGCTCCCCGGCCAGGCCCCACTGCTCGGCAGCGTGGTCCAGCACCCGTCCTACCTCCCCTACCCAAGGCACCCCACCCGCCACACGCTCACGGCACCTACTGATGTCACTGCGGTGCCTCTGACCGGAAGGTACTAGGATTTCACTCCCCAGGGTGATAGGATTTTCGACACTAGCTTGTCAGCAAGGTCGAATTCAGTCGCTGTCTGGAAGAGAATTCTATCGGCCGGCTGCTCTGATCGGTATTTTCCGTGGTTTCTTTCATCAACACCTGGCGAATGCTGGAGCAGTACCTTAACAAACGGGCCACGGACCGCAGGCGATCCCTCCTCCCTCTTTCTTGACCTGCCTTCACCCCTTACGAACATGTACTTCACTACCACACAAGCCGGGAAACCGATCAGGAGTTTAGAGTTTGTCCCGGCTGGGGTGCTGTCCCCCTGGAGGGAGATACCTGGTTGGAAAAACCCCGCTAGCCGTCTGTGGAACTGTTCCGGATCTCGTCATCCATCTGAGGAAGATCGCAGCCAACTCCCGAAGAAAAACAACATACACTACACTTTCGGGACTAACGACCTTAGCAGTTGACGCGCCCGGACTCACTTGGGCCTCCCGCTCCCTGCCGCCGAGGGGGGAGAACTGGGCTGCAGAGGCTAACAGGCTGATTCCTATCGTATGGGCAAACCGGGTCTCAAACAGTCTGCTCATTCCCCGGTTCCTCGGCCCACCTGTTCCTTGGTATAGATTTAATTGGTGTAACTTTTTAATTTTAGGTTCATATGTAGTTATGTAGTATTATGATGTATATGTTATTAACCAGTGGTGCTACAACAGCGTCTTCTTTCTCGCATTGTTTGTGACTGCTCCGCAGTATTATACTACTACATGAACCTGCAAACGTGTTTTGTACCAGCAGCATTTTTTTCTGCGCCGAGACTGGACTCAGGTCTTCCGAGTGAGAAACACCCCGTGCTTCTTACTGCAACCGCCTGACGCTTGCCAGCCACCGTCGTGCGTTCCTATTGCCCCGCACAGGGTCGCAAGGGGCGACCACTAGTGACCCTGCGCTAAACACTTCCCCGTAGTCTCCAGCTGCCCTCGAGTTGTATGCGCTTTCCCTTTGCCCGACCACTGCTCAAATGCAAGTCGGGGTTCGCACGAGGTCACTGCAGGGTGGCCTACCTCCCTGGCTGAGTACCTATAGTTGTTTATTCACTATGTGAAACGAGAAAGTTGTTTGTGGCTTCTAAGCTGCGGATTTTTGCATATTTGCCTATTTTTTTCTTTCAATGGAGTCAGCAATGGTTTAGGTTACCGAATCATTTTGATTCATTAGGAGAATCATTTGCGAATGATATAGTGCCTATAAATGCCTATTTCACTGATAAATGCATATTTTGTGTTTAAGTGCCTAAATGTGGCATATTTTCTTATTTATTGATAAAAGTACAAATATCCTTAACAAGTTTTTTAAAGAATGTACTCTTTTTCGTTTTTATCTTACGAATTACAGAGAAATTCAACAACTATCGATAAAACTATATTCCGTTTTACTTCTACCATAATGCGAGTATTTCGTATTACGAAATCGTGCAAAATCGCGGCTGGTTATTTTTTATTTCAAATTTTTAAACTATTTTACTAAAATCTGGTCCAACTTTCTTCTTAAAATGTATCAAAGGACGGTATAAAAATTGGTGCATGTGAAAAAATTGTCTGAAAAAGAGCTTCAAATTTCGAATTAACAGTAACAGTTAAGCGCTGTTTTCTAAACAAGGGCACCAACTTTTACAAAGAAAAATAGTGTTTAGGACAAGAATTTACTGTTCTTTAATATTCATAAAATAATATTTCAGTTTTTCTGTCAAGAAACCGAAAAAGTAAGAAAATTCCAAAAAATGTACTGGGCCGACGATAGATAGCACTTGATAAGAGAATGTGACAAGTCCGAATAGCTAGCCGAGACCAAATAAAATAGCAAAACTAATACGGGAAACTCGGTGCCATCTGTAGCACCACTAGTTAATTCATCTGTTTATTCTTTGGTTCCCCCCAACAGCCGAACTCTTTTACCGTCCGTTTTCTCCCCCCCGCGTGCGTTCCGTTGGCGTTTCCTCAAACCGCTCTCACTGTCTCCCTCTCCCCCAAAGCAGGACGCGCTCCCGCCGGCCTGCCTGCGCTGTGGGGGCGCGCGCGGAGGCGCCCTCGCGCTCCGTTCTCAGCGCTCGCTGCGTCTGAAGCCGCGTTGTGGCCCGGCTGCTCCGCCTTCGGCGAATACCTTAGCAGGATGCGCGTGACGAGAGGAAGATATGAATTTCCTGCCGGCGGGGGGCGGGGGCGGCGCGAATATTTCAGAAGGCGGCGCCCGCGCGAGCGCGCTCGGAGGAGAATAGCGAAGCGAGCTCTGCCGGCGGGCGAGCAGGCGAGCAGGCGAGCGCGTTCTGGTGTGCACCCTTACTTATGCATCGGGCCAGCCCTGGCCACCGCGCCGCGCTCTCTCCACACGGACGGACAGCTCGAGCGGCGAGGCGAGGGTTGTCCGTCCCCGGGAGGTTACTGCCCCGCTGAGCTGCCGCCTGACATCCGCACGAGGTGAACGGAACGGTTCCTACAACGTACAAGGGTTGGATGAAAAGTAATGAGAGCTTTTTTTCTCTGAAATAACGTTATTGAAAGATGTATTTACATTTACACACCTTCAATATAATCGCCTCCGTAGTTAATGACCTTTTGCCCCAAGTTAGGGAGGCGTCGTACACCATCTGCGCGTCTATTTCTCTTGACGTTTCATACTGACCGCCCTGAAGCATGAATAATTTCTTCTCTGATATTGTACCGGGTTCTTCGCAGTGGTTCTTTCATTTTCCTGAAGAGATCATAATCACAGTGACTCATCAGGTGAGTAAGATATTCCAAAATCTCCCATTACCAGCAGCGCAAACATTCTCCACGTGGGGTCGTGTTGTACGACGGTTATCCTTCACACCGTCTCTGCCTAATCTGAACGATTTAACCCATCGCGCGACTGTGGGATATGGCAACTCTGCGTCCCCACATTCTTCACGCGGTCCCTGCAAACATTGGGGCTTACTCTGACCTCGTGGCACTTCGATTCTGAGCCACAAACGTTGCACTACCTTTGTAAACAAGACGTTTGGGCGCTTGCTTTACTGCTGTGAACGATTTACACACTGCAGTAGACCGACAGTGCTGTTCCTTCTCGCTGCACACACACTCGTCTAACACTCCTTGCTTTTGTTACGACAGATGGCAGCACGATGACACATCGGCTTTAAATTGCAGCAATATTCTCATTAGTTTTTGTCCAACCTATGTATTTACGTAGTAAAGTGAAAGTGTACTGGTGATGTAACCAATGTGTCGATATTTCAACAGTAAAACTCGTATTGTGGGGCTCCGGAATGAAAAAAGTGGATACATCTGACCTTTTTATATAGTAAGTTACTTCTCATTGTAGTTAGAATCCCAGGTTTTGGGGCCTTACGGCAAAACATCTGTCTCTGTCTGTGTGCACCACTAGCGCTTAAAACAATCGCCTCCAAAAGTGATATTCCCGATTGAACTGAACGTATTCGAAAGGCTGCGAATTTGAGATGGATATTTTATTTTTTGGAGGTACTTTACAGAAAGCCTCAACATTTTCAAAAGGTTAAAAAAAAGATTTTTTTTTTCAAATTTCAATGTCTTTTGATTAATTTTCCCAGGATAGAACAAAGTATGATTATGAAAATGGCATAGGTCCGATTTTCCTTCAATTTTGATGTCGTTGAGTTTCGATGACCGTTACTTCTTTACGAATTCCATCGAGAGAGTCGGTGTCCAGAAGCAGGGATTGGGTTGAGTGAGCGCAAGCACGGGGAGCTAATCCTGGGGATTCGATACTCGCGTAAAGAATGAAGGTTTCAATTTGTGTTCATGGTATTGGAGTATTCCAAAACTCATAAATTGCATCACTACCTTAATGCTGCCATAGTCTCTTGGCGAGAAAGGCAACTGGATGTTCAATCTGAGTGTGTAATTGAGAAACTGCATCCTTATACCCAGAACATCTTTCGAAGAACCGGGATGCGGACAAGGCATTCCATGGGTGAATATGTACAGGTCAAGGTTCTATTTGGGCTCGTGCAATGTTCGGGCAGCGCCAAGGTGCTTTGGGGATGCAGCAATGGGAACATCCCCACAGGAACGATAGATATTGCGAGAGGTTCTAGCGTCAATAAATAGCAGCTGGGAAGAGCGGGATCAAACCAAAAAAAGCTAGTCAAGAGAATAAAAAAAGTGAGCGAGAAACATCTGAACTATTCTGTCGCATCACAAATTCATTTCGTGAAAGAGATTCTTTGTTTTTCGCAACATCTGAAACAAATATGGAGGGGCTATAACGCAGCACCAACGACTGTGCAATTATTCTTTCTTGTCAAGTTTTTGGCTAACAATTACGATCGCCAATATTTTTTACTTTCTCATATACTACTTAAGTTGTAGAGAGAATATTTTGTATTGCTGCGGCAAAAAACAGCAATTTTTCGACAGAAAAAAGTATTGAACGTTCCTAATAACGAAAAAGTAATTATTATTCCTGTATATAGTTACCTCTAACACGTTATGTTGCCAGATTTCAATTTTTTTAAGTCCTTGATACAGAAAAAATATTTTACAGAAAACGTCTGACCGTGTGTAAACAAGCGATTAACTTTACAAGTAACAAGTGATTGAAGTAGCGATTAAATCGTGAGCAGGTCTTCCACCAAAATTGACATTCCTTGATCGAAGTAGGATGATGTCTTACCGTGTGGAATTAGTAGTGAGGCATGGTATGGCGGGGGCGGCGAGGGCGACGGGGGCGGCCAGGGCTGCGCAGGCGGCGAGGGGAGGGGGCGAGGATGGCGCGGAGGGCGGTGAGGGTGGCGAGGGTGGCGAGGGCTGCGCAGGCGGCGAGGCCAGCGAGGAGGGTGGCGCGGGTGGCGAGGGCTGCGCAGGCAGCGAGAGGAGCGCGGGCGGCGAGGGCGGCGAGGGCGAGGAGGGCGGCGCGGGCGCGTAATTGAATCATGGGCCCGCGCGCGCTGAATTTCCCGGACGTCCGCGCGGCGATCAGAATGTAGTGGCGGCGCCGCTGCCGCATGTCGAGCAGCTCTTAGCGCGATCGATATGATCCACCCCCCACCCCCCGCTTCGTTCTTCATTAGCGCCAGCGGCGGCGGTGTCGACGATGGCGGCGGCAGCGGAGATGGCGGAGACGGCGGCGGCGTTTCGTGGTGGCCGCTGCACCGCCATGCCGCCGCCGCCGCCGTTGTTACGAAGCCGCCTGAAGAAGCCCTACGTGACGAGTGTCAGCTGACCGCCATAGCGCGCCACTCCGAGGTTGCCAAATGTGAAGTCAGAATGCAGACTGATAAGGGCGTCGTGCCCGACAATCAATCAGGTACGAGGACAATAGCACCGTGGACTGGCGGTTTTTAAAATGATTCTCAATTATAACTGAATAATTTGGGTGCTAACAGCACATTCTTTCTTTTTTGTAACTTTTGGAATTTTCGAAAATTTTGAGAGTTTAACGAAAATGAGTCCTTGGCCCTACGGCGACCTTTTTGCTATATTCGATAAGGAAAAATAATGCAACCAATTTTGATAAAAAAAGTACAAATTGGCTCTAGTTGAAGCAAAGAATAAGCAAAAATTCTCGTCTAAAAAAGTGTAAATGATCTTTTTAAAGATTTGATATTTAAAAACTTAAAAACAATATTTGCGTTTTTCGAGAAAAAATCTAAAAAATGGATCCATTTCGAAAAAAAAATTAAAATGTTGAGGCTTCATGTAATATTGCCTCAGAAACCAACATATCAACATACACGTTTCAAATTCGCAGGCCTAGAGTTCAATCAGATAGGTCGCGCCACACCAACCTTGGGGAAAATAGAGAAAAAAATAGAAAGGCAGGAATAGAGAAGGAGTAGTTTATCACACTTTCACAGAACAGTTTCTTAGATTGTATTACACAAATTAATATACTTGTGTACCCTCCATTACATTTTCTGGAGGTTTCGCTCGTACGTATATACTCCATGGTAATAATTACTAGATCCCTACAAAATCTCGAACTATACGTAAAATTCATGTAAACGAGCAGCAGAAGAATAGAGAATTACCAGGGGTTCAAAAAATATTTAAGACGACAATTGTAGAATTTTGCTAATTATATTTATGAGAATTCAACCAGTGACCGTGTAACAAGCGATGTTTTGCTGCAACGTTGCAATATTACGCTGCAACATACATGACTCGTATAACTTGAAAACGGTGCATCCGAGGCACTTAAATCCCGTTTTTTGGATCCCACCCAAGTCAGGTTCTCTAAATTATAATACCTTTTTGGTATATACCTACAAGATGATACCTTTTTGAACCTTCTATTACATTGTTGGGGGTGTACGTATTCAGGGTATCTATGCTTCATAGCATGGATGGCAGAAACGCGCAAAATATTGAAATATATGTGAAATTAAATTTACTGTTATGTACAATTTAATCGTACAAATTTAACAATATACCTTTCTGTTTGTTAATAAAAGTGCGGCAATAATAGAATATTTACCCATGCATGATGGAATTGTAACGCCCAATTCAGTCTGGCTGCTCGTAGTTGGGTTCCACTATGAGGCTAGTTTCACTTAAAAATGATTTGGGAAGGGTATTTACTAGATGTACAGGGGTCCATCTAGTAAACTACAATATATTACAAACTTACATCTATTTTCCATTGCGAATGCTGTGGAAAAATGCGAGAAAAACTCAGAATATTATGCTGACTCAATTTTGAGGAACATAATCGCAGAACTAATTTTGCAATAACATAACGCTCTTAGTTATTCACAATTTTAGATTTAGCAAGGACACTGATCTCATATTATTAGATCCCACTTCTATTACACAAAAACACCCCGAAAATACCCGGACAGCGGGTGAGATAATAAATAACTAGCAAGCAATCTGCGCAAGTATTCCGCAGCGCATCTGACAATTCGGCATTCGACCTCTGGCCCTGTCCTTGCGGAACGCGAGGGAGGCCGCGGTTCCAGCAGCTGCACCGCCCAACGCGGGTTGCAGCCAGCGCGCGCTCGGCCTGTAAATCCTCCATATTCTTGTCCCATCCCTCACGACCCGAGACGTTTGCGCCGTCTTGCTTCCCCTCTAGTGACGTCATTAATTTATGAACGACGCCCAGCCGTCGCGCTCACTTGCCTGCCTCGCGCGCCCTCTGCCGCCCCCCGCCCCTGCTCCCCTGCCGCCCTTCGCTGGAGCACACAATGGGTCGAAATAAAAAAAGATGGGATAAAATTTATTTAAACTGCAATTGGTATATCCCGGTGACAGCTAATTACATAAATAAGATAATATAACTAACATGCAAATTATATAATAATAGTAATAATAATTATAATTATAATAATGATACAATAATAATCATAGTAACAATAATGTTGCCAAACTCTCATAAAGGGTATTTAAAATTATTATTTGCATTTCTGCCTGCATATTTAACAACTTTATCAGATTGTATTTGGTTTCTTATGTTATAAAAGAAAATTGTTTCTGAATAACTGTTTTACATAAAAATACAATATGATTGCAATATACTAAAATATGTAATACATAATAGCAAACATTTCGAAAATGATTATTTCTATCTTCAGGCTCGAGTTAAAATGTCAAAACAAATAAATATAATATTTTAAATGATGGTCAGATTTAAACAGCCGAATTACATAATACCAATATACACAAGTCAATATTCGGAATTGCAATTTACTCCAACTACATTCCGCCACATGATACCACACTGGTATATTCAATTTTTTTATGGGTGGGGATCACAAAAATTAAGTCATATTGAATGATTTATTTTTAAATTGTACTATTAAGCATTACTGAAACCAGTCCGGACATATGGAATTCAACTTTGGGGAGCAGCTCAAAATTCAAATATTGAAATATTTACAACGTTTCCAATCTAAAAGCTTAAGAAAATTTGCAAATGCTCCTTGGTACGTAACAAACGCCACAATACACCGAGACTTACAAATGACAACAATAAAAGAATAAATTAACAAGACCAGCGCAAAATACTTACAACGACTACATAACCATCAAAATATTCTTGCCATTAACTTACTAGACAATAGTGACATCACCAGACGACTTAAACGATATCATACTTTAGACCTGACATATCGGCTATTATTTATTATATTATTTTCTGGTTTATTATTATGTATGCTTATCATCGTATATTTTTATTATGTTTATTATGTTACTTTAGTTTAGTTATCATATATGTTTAATGTGTGTTAATCTGAAAAAAATATAATATTACGAGTACGATCAACGCACCTTACCCCTCTCATATATTTATTATATTATTAAAATTGTATGTCATTTTGCCAAATGTTTGTACCCGAACAAATTGCAAAATAAAATATTATTATAAAAAAATTGTACTATTAATTTTTTAAATGAAATAATAGATTTTTAAAATAATTTTTTACGTTATATTAATAAATTGTTACTTAGCAACGATGCATACCTTCTAGTCTGTCAAGACATTATAATCCCAATAATGAAAAAAATAATTTTTTTTGATTAGGTAAGAATTTTAAAATGTTTGGTAGAATTGTCTTCCAAGGATATTTTTTGTTTGTTATAACTTTTTTTTAATAACTCAGTTCGTTATGGCTGGCTAACAACCTTGAAATACTCGCTGGGTTGTTCGTATTCACAGGACTGATCGTGAGATTTTCCATATTAATTCGGGGTCCGGAGATGTCTTCTGAAAGCCAGAGACTCCGGACCAGACGCGAAGAGGAGGCTACCCTACTAGAAACTTAGCTTCTCAGAAGCAGAAACGTTTCCGATTATTGGATATCGAGATATTTAAGACATTTGAATGTGAAATTGTTATATGTATGTCGTTTTGTGCAATGCTTTGTGCTATGAGGTATACTGTAAATGATGTAGAAAATGTAAGACGGTCGATGGAGAAAACACTTTTTATAAGGGGTCGATGCTAGTAAATGGTTGGAAATCTCTGCTATAGATTATGCAACATCCCATTGAGAGCTGGATACTAACTGACTTGCATATAATGAATCCATTCCTAGATTTTTATTATTTTTATTAATGGATGATTATTTCAACATTCATTCTCATGGTGAGATTTGATGGAACGTCACTTATGAAGTTTCCTCCCTTCGCAAAGAACGAAGGACATTCATTTGTGATATTGTTTAATGTTGATCAGTTTCAGTCTTATTTTGCAGGCAGTTTCTCAAAGAAATGTAATATTTATTCTACATATAAAAAGTTATAATTTTTATCATTATTTCAGTTTTCCCAAAATAATATTTCTACCCTTTCCCACGTAGAATGAAATGCTTCATCGCTTAAAACATTCATTCTTTGGGCGCACAGTGTTCACAGTTGAGGTAGTACGATATACCTCGCGATATGTTTTGCTTTTGTTGCGCGTATTTTGACCCATTTCGAATCAGTTTGCGCCGCCTTCGTCGATGCGGGCGCCTTTACCGCCCTCACCTCTTCCGGCGCCCCCGCCCCCGCCGCCCTCGCTGCCGCCGCCGCCGCCGCCGCCCGCGTTCAGTCGCCGTCAGTCGGCCCCACGCTTCGGCCGCGGCACGCAGCTGCTTGTGCTGTTGCGCTGCGGTGGTTCAGAGGAGGCCGCAACCACGGAGCCACCCACGCCTGTCACCTTGCTGCTTTGAGAGCTGCGCGTGTTCATTGTTCGGAAGTTGCGAGATTTCGCTGGGTCATATCGTGAAAGTCTTACATAAACATTTTCCCATTAACCATAAGATTTTTTTTGAACTTATAAAATGACCTGGTAGAACTATTGAAATAACCAGTTTTCGCCAAACAGAAAGAAAAATGTGCACTAAATTCACCACATGATTAGTATTTTCTTCAAAAAATGTTTACAAGTTAATGACAGCAGTTGTCAAACAAAATCGTAAAAATTATGAATATATTAGGAACAAACGGTAAGTAACACTTAAAATCACTTAACGTTATTTTGCGATCTATTAGCACTATTCAGTAATGAAATATCGCGTCACAAGTTTTCCAGATATTAAACCAATATTTTGCTGCAAGTTCACGAGGATTTATGCGGACACCATTTTGTCACGAATCGTCCCAAGTAGAAGGGTTATTGCTTTGACTGCGCTTACTTGCAATTGTGCATTGTCGCAGCTGAGACGAAACGTGATCACATGAGACCGAGAGGGTCATGAAAGAGAGTAATATTGATTTTTCGCCCCCCCCCCCCACCCTCTTTCTCACCGTCATGTTACCCCTTCTCCATCGTCCATTCCCTCTCTTCGCTAACTCGCTGCAAAATGCAAGCAGCCACTTCTGCAGGAGCGAAGAGGGACCTAAAGGATGGTAGGGATGCGAGGGGAGGTTGGGTTTTGAAAGCCTCCGACGCAAACCTTCTCCGACTCGCCCTCACTGCGCAGGCGCGCTCGGCACAAACGATTCTTCAAAGTTCTTTTATTTTATCTCCAAAAACGTGCGTAATGGTGTAAATTAAAATGTCAAAACTAACTGTGGTCAACTTCATGCTTATTATTCACTAATTAAAAGTTTGAAAGAACCAAAATGTTTGGGGTCGAGGCTCCTCCACGCCTAGAATTATTATTGAACCACAGGCAGCCATGTTTTCCAGGGTGCTGCTTCCGAGGATCTCCGCAAGATGGCAGGAGGGTTACAAACGTGAGCGCCCCATCGGGCAGTCTGGCAGCCGTACGTACTCTCTAGTGTCGCGGTCTGCAGGGATGGTGCGGATGTATTTATACAGAATATTGCCCAGTGGCAGTGTGAGACAAAAATAAGATGGGAAAGACACATGCGAGGCGTTGTTTGAGACGTTGAAAACTGTCTTGTGCGAGTTGTTCGTGTGCGTTTTCGATATCGCGTGACGGAAACGGGAATGCACGGTCATCTGCGTGTGGTTGGACTGTCATCTGTGTTTGGCTGATCGTCAGTTGTTTCGCGTTTACCAATTCCTATGGATGCATCGTTGTCTGCACCAAGAGGAACTCGATTGCAGATGTGCCATTTCCTTCTTAAAGCACGTTTAATAAATTATATTTTTGATCTCTCGAAATATGTGCGACGTTAAGTAGTATCTCAGAGTATTTTTTACAAGTGAGGTGAAAATAATAGTGTTATTTCTAATAAATTTTGGTATACGTCAGTGTAGTTACACCACTGAGCACTGGGTTCGCATTGCAACTCGCCCACCATCTTGTAATGGCATTGTGCAGATTTCTCGTGAATTGTACGCGGTTTTTCGTAAAGTGAGGTGTTAAATAACACATCAATTGGTGACTGATATCGTATAAGTGTGCGTTTTACGTGCTGCGATGCCTGGTTTGGAAGAGTGATACTACAGTAAACGCCGTGCGTATTTTTACCTGCATGTGCTTGGATTATTGTGATTCGTTTGACAGCGGGAAGTTTTTGCAAGAATATACTCTAGCGAACAGCTTACGTTGCTTGCTTATTATGAATAATCTGCGTACCAACGAAACATGTTTTGTGGATGTGTGCCGCATTGTTCCAGTTAAAACACGACATAGTTTTGCACACAACGCAAGCTAAGTTAAACATGAGTACATCATTTCTTATGCAAATTGCGTGGCCCAGTTCAACGGCAGACTGCTTATATCCTGGAATAACTATTTAATATTTGCATAGTATGCATTTCTTTAGAAAAGCTTGCGCAAATGGACTGTGTTTATCTACAACTTCAAGGATGTACGGGTGTGCTATGTGACACTTATTAATATATCCAGAAAGTAGTGGAAAAAATCGAGATTTAATTTTGTAACAGTAAACACTGTAGTCGTATCTGTGCCCTGTACGAAGAGTCGTAAGAGTTTCTCGTAAGCGAAGAGTACCACGTCTTTCTGTCGTGCCGCCGGTTTGTGGAGCGGACGCAGTGCACGCGCCAGCGACCTGCGGACTGCTGCGTCCGGGAGTGCGTCGAGGTCTCAGCGTGGCGTGGCGCGGTGCGGTGCGGATCCGCTCCGCCTGACCCATATTGGACCACGCGTAGTCGCCGCCGCGCGCCGGACTTCCGTGCTTTCGGATCGTTCGTAAAAGCGAGCAGTGAAAGTGTGCGTGTGAGTTTCAGTGCGACTTTTCCCCCATTTGGATACGTCTCGACACCGCCAGCGAGCGACTCCCAAACTGCGATCGCTTGTACACCAGGTAAGAGAGAAGCCATTCGATCCTTGACTTTGTGGTTGTACGCGCCTCGCTCGTGTCGTTCGAGGTTTTGTCGTGAGGATGTCGTGCGAGCGTAGCGAAAAGTTCGTTTTCGCGTTTGACGTTCCTTTCTGCTCTCGATAACCACACCCTGTGGACGTAGGCACGCCCCTTGATCGTCAGCTGTTGCGAGTTTAGGTGGTTTGACTCCATGTTGTTACGGTTCGATAGCCTGGGACAACTATGTGTTTAGGAAATGCACAACCCACGCACTTTCATTTTGAGATTCATGTGCCCTGTTGCCAAACAAGCCTACTTTTACTCCCACGTGTTCACCTTTCTAAGAGTATTGAAAAATATATTTTATCCTAATGCGGTTGATAAATTGTGAATGTGATTGTTCATATTTATGTAGGTCAATAAATTCTGAATTTGGAAATGAACAATGAATTTCATAATATTTGTTTCGAGGTCAATCAGTGTTCCGCCTTGAATACTCGTGTAGTTCTCCCTCCAACGATTAAAGGAATTGACAAACCACTTTGAAGGTCATAAAAGGAAAAAAAAACACTAAATGTTGTCAATGCATTTGCATGAAGAATATTGACAATCAATTCGAACCGTTTCAATTTGAACCTTGCACTGAAATGTTCAATGATTCGAAAAACGCAAAAGAAAACTTTTACAATTCTAAGGTTGGGAAAAGATGAATAGCCGTATTTCTAGTATTAGTCTTGAGTAGTGATGTCCTGTGGCCACCACAATCTCGTAGTCCTGAAAACTAGGGAATAGGCACTCTCTATCTTTAAATGGCGAATGAGCCGATGAGAACAATGGAAATTGAAGTTTCTAGAGTTGTGTAGGAATTTGAAACGTAAATAGTTTATGAAGATTTTTTAAATTTTACAACGGCAATGAGATACTCTATTCCTGTTTATAGGGCAGTCGGAAATACAAAAGTGAGTAGTTTATTTTGAACGTAATATTAAATTATTTTCCTAAATTTGCGATTAATCTGACGGATTGTTTTTCTTTGTGTCAGTGAAATATAATTTTACTCATTGATTTGGGAAGTCTCTTACTCGTTACTAATTGCCGTGGTGAGAAGGACTTGTAAGGTTTGCATAAGGTCACCTGTTGAAAAATCATCAGGTTTTATTTTATAATCTGCAGGTAGTAGAGAAAACAATTTGTTGTAGCGAAAAATAATTTTCAAAATTAGATATAAAACATGTATTTAACTACGCCACGGTTTTCGACATCCTTTTTTTATAGAATGGATTTGAATCAATGTTCATTAATATGGACAGGGTATTAATAACAAGACAGTTCATAAAATATGATTCGTTTCGTAGCCAATTTGAAATGAATCATTCTTTTTCCTCCATTGTTAAATAATGATTTGAGCGAAATTTAATGAATAACTCAATTTAAATTCCGTCAAGACTTTTTATTGGGTTGAGATATTTTTACCCCTTTTCCTTGATAAATTGTGTAGACTTGTGATGATCCTTAACACGGTACTAATAGGATTCCACTTCTATCAACCTTGAGAAAAATTGAACTTAAGCCTCTGACAAGTGTATTAAACGATTTATATAAAAGAAAAATGCAATGCGAATGTGTGATACAGTGGAATATAAATTTCAACTGATGAAGATTCCAATATTTGAAATATCAAACTACCTTTTATAAAAAATATAAAAATGTTTGAATTGTTTATAAATTATCTGCTCGGATAATTCTTGTGCAGACATTCTTGTATTTATAACCGCGTGTATTACCTTTTTCACAGATTAAATCACCTTAAACAAAATTCTAACCAGAACCATTTCCTTTGTGTGGAGCACAAGAAACCATCTCCCACACTCTTCTTGGGTGTCCAAATATAGCGAGCGAAAAACAATTATGGGAATCTGTTTAACTTCTCTGTTTGATGTCAACTGAGGAATGAGGCACGATTCTGATATTTTTTTCAATCTGCTAGATTTGACTCAAAATGGCTTGTTCATAAAGTGAAGAACTGTGATTGTTTAATTATTCAAAATTACATTTTGTAAAAAAGAATAAAACAATGGAAAATCTAGTTGTCGCTCATACCCTGATTTACTTTTATAGCGGCATAAAATATATAAAATACAATTAAATTAAAACTTAGGAGCGAGATAGAAATTATAAAAAGGGAAATTTAAAATAGTACCCATTTTCTTAAATATTATAGGAAATGTTTCTGCCTGGTCATGCACAAACTGATTTACCTACGGTCTATTTAACACATAGACCTACGTAAATGGCTGAAATGTCTTCTGATATTGCAAATGTAATTATGATTTCTGGTGTCCTGGATCAAAAAATGCATTTATTATCTTTTTCAAGATGTTGTGTTTTGCTACTGCAGAATAGTTGACATATGAACTTGTATATGGAAAATAAATGTATTATATGCCGTTTATCTGAAGAAGACATTTTTACTGATTTGGGATCTGAAATAGTTTTTCTTAATACTAATATATTATATTCGCTCATATGATACCTTACTTTCTTTTTTCATGGTCTTTCTAATTTATGTTTGCTGATTTTTCGAAATTAACGTCTGGTAGGTGTCCTACATTGAAGGCGTATCACATTTTTCTTCTTAACATCTTTCAATGTGTTCCTTACCTGCAAGAATCTCTTCCCATGCTTCTTACTGAAGACTTCCAAGTTTTTTTGACGTTTGTAACAGAAATGTTTACAAAATGGGCCTTCACAATCATTTTACAACCTTGAACTATAATTTGAGTTTTTTTCTATGGTTAGGATCTTCCTTGTCACATTCAAATATTTGTGACCTGAATTAACGATTCCCAAGCTCCAAGTTTGGCGCAGAATCAACAGAAAGTCCGTTGATCGTTCGACGTTTCGAAGGGCCCCTAGACATCATTGCAGATCCAGAGAGGGAGAAATAAGGATAGATTTTTCTGATGGTACTTGTACCGAGAAAATGTCACTATTTTATTTGAAGATCTGGATCCCAACAACAAATGATAATTATTTTGAAAGATAATGAAAAAAAAACGACACATTTTATGCCTTGAAATCCTAATATCCGAATTTGCTGTAAATGAACAGATCTCAGTCTTGTAGATCTGTTGTAAAGTTCTCTAAACTAGAGGGAGGCTTTGGTATTGAAAGATCACTGCTATGACGAATAGGTCAAATAGCATACGCATGGCGGAGATGCATTGTTTTTCTGCTTTCGTTCGTTTTATCATGCAATATCGAATGAACAAGAGTAGCATTTGTTTGTGTGATTTTCCTGCCCCACTCGTCAATAATTCTAAATGGAAACGAATCCCCTTTAGATTTAAACTATAAACTATCTATGCATCTACATACTTTATGGTTAACCTAGTCTTCGCCTTTATTCATGACCTCTCCAAAGTAGCAAAATATGCGTTGTTTATTCTCTAACATTTCTTCGAAGTCCTTTTCTAAAAGCTCAACTAATACAAACGTTTCTAAGTCTAGTGCCCATTGTTCAATTACTGTTATTCGCCTTTTTACTAGTGAACGACATGAGATTACCTAAATACTGTTCGTGAAGGACAAAACCGGAGGTCATTTTTGTTTTTAGCACATGGAAAAATATTAATAAAGTTAATCAGCAAATCGAACGGTCTTTTGAGAGCAGGTTAGTGTCATTACAATTTTTCAGTTCATATGCTTTTTAAACCTTTTGTAAGGTAAAATATTATTTAAAAAAGTATGTCGCAGGCATGTTTATGGAAGATAACAGATTTTTGCCCTTGAATTTTTAAGCCAATTTGATTGACAATGTTTCATGATAATTTGATAGTTAATTATTTCTTCTTCATTTTCTTTTCATTTACCTAACTACTTACTTTTTGCTCCAGAGTTAAACAGCAATGTTCAACAATTCATATTTCAACACCGTTATTCAAAATGTGCTTATAAATTACTAAAGACTTTCTTCTCTCCGATCTTGACTTTTTGAGTCCATTTGATAAGGATTGCACTCAAACATTTTTGTAATCGATTTGTCTTTTTTCCGAAAAGAATATAACCTTAGCTTTATATTATTCAAATTGAACCTTATAAATAAACTTCAATATTATGAACATAAATAAGAATTTCAAGGAAAACAAGGTTTTATCAGGAGTCAGAATTCCCGTTTAACTGAAGCTATTGAATTATCGTGTATTACAAGCATATGAAGTCCATTATTACCATGTAGGAAAAATGACATTTTCAGTTTTGAAACTCTTTGCTGTAGTATCAAACTTACAAGTATAGTATCAAACTTACACTTTTCATTACTACTGTCTTACGAGAAGAGCAATCATAATATCAATTCATGATAAGAAAATCATCCTCCGTAGTATCGTCCAAACAAACGTTTGAAAGTAGGGATTTTTAATAGCGTGTAATATACTTGAAATTTCTCAGGTAAAGTGAAGAAATGGGAAAGAAACGCCTAAAATCAAAATAATATATAATTTGATCAAAGAAAAATAAAACGTTTTCTTTTCAATTAGAATTAAAAAAGGAAATTAAGCGCAGATGACTGGTTTGTTTCATATCTCCTATATTGTACTGTCACAGTATTTTCTCATCATGTTATATTATTTTACATAGATTACGAATGTTATTAATAATACAAAATAACACAATATTAGTGATCAAGTTCGTGGATGTCCCCTATCTACATGAATACTTCAGAGATTATGAAAATCAGACTAAGTTCTAGTGCGCTTGGAAGTTTCGGTGCTTGTAAGTGCACATCGCCTAAGTTGCCTATTATTAAAAAAACTCGCCTAGAAGAAAGAATCTCTTTGTTTAAACTTCAGGAACTTCTTAAACATTTTCATGGCCTATTTTCAGTTTAGTTAATACTGCTTTATTGAAAATAATATTCCTTTAGTTCTCCCTTAAGTTTTTACACTAACCCCATTGCAGAATTCCTTTTGGTCTAAGTTTTTTCTTCAAAGTTTTTATAGAGTGAATATTTTTTCTGAAATAAATGATAAAGAAAAACACATTTTGAGGAGCAGGTTGAAATAAGTATTTCAAATGTCATTTAATCGGAGAGGCAAAAGTTTGCGTTTATAGTTCAAAATAACTGCGATTGCAAATTTTTGTTACAAAATAATGGAGCTTTCAGAATTATCTTCGTTTTTTACTCTTTGAACTTTCTGCTTGTAGTCAGATTTGCTTTTTACGTTATATTGAGTCACGTACTTTTTTTGTATACAATTTTTCTATATCATTTAGCGCGTTTTTTGTGGAATCTATTTTCAACACTTATTTCATTTCCTCATCCAATTCTTGAACTTAGTTTGATTAAAATACGAAATTAATTACATTATTTGTTCAGTTTAGTTAATAGCTAATGATTCGTAGAGACGAATCTATTATTTTAAGAGAAAAATTAGCATTTGTTGGCCCAATAAATGCAGTAAGCATTTTCATTTTTACACGTCCGAGTCCTATCATTTGTACTCATATTCTGGTATGATATTTTTTTTTCTATTACACATTTACAATTATTGATATTGGATTTTAGAATTTTCAAAAATATGGCTGAAAAATGTTTATACCTCAAAAGTATACCCCTATCTTAAATAGAAAACCAATGTTTAATGATATTTTGATTTCGTGTTTCCGACCAATATTTCGAGGACAGCATACCCCTCTCTAATATACACATGGTACAGTCTACCCTAAGCTCTTTTTGGGTTCGTGCCTGTTCTGAAACCATTTGTTATTCAGTTGATCTTAGATTTTTAGCATATATCCTGCAATCATATTTTTTTGCCAAGATAGTCTTGTGTTAAGTCTTCGTTTGATCAGAGCTTGTTACTTTACGCATATATTATCTTATTTACTTGTATAATTTGTTTTTCACCTTCGTACTTTAATTTCTAGATTCCTTATTGTCTCCTCAGAGGGTTGTTTGCCATATGTCAGAAACCATATCCTCAGAAGACTGTTTGCGAACAAGTTCAAAGAACTTGCTTCTGGCTTTTAGGAGTTGGATCACAATGGATGAAGTTTGATGTGATCATACACGTAGTTGTCAGATGTTGAGTTTTCATGGAAACTATACCTCCCATCGACAACATTTTTCACTAAATGAATCAAAAACTATTTCCGTTTATTGATCGTATAATGTCCAAAGGAGGTTTCCCTTTTATGATACGTATCAATTTTTTCAGGCTAAAAATTCAAAAAAGTATTTCAAAAATACTTAGGGAGATTCTGCATTGAAATTGTCACACCTATGAAATACTTTCTGAAACCGCCCCGACATACATGATGGCTTATATTTGTGTACGAATAGTACCTAGCAAAATGGACATTACCATGCATTACGCTACATTCGGAATCACTATTTTAAGCGCACATCAGCTTACTCTTTGCTATCTATGTTGGTAGCTAGAATTTCTTGAAGTTTTTGGTTGAATTACTCACAGATTGAGCTGCTAATACTTTTGCTTTTTCAAGACTTGCGATAATTCACAAATATGCAATGATTACTTTACATGGTCTGCTTAGGATATAGTAAGATGAGTGGTCAATGAATTACATATTTTTAGTTTTTAAACGAAGTCTCATTTTAAACAAGAAATATTAACAATCATTAATTCATTTTGTGAGAAGATTAAAACCGTCGATTGCATGTTTTATCAATTGTCGAAATTAGATTAATTTCCACTACATAGAAAATAGGCAACGTATTACAATGTTCCATCCAATGTGCCCATTGCAGTTATTGTTGGTATTTTAAACTTATATATGTTAAAATTTGTTACGTGAGAATCGAAAAGAGTCAATATCCGTCGTGAAGAGGAAGGGTAGTACCAACATGCCCCGCATTTGGAGCTCCTTTTTTTTCACACAAAACAAAACAGTTTTTACTTCCGATTCAAATTAATTGCTAATGAAAGCTCGGAAAAAGATTTAAGCATCAATTCCTAAATAAAGAGTAATGTCGTATGTGCATTTTGTTATAATAGATAGAAAGTATCTTAACTAAACTGTAATTGTAACTAAAATGTAAGTAAACTGTAATTGTAACTAAAATGTAAGTAAACTGTAATTGTAACTAAAATGTAAGTAAACTGTATTTGTAACTAAAATGTAAGTAAACTGTAATGGTAACTAAATTGTAACTGAACTGTAATTGTAACTGTATATAATATGTAATTATAAAAAATTATTCCAACTTTTCTACAGTAAAAAATATTTGAAAAGACATAATTAATAGTAGTTGAAGTATATTTCACTTTTAAATAAATATATTGTGTTAACTCGTAGATCACTTCAAAATTGACGAAGCGGCTCACTGCAATATATTTAATAATAAAATGTATATATTGTATACTCTATCTTAAAGTATGGTCCCTGTGCGAACTGGGGCGAACCAAGTATTCCTGCACTCCCCGCTTCAATACTGAAAATAATAATGTTTTGGCTTCGTAATACGTATTGTATTATAATGAATTGATACAGTGCTTCAAGAGAGGATAGGGAAAAATACACCTTACGTAAAGTGAAAAAAAAAAAGTTCAAATGTATTTTAATAAAATTGTGTGAGGTTCAGTTTGAGAAATAAGGTAAAATCAGAGTATGAGATTCTGTGACAGTTCCAAATCGTTTCAGATCACTTCGACAGGATAGACATTTCCAAATCTTTGTTTTGCGGAAAAGAAAGAGTTCAAAAAAGATTTTCTAATGATTGTAAACAAGGGTTTATTTTAGCCGAGCTAATTAAGGCCGAGATCGCTAAGGGAGTAGTGCCGTAGCGATCTCGGACCGAAGGATCACGGGTTCGAGTCCCGCCTCGGGCAAGGTTGTATTGTGTTCGTTGTATCACCCCCTATCATCAGCAACATAACGTGTCATTCTCACAGATACCATACCGTTACAAGGAATAATGACTTAGTAGTTGATGCGACCTTAAATAACAACAAAAAAGGTTTATTTTGATTTTAAGGCATGTTGCTCACTCTTCTTGAATGATCTCTACATTTTATATTATTATGTATTATACAATTGGCGCATTTTGGCACTTCACGGTTGTTTTACTGTTGATATTTCTCGAACTTGAATGGAATCTAATAGCATTTTGTAGACTTTTTTCCAAGGGGCTGTGCATTTCAGAGAAAAGTGACACTCATTCACGCGTGTGATCGCCAAGTGTCCTATGCAGGTGCGGTTGGCGTGTGAACGATTCGGAGACTGTAAATCAGACAAAATAAAAGGCCTTATTGTTGATAAACGTATCGGGAAGACCGATCCTTCAATTTCCATACTGACCGGAAAATCAAAATTTAGAGCTTGGGGTCTCGGCAAGCCCGCGCGACTAACAGATGCCCTACAATTCTTTGTGAGTGAAATTGAGTTCGGTCAACACCACAAGATCTGGTTCCGAATTAAAATTTACCGTGAGGTTACAGAAGTAGCGTTGGTACTCACGAACATCAGTATAGAGGGTCATGCAGGATTAGTCAATGAAAACTTACACCTCAATAATTTCTAAACGGTTCATGATAAACAGATGGAATTTTCACCAAAATATGCAGGACATATTGGCAGCTGAACATGACATTAAGTTTCTGATTTAATATTTTTCATTTTGGTCTCTTTGGACCCCGAGAAACGTGAGATTACCTTCCCGAGCGTTTATGTCCCAGCGTTCATCGTCTACACTTTGTCATTGCCGTTTTGCGAAGAACGTTATGAGCGCTAAATAAACATCTGAACATAAACAAACATGTGCCCTCTTTCGTGCTGTTTGAACTTACGACCTTTCAGGATGAGGAAGCACCCTCAATACGACATTTTCGCCTGACTGGGGAAACAAAGAAACGTGAAGTTAAGTTCTTTGCCTGAAAATTTGTTCAGACTCTATTTTTAACATGTTTTTGCTGTTATATTGATATTTCACATTTGATAATGCAGGTACAAGTAAACACTTGTTACACAAACTGCGCCCAGGGGTTAATGAAAGAATATACAAAGAGTATATTTCAGTTTTGGATAAGCTACTCTATTTTGAAATATATTTGATATTTTCTTAGTAGTTACATTGACATATTTTGAATAGGTTTTACTTTTGTCAATGTCAGTTTAACTCCTGAAATAATTTCACATATTGTCGTGTATCTAATTACGTTAAGGACACTATTTAGAACAAAAATGTCATTCGTCATAAACGTGTTTTCCTGAATTGATTTTAATTATCACATTCTAAACTACAAATATCTACTTAGTGTTACTCACACACAGATCTTGAACTTGCTTGACATTTTGTTGTATTTATTATTTTTCTGTGGGGAAAACTGCACATGTATCACATTAGCTGACACGTTTACTCACCGTAATATGACAAGTAAACAAATTATCACAGTGAAACGTCAGAAA
The DNA here is from genome assembly GCA_038098605.1 of Gryllus longicercus. Classification (NCBI taxonomy): domain Eukaryota; kingdom Metazoa; phylum Arthropoda; class Insecta; order Orthoptera; family Gryllidae; genus Gryllus; species Gryllus longicercus. The sequence goes on from JAZDUA010000557.1 coordinate 962,546, forward strand.
ACATTCAACAATACTACTAACTTCATGTATATGAAGCCAAAAGTCTAAAAAAGCAAACGTTTCGAAGAAAGAAGCAAAAAATATCCTCTTGGGGGGTGGGGTGCGGACGGCTTAGCGGCCACAGCGTGTGCGTCCAGGGTTAAATACCCCTTTTCCAATCCCGTACGACAGTTTCGTAGCGCACTGTAGGTTGAAAACCTTTCTTGGGAAGCGTGCAAAGCGAGTGCAAAGCTGTGCGAGGAGGCGCTTTGGACGTCTGTTGAGACGCACTGTGCGGCGGCGACGCGGCGCGGGTATTCTTAGCTCGCGGGCGCCCCGCCCCGCCCCGTCCCGCCCCGCCCCAAGCCCGCCCCGTCCCGCCCCAAGCCCGCCCCGCCCCGCCCCGCCCCAACCCCGCCCCGCCCCGCCCCAACCCCGCCCCAAACCAGCCCCGCAGCCCGCTCCCGGTCATGCGCCCTGCCCCACCTCTCCCTGCCCTGCCCCGCCCTGCCCTGCCCCGCCCTGCCCTACCCCGCCCCGCCCTGCCCTACCCCGCGACCCGCCATGCGTCCTACCCCGTTCTGCCCCGCCCCGTCATCCCCGCCGCGCTTTTCCCCGCTCCGCCGCCGCTCGGCCGCACGCCCCACCCCACCCACGCGGGCGTCTGCCGTCGGACGCTGTTGCTGCGCGCCGAGCGAAGCGGCGCGGGCGACGCGGCAGCACGCGGCCACTGGCCCGGCCAGGCCTCGCGCTTTGTGGCCGGCTCTTTCCACTCTCCTCGCGGCACGACGCAATGAGAGTGCGCCCAACCTGAGAGGGTGGGGGCAACTTACCCCAGTTGTCCACTTCAGGATGGCCCTGAACATTTATACAATATATACTCCCTTCAAGATGTTTTTGAAATAGAAAAGTAACTGTTGTTGGAATATGATTCTCATTACAATATTTTAATAATTGATGATAATAATGAATAAGGGAAACTTTTGTTGGCAATAAAGGTCTCCCATCGATCTACTACCCATGGGTAGTAGCCGGTAGTACCCATGGGTAGAACATACTGGTCTTAGCTTATTTCGCTGCTGAAATCTAATGTAAATATGCTTCGCCTTTAGCAATTAATAGGCTTTCCTTTACCATGTCTCCATGTAATTTGTAATGTAGTTTACAAAAGAGAAGATCTTCTGTGTATTACAGCTTCTGCCAGGTTTCTGGGAACCTAGATGCACTTTGAACTATCATATTAGGACTTCCTTCAATAACTTTTAAATTTTTTAAAGTTTTCCCATTTGTTGGTTTCTGAGTCGGGGTATTTAATATTTCCTCCTGGTACTCCATCTATTCACAATACAAGATTCGCATGAATGAAGTTTTTACATGTCCATTAATTGTCTAGTTCTCTATTCTTTGTAGAAACTTCAAAGAAACTTCTCCTCAGAGGTTAACGGAAATAAGAATTCGATAATTATAGGAAATCTTCTTTTTCACAATAGTGAGAAAGTATATAATTCACATCATTACAGACATTTGTGGTAAGCAAGTGATTACTTATCATTTGAGTAGTTATGGAAAAACAATGTACTGAAGATCACAGATTAAAGCATATTTTGCAGTTAGTATTTCGATTTTTTTTCAACAAATTTTATTTTCTTTTGTAATTTTGGGGTTACTGTTTCTTTGCAAAGCTGATGTAAGGATGAATGCTTTATCGATTAGAAATCTTCAGAATAATTCTCCGATGGGGCATTAACTTATTTTATATGATATGAACTGACGAAGGTGGATGAGATATTTTGAATTCACTTAAATTTCATGACATAGTTAACGAATTCTGCTACAGACGCCGATTTCGCGGTGGTGACCTTTCGGTAGAACCATCCTAGCATCACGAAATCACGAAAACGTCGGTCAGGATGCTTGGCACGGGGATTGAACCCGGGCCCCTCGAATGCGAAGTTGGCGCGTCCTGAACCCTGAGCCACTGCACTCGGTTGCGAAGGATACAGCATCTTAAATAAAACTGACAACCTCAAGATGCATACAATTTACTTTTTTGTTTCCCCTTTCTTGTTGGCAACCAAACTTCTTCCCAGGCGAAAGGATTGCATACATTGCAACGTTTTACTTGAAATGCATTAAACCTATTTTCTAGAAAGTTCCTTCACACGAAAAGGTATCTGTCTTTTCTAACCTTCCCCTTACGTTTGAGACCCATCCAACCCGTACGATGAGGTTATTCACTGAAGATTAAAGGCAGCCGCTTGCAAATGGGCTACATCCTCTCGCGTGTACCACTGGCAGCAGGGGCGTTTCGTGAGAACTCTCCTCATCGCATGAGCATTAGCGCTTGCGCCGATGTGAGCAGGGATTTTAGCCCGAACAAAGATTTCATACGTTGCTTTCGTCTATCCATATGTTTTGAAGTTTGAAATCAAAATCGGCGTTTAGAGTACGTGTACGGTAAAATCGAACGCAATTTCTATATTACCGACTCGATGAAGACTCTGGACTTACTACTTTTCAATAATTTACTACTACTTAACATAATCGTGCTTGAAGGGTTCGACTACTTAACATAATCGTGCTTGAAAGTGCGACTTGGAGGCGTGGTATCGTTGTGTATGTTGCATATATATATATGTTTATTGTGTAACTCAGTGTTCATAGCCGAAAGCGTCGGTCTAGCCGTAGTAGGAAGATCGGGACCCGGGCGCAAGCTCCTAGGCCAGTCTCGTCTACTACACAAGAGCTTCTCTTCGAAAATCTTTATGCTAACAGAAAATGTTGAAAAAATGTGGTAATTGTTAATTTTGAAATGTGACCCTTAGGATACATAAACCAAATCCAGAAAATTTGACTTGTGAGAACTTAACATAAGACTTAACACTACTATTAATTGGATTGCTGGTGATGTAGATACCTTTTTATTATGATAAATTACTAAAGATATTGTCTGGTATCAATACTTTTTAATCAGCTTATGATCATTTTGATCGCGTTGCGATCATCCTCAGAGCTTGCAGCTTCTGGGCCGAAAAAGCAGTTGGGCAGCTTCTGGGCAGAACTTTGTTTTCGGCCCAGAAGCTGCAAGCTCTGAGGATGATCGCAACGCGATCGAAATGATCATAAGCTGATTAAAAAGTATTGATACCAGACAATATCTTTAGTAATTTATCACTTAACACTACTATTTACAAATGATATGGTGATAGAGGTTGCACGTGCGTGAAGCGCGTAGCCTTCCGAGCAGCTCTTCGTCTCCTGCAGCTGCTGTTACGGCACCTTGGTGGTCGCCCCTGGCGACCGTTCAGCAACTTGCCCTCCTCCTTACTCTTGGGCCGCGCTGACCGCAATTCCCCTGGTGCATGTTGTGATCCCTTGAGCACGTGATGAATTGGCGTAGCTCTAGCCAATGCTCGTTACCGTCCTGGCACGAGGAGCTCTATACAGCGCAAGATGATGTTAATCATACATTAAGTAAGAGTTGTGCCTCTACGATTGTTTCGGCGAAGTTCTGAATTGATCGGTAAAATCGGGGTATTGAAATGAAAGCTGGAAGGGTTTCTCACAGGATCTGGATACCATACGTAGTTACCACATTACGGCGAGAACGGGGGAGAGTGGCAGATGAACGAAAGCGTCTTGGAGGCGGGACGGTGCGGTCAGGTTCACGAATGCGGCAAGCGAAGGTCGTTTAGAGTAGTGGTCGTTGGCTGGCTAGTTCGGAGGGCCCGGTCGGCGGTCGGCGTAACGACCTCGCCGCAGACAGTCGCTATCGTCTCCGTCGTCGCCGCTGCCGGCCGCCTACCCCCCCCCCCCCCCCTGCGCGGGTAACTGCCAGTTGACGCCCGCTGCTGTAACGAGACCTTCGGGTGTCTCCTCATTGTGGGAACGCTTTGGGTCGCTGCGGCTCCGCAGGCTTCTTGGAATCTGCTGCGAACGTGTTCATCACGAAGAATGGAGGCGGTACAAACACTTTTTTAGCCAGCAACTACTAAAAGCTGTTCTTCAGAGCATGCCTAGTACGCTAAAAGTTCAATTTTTTGCACTAGTGTTAACAATGCTCAAGGGTTCTGATACATCTGTGAATGCAACAAAGAAAATAAAATACTTTCGTCTGACCAAAATAACAAAAAAGACAAAAGGGACAAAAGAGACGAAGGGACAAGAGGGACAGAGGGACAGACGGACAAAAAGTCAGTAAGGCACACGTGGTAAAAATGATTTTATTTTGCTCGTAGCATTGCGCCAGTCGGCCTATCGGACTCGTGTCCGCAACCATTCCTACTCGCAAAATAAAATGTCACTTTAACTACTCGTGTTATAAATAACTATTAACTACTGAATTTAGTTTACATGTATCGCGGAGTATATTCTTTTTCGTTCGATTTAACGTTGAATAAAAAATGAAGTGTGGAGAATGATTATACGATCGAAAAAGAACAGAACAAAATATCTCCCAATAAGTAAATTATAATATTTACCGCCACGATTGCCTAAGAAGTGAACTTCTCTAATTTATACACTGTACTTGTTGAACACTTCACAGTTTAAACAGGTTTATGACGATATTCTAATTTCATATATTTTGCTTGATTATGGTAATGCTATTTTATTTTTGTTGTAACAATTTTAATTGTTTGAAAATAAAATTTTATTTTGGTAAGGTCAATTTTCCCCGCCTTTCGATTTCAGACAGGAAGTGGTAATGTGTTTACATTGGTAGCGGTCACATACAACACACTAATTTCTATTGCATGTGATCAATGTTAATGTGCATTGCAATGCATTTTGGATTGCATTATTCACATTTAATCACGCACTACCTAAAATAAATTATTCACCAATGATTTTGCTGCAAATACGTAAAATCTACTTCTATATTTTGTGCGTACTGTAATAAACATTATCTGTCTCTCTGAAATGTGATCTTCATTTCTATTTATGTCCTCTGCCTCTTACTTGATTTAGTAACAAAAAACTGTACTTGAATATCGGGAGATGTGTAATCTGCACACGGCTTATTCACGAGTCTAATTCTCTTCAGTCTCTCCCGATCCAACGCGAGTAACCTTTTGTGTGGTATTTAGCTTGTAACGCATGTGAAAGCCTTGACGTTTACCCAATGAAATTATGCACACAAAGGGCAATTGGAGGAAAGTTTTTCTGTAGTTTAATATTTGATTTCTGTAGGTTTGACGGTCTCTGAACATGAATCTTACTTTTGTCAACAAGAATTTTGCCTGGAAACACGTTTTAAAGTAACAAAGAATGAAAAATAGGACTTTTTAATTTTTTTTTCACAATAAATCAAATGTCATCGATATTTGGTAAATAACGACACAATATAAACTAAACTAAAATAAAATTAATTACATTTAATGCCCAACCAACGGTTTAGTCACGTGAGCAACGCGAAATTTAATGTTATAAGCGTACTAGTGGTGCTACAGAATGGCATACACTTTCTCGCACTAGGTAATTTTCTAATTTCTTTAGTCTCTTCGGTATTGCGCCACTCTATTCCCAGCTTCTACCTGTCGCCGATAGTCTTTCTTTTCATATTTACTCAATATTTTGCGTATGTTCGAAGGCCAAATGTTGTCTCACAATTTTAGTTAAGAGATTTCAATAAGACTTTAGAAGATGAGGGCGATGTCTCCGCCTGTGATTTCGGATGTATTTTTTATGATCTATCGATTTCTTCACTATTGGTGGTAATGTTAGAAGCGAAGAGCGTTGATGGACTGTTGTGGTCGTTACAACTAATGTATCTAATATGGTATGAGAGTCAATGGCGCTTTCGATTTCCTGAGTAGTTCGGAGTAATGGCAATGGGGACAGAAGATGTGTAACTAGCAGCTGGTAGTTTACTATGGTTAGGTATGCTCAGTTACTTGATGTAAATGATGCATTTGGGCAGATTCAAATTTCTTCTGGGGTTGTACCGAATACAAAAACTACTGGGTGGTGATAAGATTGCAGAGCGATATGATTCTCGACTTGACTGTTACAACTAATGTTATTAGAAACACCCAAATATAGAATATCAGCTTGTATTAACGCGCGGTAGCTGTAGTAACTGGGTGCAAGCACTGCCAGGTGCATTTTTACTTCTCGATTTTGTCATTGTAGCAGCAGATTACCAGCAGATGAGCTAGTCTACTTTCCCATGCAATGTGTTTAGCATTCCAATCGCAAGCCATTAATGAGGGTTGATGGGAGAGGCAGAAGGTATCAATGACGCCTAATCTGTATGGAATACTAAGAGGCTTATAAATTGAAGTGATTAATGGAATAGATTGACCTTTCGGCCGCATAGCTACTCGAACATTTTCAAAAGCTTTATTAGTGTTTAAGAGTAGCTGATGATGTGTTTGGGAATTTTTACAAAAATGGTTACCTCGCTGCTGCACTGCGGTCATAGCCATATAACGATACAAGATACAGCCCTGAATATAAATTTTTATCGAGGGTCGAAGATGGAATTCCTGAAAGCACGCTACTTGTATTTTATTATTATGGGAAAGAAGGCCAGCATGTGGATATTAGGTTTAATGCCGTTTGCATTCCAAGAAATGAGACGGAGTGAATAAGGGACACTACATATGGCATGTTTTTATGGGTAACAATTTTATTGATGGAAGGATGGGGTTTATGAGTGAAGAATTAATTTGTATTAGGAATCTGAAGAAATGTTTTACCTGATGGGAGATAAATTGTTCCAACTGGAATGGCTGCTGAATGTGTTGACGTATAAAATGTTTGAAAGCATCTGAATATTGCGTTGTTTGGTTTGTCAATGATGACAATATCGTTCTAAAACGGGGGTAATGTTCTTGTGACATTATGATAGGGATGGAGAAGAAAGAATGGCTCGTCGAGGGCTTAATGAACGTGGATGAGGAAGTCGCTTGACGTGCGACTTATTGTCAAGCGGGGAAGCGGGATGGAAGTGATTTCCTGGAGAGGATTTTTTGATAAATTGCACAGTCGTCTCTAGACGATCGATGAACATTTCCGCAGAGTGAACATTTAGAATCAGCACTAGCACATTGGCACGCGGCCCTGCACATTTACCGCTTCGAGGTGGATCGCAGTTCTTTTGTGTGTGTGTGTCCGAATATATGACTTCCTCGGCACTGTGCTGGTCTCGACGTTCCTCAAACATTATAGCATTATGGCCTTGAAGAAAAAATGTCGAATACATGGAATATAAGTAATTTTATCCTGTTTCATGTGGAGTTAACTTTTACGAAAATGGATAGTTTTAAAGTTATGTTGAGATTAAGTGGTATAATTTGAATTTCTGCACGATTTTGTCCGTATCAGCAAATTTCGCTGTGCTCTCGAGGCTAAACCACTTTTGAGAAAAAAAGGTTGAGTAACAAAAGCTTATTAGTTTAGCCAAACGATCACCGAAGTTGTAAGATTATAAATAGATTGCTGGCTACCGAATTGTATAGTAAACATGTGTATTAATTATATTCTACAAGTGCAAGTAGATATTTGGAAAAGAAACTTTTCAATTCTAATTAAAATCAATTGAATTAAACATACTAATAGAACTGTTAATAGATTGTAAAGATTAAAAATACACCAGTAGTCACAGAAAACGCATTATGGTTTCATTCTAAAACATTTCACAATTCTCATTTTGAACATTTTAAACATTGTTGCACTGTAATCATTGTGGGAACTATGTGTGCCGGGGTGTCTAAAAAGGTTTGTACAGTTGCCGACACATAAAATGGGTAACGGCCAAAGTCAGTCTTCTGCCCATTCTGTCAGAACTGTTAGGAGGATAATGCCATCTGCTCCTTTCATTGATAGCTGTTACAAAACAACATTCTCAACCAACTGCCAAGGAATTTGAAAATTATATGCTAGATTTCTCCTAGATTTCGCGCAAATTTCAGTTCATTTTCACAAGAAAAGGTTTTTATATTATCTTTATTGATATAATTCTTGTATGCGATCAAATGGGTTGCACTACGACGCAATGGGAGTAACCCCTCCCCTTTGTGCCTTGTGCACCAGTACTCTCAACCCTTAGGATAAACTCGCCTATCATAGGGAACGTTCATGCTAGAAATCGTGATTGGGGCAAATCTAGGAGAAATCTATCCTGTCAGCTTTTCAGTCGTTGGCAGTTAGTTGAGAACGTTATTTCGTAATAGTTTACAATGAAAGAAACCGATAGATTATCCTTCGTACAGTGCTGCCAGAATGTGCAGAAAGACTGGGACTTATAATTTGTCCCTTACCGATTTTATGTGTCGGCAACTGTACATTATCTAAAAGCGAGGAGAACTGTATGCGTAGAATTTGTATCAAAACACATTGCACCTAGAGGCAACGTTGTCTCCACGATTTGCGCGTCGCTTTAACCCAATATTCCAATAGCGGGGATGTCTGTCTGCGGGACAGGGAGGAGGAGAAGGGCCGAGCGAGGCGGGGCGGTGCGGTGCGGGGCGGGGAGGGGCGGTGGCGAAGGGCGGGGCGAGGCGGGGCGAGGCGGGGCGGAGGAGAAGGGCGGGGTGGAGCGGGGCGAGGGCAGGGCGGTGGAGCGGGGCGGGGCGGGGCGCGGCAGGGCGGTGGAGCGGGGAAGGGCGGGGCGGTGGAGCGGGGCGGGGCGCCCTGTTGATGACAAGCAGGCTGCGCGGGAGACGATAAAAGTTATTGGACTATCGATTGCCCGGGAAGCCTCTTGGCGCCCAAGGCGGGGCGCGTGCGGCTGCATGCCGGGGCTGCGAGAGCCGCTGGTGGGCGAACACAGCGCCGGGGCGACGGAGACAATGACCGCTCCGGGGAAAAAAAAGAGTCGGTTTTCTCAGTATTTGTCAGTTGACGGACTCAGTATAACAAGAGGGCTATCATTTCACTTTTTTTGTGTGAAATTGAGTTAGTAGAATTAAACAAAACTTCAAATATTATTCTTTTATTGTAATGTGTTATTTAAATCCAGTATGGACTTATATGCGAGTCTACTGTGTTTAAAAGTTAAAAAGATGTTCTGATTATATGAGGAAAGTTGAAGTGAAACCCTCATCATCGCAAAATTATGCCAAAGTAGGATAGTCCCTTATTGTACTAAGCCCTTCAATTGACTTGCAGGCGTCTGGTAAGAAAATTACCCTTTTCAAGTTCGCTTTTTGACTACTTGGTCATGTAGAGACCACTGTGATGTTTAACATTGAGGTAACTGTAAGGCGAACACATAATGACATCTTGAACACACACAAACATCCATGCGCGGTTCAGGATTCGAACCTACGACTCTTTCAGCGAGGCTGCCACGGTCTTCAGCATTAGCGATCTCGTCTTTTCAGGCCGGCCAAGAAATGACTTTGATTTTGATGCCAATTAAACAGAAATCCGAAGACTCCCAAAAATTGCTACTCGAACAAAAGTCCTGCACCATTAAACCTCTTAAACGTTATTTAAATCCCATAAACACCTCTTAAACGTTCTTCCCACTATCAACAATAAAATTTAATCAAAACGAGAGCCATTTGTTTGAAAATTTGAAAAATGCCCCAGGGGATCCGTGCAAAGTATCCCCAAAAATTAAAATATCGGTTTCAAATTTAAGGAATCTCGACTTCAGCCTGATCGTGTGGGGAATATAAATTTCTGCAGAAAACTGGCAGAAGGGTTTAGCCCCTCGCATTGTTCACGGACGGAGGGACATTTTACTGTCATTCGATTTTTCGGTATGAAGAATCCACGAAACATGGATAGTTACACTATGTGTTAGAGATATTTTTTTTCTAAATTTAGCAACTGAATTTACACACTTTCTCGTTACCAGGGTCCGGCAATAAGAGTGTTTTACATAACGTTCGCATCATTACATAACGTTCTCTCTACTCCGTAATGAGAAAGTAAAAGTTGTCGACTGTTTGGTATCTGACCTGGTTTGAGGCATGTGTAGACTAACATTTTTAAGGCTGTAATGCCTGACTAGTTAACATAATCTGGAGTCAGAACTAACGAATTATTGCGGATTCCAAACTGATTATTTAAGAAACGAGCATATCATTTTGTTTAACTTTGCTGCATTTCTCTACCTTTATGGAAACATTTTAAGTTAACATAATTATATCACCCGCATAGTCGAGAAAAGGTTTTAGAGGAAATTGTAGGAATCGCTCAGAACACTTGACGATTCGAGACAAACATCAAGAGATTGGAGTAATAAGCATCAGCAGAAATGACTTATACACACACGGGTGTTTGTAGTAAAAACAATTTTGGAATCGCTTGATCTTTTTCACTTCGATTTTTCAGAAGGAAGAAATTCGTACCATTTGAAGCAGCCGTTAGCCTCTGTGTACAATGCGAATCTTTCAACTACCCTGGTTCTTTGATCTTCTGGTGGAGTTTTACGATCGCTCACCCCTGCAGTCTAACAGCGATTGAGGGGCGGGGCCAAGAGAGAGGGGGGGGAGGGGGAGTGGGCGGGGGCGTGGCAGGGCCAACAGACGCTCGCGTGCCGGCGTGTCGCGCTCGCCTGTTTGCTGCAGGCGTGCATCCGGCTCGGGCTTGGAAGCGATTAATTCGCGTTTACGGCCGTCCAGGGTTCGACCCCTCGGAGGCTATCTTTAGAAATGCAGTGGACCCGACGTTCGCGGAGAATTTGATATTCGCTTACTCCGCTTACACAGAACGAATACAAAGAGTTTCGGGCGAAAACGTTTGACGGGAAGCTGCAAAACGTGACCAGTATTTGCGAGTGACGTCACTCCATTATACTGTAGCGTGTTATATTTGTTAGTATTCTCTGAAAACTCGAAACCTTTAACGCGAAAAATCAGTTTCACCATTTTTGCAAGTACATTGTTTCACGTTTACTTGTTTTGTCTTATCATTTGTTTCTTTATCAACAGACACCAATTTCGTCTTTATTTGATTTTCATAGTTTATGTCCTCTTCTTGCATCTTCTTCTTTCTTTCCTGTTTTTCTTTGCGAGTGCTGATATTCTCTGCAGTGTTCACTATGCTATGTGGTATTAATTAAAGCTTTGAAAGTATTGCAAAGATCATGCACATTGCTATGCCGTTTCTGATACAATAGTTATTAAATATAATAACGTATTGAAACCTATTGAAAGAGAATTGTCTAACGTATTTCATGTACGTTGATACGTCTATAAATAATTCTATTAGCACAGTAGCTCCAGAAACCCGTCATTACTTGGGCTTTTATAAAATCGTTTATTACATGCCTGCCGAACATAGTGTTGTCCGGTTTTTGCGAAAAGATGATTCACACTACACCAATATTTTCAATTTCTTCGCGTGCTTAGGTTAAAAATCACTGAGTAAGATCATATACGCTATTTTTATTGAAGATATGTTTTAATCTGTGAATATCAAATTATAAAATTGTTGTGCCCTGCGCTGCACCGGTGTCATTTGTCACTATCTATTTCACGGAAATTCTATCTATTCGCCCTCTCTTCGCCCACTTCTATCAATTATAAAGTATCCCCGCCTCTCTCAGCCTTGCCCCGCTTTATCTTACTTTTCCCCGCCTATCCCCGTGCCCACACCAAACTCCAGGTCGTCTTCGCTTAAATTTTAACAGAAATGATTTTCAATTCTGTTTGTTGTGGAGCCTTGAGTTTCTTCCCAAAACAATAAAACACTCTCTCCTGCAAACATTTTTAATCTCTCTCAGTTTAAGCATCAACGTACTTACGTATTCTTGAATCATAATTTTTTCCATCAATTTCATGTGCGATGTACACTTAATACATTCACGTCTAGATCTACTACAACTTACCTCTGTAATTTCCATCTTACCTCTGTAAATATAGTATATGTGAGGGAAAAACTGGCTGAGTTTATCGATTTCAAATGTTCATATTACGCAATTAAATGTAAAATAAACAACCACTCACCAGGAGTAATATACATTTTCAATAGTTCAATGAATATAATTTGTAGTAATATTATTAATTAATTCTTCTATTACGCGTTATACTTTACTGTATGTGTCAGGACAACATGGAAACCCAGTTTTCTGCTTCGAGTTTACGTGTTAGATATTTTGATTTTAACGGTGGGTAACCTATCGTAGTTATGCTGCGTATAATCAAACGCTTTTTTTTATAAAAAAATCAAATTTTGGTGTTAACGTATTGAATCGCAAGTACACTGTTTCCGGTCACAAGAATTCGTGCCAAAATTGCGAGCAATCACTCTAGTGCTACAATTTTTTCTGTGCTACAAACCATTGTTAGCAACTTTTAAGCAATAGATTGTGTGGCATGTTGGTAATTTATTAAGATATGAGTGAGGTAAGCCTCTAGTCGAATATCAAACGCGAGAGAAACAATAAATTATGAAAGTATCTGTCAGTACTGACTTGGTCTGAATGAACAATGTTGATGGTTGTTTCATTGTTCATTATTTCTTGCGATCTGCATTTGGTTGAGAACTGGGTTGGATCCAACTGATAGTTTTTTTTTTTTTTGGGGGGGGTCATATAATTAAAAAAAAATTAAACGTATTTTTTGTTATTGTGTATTATTTTTGTAGTGTATATAAGCAATATACAATATTATTTTTTAAATAATTACATAATTGTAACATATTTAAATCAATTTTGCCAAATGAGGGAAGGTTACAAACGTAATCTCTAGATCTTTTGGGAGGCCTATGTCCCTCGCCCTGGTTCCGCTTCTGGTTGAGTGACCCCGGTATCTGTTGCCACTCAGGACTATAATAATGTTGCAGGTCTTGGCCACGGCTGTCAATTCAGCGCGTGCATTTGTAACGTTTCTCGAGAATGCGCATTCGTAGTTTGGCATAAGAGGGACAATATCTGAAGTGTGTGTCTCATCTAAAGTATACAAGAGTGTTGAAACGACGTTTGTTGGAGAAAGGATTATGGTGTGTGTTATACAAGAAAGACATGTTCACCGTGCAGTAAAATCATCAAACCAACTTTGCACCCTGCTTGCAGGAGTCCGTTGTGCTTATCTGGATTGCTGTAGGTCGTAATAATGATTTGTGCCGTTGCTGCAGCCTTCCTCTCTCTCAGCAGATGTCGCCCTTTCGTACAGTCGCTGCGGCAGGTCAGCTGTTCCGGCCGAGAAAGCGAGTCGTGTTCGTGAAGGTCGGAACCCGACTTCCCCTCTCTCCTGCCCCTCCCCTCCCCTCCCCTCCCCACCCCCCTGCCCTGCCCCGCCCCGCACGCGCACCCCCGCGTCACGTGAGGTCACGAAAGCGAGGGAAAAATCGATGCGTCACCCGGTGACTGTGGCAATAAGCTTTTTCGGTGGAGAACTGAATATACGAGGGATTAATCAACCTTGCGACTTGCATGCAATGTTTGAATGGGAAACAAAATCGATAGTGCGGGATATAAAGTTGGCACAACATATTTAAGTCAATGTTACTTCGCGACTAATGTATTCAAACGCATTTCTGTTTGTTTCTAAAATTTATTTACACAATAAAGTTCACATTTAAAAATATAGGTAGTATTTTTCAAATGTAAAATGACAATGGAATTGGATTTTCTGAAAAATAAAATAACGATACATTAAAAATCTAATTTCGTGAAGTGTTTCAGTTCTTCACTCGTTCGTTTCATATATTTTTATTTTACTATTATATGTTGAAAAATATTAAGTAATATCTCCTTCATTGGAATTTTCTAAGCAATTCATGGCGTTGGTTGTCACTATCATTCTGTTTAATATGTAAAGCCATTTTACTGATGAGCTGCCGCTAATGAAATGAATCTTACCGGACGCACCCGTTACTTTCACATTCCCCCTCGACGTCGCCTCTACTCGAACCCTTGTCATCGCCTGCACCCTAGTTTACCTGAGACACCCAGCAGCGCCGGTCCCTTCGCGCCCTGCCGGTCTCCGAATAAATAATCCAGCGTCCATTAGAGAGAGGATCCTGCAGGGCGCGCGCCCCGTCGCTACCTGCATAATTCTAAAAAGCCCCCACAGCGGGGAGGGGGTGCAGAGCTACGCTAGGCTCCTTGGTAAGCGGCCTGCGCTGCTGTTAAGCCCTAGGCGCGCTAGCAAGCCGCTTTGTGCTGCCGTAATCAAAGTGAAATCAATACGCGATATTCGATAAGTTTGTACACAACCCAACTGTTGTAGTTGAAGGAATCATTGATTAATCATATGGTGTTTCCCGGCACGTCAGTTACTATGGTCATTAGTCCCGTCAGCGTAGTGTGTGTATTTTAAATCGCAGGAGGTGGCGGTGTTCTTCCGCCTTGATGGTGAAGTCCGGACGGACTTGAGAGTATTTCCCCATCAAGGTATCTCCCCTCAGCGGGGCGGCTCCACCACAGCCGGGACAAGTGGTGGTGTAGTGCCCGTAAGTGTGTGGAAGGGTGAGGATAGGACAAGGAAGAGGAAGGGATGATCGCGCGTGGTCCGTTGCCCGTTTGTTATGCTTATCCGGCATTCGCGTGGTGTTGATCTCATAAACCACGGAAAACTACCGATCAGAGCAGCCGGCCACTAGATTTCTGCCCGGACAGAGGCAGAATTGGCCCTAGCTATCTATCTAGTGTCCAATATCCACCACCGTCGGGACACGAACCTAGGACCTGCCGATGAGACGCACTGAGTGGCATCACTTGATGCCCCGAGCCACGTCAGCCGGTCGTAATTAAAATTATTTATGAAGATTGCATCAACATAATTTGGGAGACTACTGTCACATTGCTTATTCATTTGAAATACTTTTTGGTCTTGCTTCGATCTTATTAACAATAGACGCGAATGGTAATTTTATCTGGCCAAATTATGTTTTTGTTACGAAGGGTCCACCAGCTTCGCAAGGGTGAGCGCAAACGTGTGCTGTCCTACGGACCGGCGTGTCTCGGACTGGGAGGTCGTCGGTTCGCACCAAGCCTGGTTGACAGTTCTTCTAAGTGTTATACAACGGCGAGTTCATGACGCATACAGAGATTAATTTCGCAGGTTTACTGCTCTTGATAAGCTCTCGGCCTTCCATTACATTGTCTCAACATCATCTGCCTCAAACTGGAGAGGTCTGTAAAATTGACGCAGTTTCATAAAATGTGTAAAATAAAACGAATTCTCTATAGCGTGCGAATAGCTCTAAAGTTCCTTGTAATATTTTTTAACACGTCATGCGTAAAAACGTATGAAATTTAAAAAGTTTTTATTCTTGTAAGTTTGAAAATAACTTCATTAAGTGTAAATTAAAAAAAATAAAATAAAACTACCTTCAGGACTATTTGGGTGCCACGTCCCAATGTAAGGAACTGTGTTGAGAACGGTAGGGAGGTGGAAATTAACCCAAATCCCCATACAAAACATCTATATTTTAAAAATATGAATGTAGTGTGTATTTGGCATTTTAGTGTCGGTTTAATGCGATGCTCGCCAGCTCGCGGTGTTCCCAAGCCTGGGCCTTGTTTTATCTATTATCCACACCTGGGGGCGAGGAGAACATGTGGCAAACATAAAGTATTCCCTTCACTGAATCTAGCGTACTTGGCCTGCCTGAGATTTCCTTTCATGACACAGCTACCGAAACAGACGATTATAATGGAAAGATAACGTTCTGTTCCAGCGCAATCCAAAACTCCGATGAGAACGGAATATCCCAATAAAGAAATACGTTTAATAGAGGCCTTGGCTGAACCTAAATTTATATCTGATACTGGTAGGGAAGCTATTGCAGATTTAATATCAAAATATTCTAAGACATTGGATGATGCAGCTCATAGTAAATTTAACGATTAGTATAAAGATAAAGAAAAATTGAATATTAGTGAAAACGTCATGGCCACAGTCTGCCATTCTGTATTACTAGTATTACTATATTGTTGGTTCTGAGTATCCGTATATACCATAATATGTTATTGCAGTGTTGGTGAAGATTACTTCTGTTAAAATATTCAATTTATTGCAGTGTTATACGAGAGTGTTTCATTTGTTTGTTAGCAGTTATGCGTGCTACGTTTTCGGAAAGGCAATTTTGTATGGTTTTATTCAGGAGCATTTTTACTGCTACAGGCGCTAGTTACTTAATTAGTTTTACATGTGTGTCATTTACATCTAAATTATGAATCACGCATGGATATTCTTTTTTTTCAAAGATAATTTATTATGTGCTCATCAAGATTTAAATTGGAAAATTGCAATGACTAATGCAGATTTCCTATTTCTTCTCCAATTCAGTAAATGAGACCTCGAAGATGATCACCCGCACTATCAGGCGCTGAGACGTCTACCTCCAGAAATTGCGTGATTAATGGGAGCATTATAGCTGTAAGTTCATGTAAGTAACGAGTTCACTAAAGACGATCGGTTACCCATCCATTATCCGATCAATACTTCTTGAAGTCCACCGTAATGTCTTTGGTCTCGTTCCTTGCTCGGTGATGCATATCTGATGAGGGGACGAGAAGTAAGTTATCTTAATTAATTCGATTCCTGGTCGTTTAAACGTGATGGGGAAACAACATAGGTGCGTAGCAATCAAAATACAGGAATTGAAGCTGTTCCCTCTGGTTTGTGACTGATTCATTAACCAAGTAGGTCATGTTTGTTTGAATGATTTAGAATCTTGTTACTGTAGTTGTATGCCATTTGAATGAATATTTTGAGATATCCCTAGAGATTAAACAGACTAACTTTCTGCGGATAGGTAGATAGATAATACTTTTATCTTTTTTTGGCATCTCGTGGTTAGCTTAATCTACTAATTTATCATTAAGTAAATGATGATTTGCTTTCTTATGAACAATAAACGTAGCCTTTTCCCAATCTTCCACTATTGTTTAAGGTACAAGAGAAAAGGAAATAGAATCCATCTTCTCGGTCATAAGATACCAAATAAGATTTGAAAATAACACATTGAAATTAAGATTATTAAAGGCATTTTGATTACATCATTGCTTCAAACTAATCAATTCGACATTTAACTGTTTCTGCAAATGCTGTGAATTCTATTTCATGGACTTTAATAGTCGATAGTCGATAATTTCAATAGTCGATGATGACTTCAAATAAATGAATCAAATATGTTATAAAAATTGAACACGCAATATTTTAGTGCGTAGTGGAGGAAATTAAAACTCGAGATTAAGCTACGACAATGAAGTGGGGTAGACTTTAATTTCATCACTACGATGCTGCGGAAAATGTAAAAGGGTAAAACGTGTGTGCGAAATTGGCAATTTGTTTTTTGTAGTGTTTACTTTTAAATCATTGTGCAGTTGAATGTCACGGGGTCATAAATCAATTCTCGTTGAACTCGTAAATACTCAAGAACTCAATTATTAAAATGGTTGACTAGCTTTTATTTTTATTAAAAACTATTCTTTCATTATTTTATTTATGCAGTGAAGAGGAAACAGAGAAAGAAATATGGGGTTGCGAGTTTCGCTAATTAGCAGGACGTTATGCACTATTTTATGAAAAATACATTATTTTGATTCCGCGTGATAAAAATAAAATTAGCAATTGAAATTAACAAAAACAAATTAGTATGCTAAATATCATTAAATACATTTAAATTTTTTACAGAATTTTCTATTTTCACAACCATATTTTGTCCAAGAACAAAATTATGAAACGTGCGAATATTTGGAGAACGAATCATGTGCGAATGCGCCGCTTTCGTACTGCGCCCATGAAAAAGCAAATATCACGTAAATATCGAAAAACCATTGCGGAGCGTAGAGGTGGGATTCGGGGGGCGGGGAGGTGGTAATAGCCCTCCCCACCCAATGTTGGAACAAATTTAAAAAATATTCAGATATGTCAAGTCGCCGATGTTAAATTTATATTATAAATGATTTAATTTTTTCTGTATTTTGAGAAAAAAAATAATTAAGAGAACAATAATTTTATTACGTTGAGCTAATAACATTTGTTTATAAATTGGCGAACTTAAGTTCATATCTTTCATAATTATAATACACGCGGGATGATGTTCAACGTTACTGTGAATATTCCGTATCAATAAATCATATTTCAGTTCTTTTTATGCTTTTAAAGGTTATTTACTTAGAAATTAAACAGTTTTATGCCAAACATGATGAGTCACAACGCTCCAATTAACTCTCAAAATGACAGCATTTCCCTTTCCTTGTGTTTTGCTTCAATACAGGAATTTGGTGGCTCACGGCATCAATAGATGTCACTGCAGTGCCTCAAATTGGGAGGTCCTACATTCTACTCAATTTCAAAATTTAAAACAAATTCCAAGCAGCTACAACATATTACTTTTATATTCATATAGTAATATATTTATAAGTTATGGATCAAAACTCATATTGTGAGCACTACAGATTATTAAAATATAAATTGTTTAATATAAGCATACTGTTTTGGTAAATTTTTGTTAAATTAAATATTATTTTTAAAAAAATAAAACTTAATTTTTTTAATTTTATAAAAAAAAACCTACCCTCTCTCCGAAATTTGTCTCTGCTAATACAAGGCCCGAAATCCCGCGTGTGGCGGGACGAGTGTGTCAGAGCGCGCGTCCATTTACAAGAAAGCCGCTCCTAGCGCTGCACGGCGCTCCTTCCGCTCGGCGGGCTGTAATCCCCGAAGACGCTCTCTGGGGCGCCCGCCGCGCCGCGCGGGTGACGTTGAGCGGATGGCATGTGGCAGCGCCGCTGGGGAGGGGGACGGGTGGGGTGGGGGGAGAGGCGAAGAGCGCCGCAAGAAACGCGGCGCCGCGCGCTAAGTCTCCGCGGGACGGCGACGTGTGACGGGCCGCTGGGAGCGCCCGCAAAGAGCCCCCGGCGAGGGCGCGAGGGCCGCGGGGAGTGGAATGACGTGTCGCGTGTATGAATGTCGCGTTTCGGCCTACGTTGTGTGGGGTGTGCTGTATTGCTGGGGGTGCATGTGGGAGTTGTGTTGGGGGTGCATGTGGGTGTTGTGTTGGGGGTGCATGTGGGTGTTGTGTTGGGGGTGCATGTGGGTGTTGTGTTGGGGGTGCATGTGGGTGTTGTGCTGGGGGTGCATGTGGGTGTTGTGTTGGGGGTGCATGTGGGTGTTGTGTTGTGTTCGGTTTCTTAGGTGTGTTGTTTTAAAGTAAACATTCTTTAGTACTGATGTAGAATAAAATTATTCTACATCAATTCCAACTCTTAAAAAACGAACAAACGTACAAAAATGTAGTCAACATACTCGATACTAAATAAAGTAATAAGAAATAGGCAACATAATATAGCAAATATTTCTCATTCACTGGACTGCCAGATCGCTAATTGAAAAGTTACTTCGTTCAGCCGTCATATGGGTCTCTTTGGATTATTAATTCACCAGAAGAGTAGCTATAATTTGGGGTTCAAAGCAATATAGGTGCTACTGGATCGAGTGAACTGTTGGTAATACAAGGTGTGCTATCCGAACAGAAATTTGTTATCCGCATCCTATCAGAAAGTGTCGGTGCACAAAGTGTTCTTATACGTAAGATCTTTCGTAGGACTGCCCTCTATTATTTTTGTTCTCATAAATCATATTTTCAGGATTAATATTGACCTTCCTTATGTCTACTTCAATGTCACAACCTCCTTAACGATCGTGGGTAAAGGATTGAAATATATCTTTTATGTTAATGTTGAAGATTATTGATTGATGGTTAGTAATTCTGGGCGCGTCAACTGCTAATGTCATTAGTCTCGTAAGTGTAGTGCATGCTTTTCCTCGGGAGATGGCAGTCGTCCCTGGATGGCTAGATCCGTCGGCTAGAGGGTTTTTCCTAACCAGGGATCTCCCACTTGCGAGGCACCACCTCCCTGCCGGGACAAGCTCTAAACGCCCGACTGGTCTGCACGCATGTATTAGTGGAGGGCATGTAAGTGTGTGCTTGTGAGGGGTGAAGAGAGAATGAGGAAGGAAAGATCGTGTGCGGTCCGTTTCTCTTTTGGTGGAATTCTGCTCCGGAATTCGCCTGGTGTTGATCGGAGAAACCACGGAAAACTACCGGGAGAGAGAAAACTAACAGGACAGCTGGCCTCTATAATTCTCCGTCGGGACTAGAACCTAGGACCTCCTGGTCAGAGGAACTGTAGAGACATCAGTTGATGCCCTGAGCCATCTCTTGTGCTGTCTTGGTCGATTAACCTCGCTGTTTTAATTTCGAACTTGGATGTTTGGTAAGATGGGTGTTTTATTATGGATGTTGCATCCTTACTGGAAGCGTCTTTGTTCGCCCCTCCCCTCGCGCGAGGGTTATCGCGGCCGTCAGTCGCTGTCTTCTTGAGCGTCGCCTTGCGCGCACCCGCCTGTGCTCGGGCCGTTAATTGCGTGGGAGGGAGGGAGGGAGGAAGGGAGGGAGGGAGGGAGCGAGCGTGCGCTAAATGGTGAGCCTCCCCCCGGAGATGGAATCAACTGTAATTTTGAGTGCCTTGCCGCGCAGGGCTCCGGGCCCGGTCGGGGTGGGGGGTGCGGGGTGGGGGCGCGGAGAAGCTCTCGAGTGGGCGAGAGAAGGAGGGGAGAGGGGGATCGACGTTACGATGAGGAAGAGGGCGTGACGAGGATTGGGATGGAAGAGAGAGGAGATGAAGGCGGACTAAATGGAGATGCATGATCGCTCTAATCAACGCAACCGGAGTCGAAAGATACGTGTAAGAAAACCGGAGTCTTCAAAATTCAAAGTATGCAAATCACTCAAAATATAACATAAAAAAACTCTATTAAGAATTAATGAAGATAAGAGTACAATTTCCTAGCAACGTATTCATGATCTTACTGATCGATCGAGCAAGCCATCTGAGAGTGGAGGCCAGATTATACGTGGTTTATTTAACCGAGCTCTCTATTAACATAATTCAAAAAATTATCAGACGAATTTCAATTGACCATCCACGACCATCCAATTCATCATCCATGGTTGAGTTCAACAAATAAAACATAAGTCTGCATGTGTATTTATAGATGTAATGTGTAATTGAACTAAATGAGGAAAATCACTTCTCCATTTTTACTTTCTTGTTTGAAATAGTGAAAAAATGGAGTATTTTGTTTACCAAAACGTTTTTTTCCTCTAGAAAACAAAAACCAAGTGTCGTAGTTACTATTTCTATTGCTTCATTTCGATTATCAGAAAAAGCTATTTCCCCCACTGAGCTTCATCTTCGATCATCTCGGATTATCAGGGCTAAACCAAATTATCGTTCGATTATCACGGAGTACGGATTTTATGCCATGAGTCACAGAATTGCAACAGCAGCTTACAGAAATTGAAATAGTAAGACACATAACACACATAATGTAGACTTTGGGTCTCCTCTGCGCAACATGATCAGTCTTCGCATAAAATCCTAAAGGAAATGCTTTATTGTAAAATGCAATCTGGGCGTCTTGCACTTCTGTTGAGGTGCTTCTGCTGTTGGTTTTCAATACACCATTCGAAGTAGCTTTTATAGATTGATTTACATTAGGAAAATTCTTGTAAGTAGGTCAAATTAAAAATAAATTAATCAAATTGCAAACGTTTCAGCTGTTTGTTTAACGTAGGTAGTCCTACGTTTACCAAGAAGTTGGACCCCATTATATTTGTGCGTGTATGTGTTACAATTTTGTGACATTAGTAAGTGGGTTTCTAAGAAGTTATTGTTCAAGAAGAATTACTCGAAAAATTACCCGGATGAAAACTTACTCTAAAACTGGACAGTTGGCGATTCGACAAATTTGTTATTCACTCAAATAATTTTTCCAACTAGTGGGGTCAAGAAGGATAATAAGCAATTACCTATTGCTTTTTGAAACGGGTATGATTGTCATGTGTCAGCAGGAGTAGAACAGTGGCAGGAAACGGTGAATTTTGAAACTACGTACGTACTAATACTGGAAGAAACGAAATATAACTTAAA